>QRDG01001243.1:24007-71898 GCA_012064385.1 Puccinellia tenuiflora
GGAGCTCACAAGATATCTATCTGCTCCTTGATTCCATCCACGGGGTAGCCGGGACCGCCATCTATCATCCGTGCATCGTCAGACGGGACCTCCGATTCAGCCACGCTGCTTCTCCGCTAAGATGGGCCGGCGGTAATATCGAGTGCAGGATCTTGCAGGCGCACTCCTCTAAGTTCGTCAATCTGCTGCTGCTTGTCAATTCTTGCTAGCAAATGGTTGAACCTGTCTCCCTCCTCCTCCTCCCATCGCTGCTTTGCTCTCGATCGGCTTCTATAAGTATCTTTATCTTTGGGAAACCCAATCTCCCACATAAAACCAGGGCCAAGGCCTCGTACTCGTCCTCCTTTTTCGTCATTCCCGAGGACCTTTGTCGGCAAGTGTTTCTCTCTATCGGGAATGAACTTTGTTTTCCACTCTTTAATTTCTTTCACCACTTTCAGCCATTTCTCCCTGGGTATCCTAATCCTGTCACTGCAAACAAGGTCCCCTGTCTTATCGTCATACTCACTCCCATGCCCAAGGAACCAATTTCTTGCCCTCAATTCCCATTCTTCGCGAATTGGTTCTGGATGATCCCTTTAGCAAGCAGATCTTCCTATTTTTATCCCACTTTGGCATGGCAGTCGCGTAGCCCCCTGTCCTGAGGTGATGGTGATATTTCTTTTTCGCAGCATTTGTCTTGTTTTGTTCTGACTTTTTCTTAGCATCTTCTGACTGCTTGTACTTCACAAATACATCCCAGTAAGCCTTCTACTTCGCTAGATAGCCTTCCAATTTTGGAGCAGTCTTGTTCTTCTGATACTCTTGCCATAATGTTTTCTTCCACCGCCGGAATAGTTCGGCCATCTTCTTAAGAGTAAACTGCTTGACTTTGTCCCTCAATGCAGCTGTGTCGGCATCATCCTCATATTCTGGGAGGGTGAAATGTGCCATGAGGTCATTCCAAAGACCATCTTTGTACCTTTTAGCGACATACTCACTATCTTCCATCCCTTTGGGCTTATTCCACTCTTGAACGGTGATCGGGATGCGATCCCTAACCATAACTCCGCATTGTTTTACAAATTTCTGTGCAGCCTTTATGGGTTCCTTCGGTTCGCCTAGTGCTGATACCACCATAAGGGCTCCTTTGATTCTAAGGATAGGAATACCAAAGGAATAGGATTTGTATAGGAATCAGTTGCCCTGTCACAATGGTTCCTATGCTCACAGGAATGCTTGTTTGATTGCAACGTAGGAACTAGCATAGGAACTCATGAGAATTTAATACTATTATTTTAAAAACTAGCCGTTACTCTTTCCTCCTAGCCGTTGGGATCAATTCAGCTTCCTATATATTGCACATCTCCACCACATATGTGCAACACGAGCATTGGCACAACAGGTCGCCTGAACCAGTGCATCATTATCATTGCAGAACAGCCCCTGGAGCTGCTAGCTGAAGGTTCATTTCATCAGCTAAAAAAAGGTTAGTCATCATGTCCATAGCACAATAAGTTTCTCATTTTGCAATCCAAGGTAGTGATCAGTCTCACATTTGGTGATTTTTCCAGCATCCGTTAGTCTGCATTCATGGATCCAACAAGCTATCATCGAAGATCGGAAAATGAAGATGAGTTCATTCAGTTCGTTCTTCCAACCTTGGAAGGAGGACATTCAGCTGGATCTGCTTCTAGTAGGAGACCGATGCATAATTCAATGCTTACAGGTGCTCATCGTGTCAATGAAATTTTAACTGGACATGAGGAGCGATGCAAGAAAAACTTCAGGATGGAGGTTGGCGTATTTCAAGATTTGGTTCATCGGCTGCGGGAGAAGAAACTCCTTCTGATGGCTATGCGGTTTCGGTGGAAGAGCAAGTCGCTATATTCTTGTATGGATTGGCGAAAAATGCAACTACTGATACTTTGGCAGATTATTTTAACCACAGCTTGCAAACCGTAAATTACTATTTCAAAGAAGTTCTTAATGCAATAACACAGCTGACATCTGTCTACATACGCCCACCTTCCCTACATCCACATCCAACACTAAGCAGACCACAATTCTACCCCTTTTTTAAGGTATGTGTACTATCTATACATTTTAGTTTCAGCAAGAGTTCATTCAATCCAGATTAAGCATGTTACATAGTACAAGATTATATTCAGTGTGTATTCTTATTTTTGTAGGACTGCATAGGTGCTATAGATGGTACACACATTCCATTGAAACTACCACTACATCAGCAAGAACCATATCGTAACAGGAAGCAAACACTGTCACAAAATGTTATGGTAGCTTGTGACTTTGATTTGAAATTTGTGCATGTACATCCTGGCTGGGAGGGATCGGCTTCAGATGCAAGAGTTCTACAAGACGCACTTAATCATGGTTTTTCCATACCTCCAGGAAAATTTTATCTTGTCGACGCTGGCTATGCAAATCCAGGAAAAGCCATCTCCATTTTTCTTGCCATGTCTTACCAAAATATACCAAACCAAAATATCTATGACCTGATCTCTAAACTAAATGCAACGCCTTCTAGTTCTGATGGTTTGATTGGGCACGCGCAATCTCCCTTTTAATCCATGCTAGCCATAGTGCATCACTAGAGTATGACAAAAAAACTTCCCTGTTTTCCTTACTTTTAAAGATATCTGACGCCAATAGAATATCACCTAGCTGTAGATCCTTCAGTCCTTCAATTGCTGTGATGCACTTGTTAATATTGTATGGATCTTCAAGCTTCTTCTCCTCAATAGAAGCAAATCTATCAATTTCTTCCTTCTTCAGTTGTAGATATCTCTCATGGAAGCCACCATCAACATCTTTCTTCTGTCTTTTTCTACGCCTAGTGTCACCTTTCTCCGAGGGCATGTGTGCTGAGCTTGGTGCAACTTGCGCATGTTGCCTTGGAGTAGTTAAATGTGGAACTTCATCCAGATTGGCTTCATCTACTTCTTCATCCAAAGTGTGTGGTACATCTGACTCGCTGGGGACCGACATAGTAGGAGACATATCAGGGCCTTGTTTTGGATCTGATCGATGCTTGGCCTTGCTAGCATAATGATCCATACCTTGACGAGTTCTCCCTTCAGCATAACGACCTACGTATTTAAAGAAAATTCATCAACATCATAGAAATACATGCTAAATCGCAGAAAGTGGAATAAAATAGAAACAAACATTTATGTAAAAATCACCTTCATAGAGTGGAGACAATTCATCATAGTCTGGAAATGACTTGTCTCGCCATTGTAGGGCATCCTTGCTGTTCCTACAAGCAAGAAAACTATCCCAAACATTATCTGGTGCGTCTACCATATTTCTATCACTATCCCATCCAAAACCACTTTCATCTAGCAAATCTTTCACACTTCGATAATCTTTCTTCAGGTCTTGCTCTTTCTGTTTCACTTGGCGAGAACTAAATGATACACCAAACTTTTCATTAACTTTTGCAGTAATTTTTGTCCATGCGTCTGGGCTCCAAGCATTCTGTGTCCGATAACCTGGCACATCAAAATCATGCAGGAGCCCAATAAGGAACACCTTCATTTGGTGGCTCCATCTGGCTCTCTTTGCAGTACCTAATTACATAAGTAGACAAGTTCAGTTTCATCTATAACCAATAAGCCAAACAAAAACACCACTAAAAAGTATGTGGTACATGCATGACGAGTTTTCAGAAAATATACCTGTATCTTCACGAGCCCCTGCAGTACCACCATAAATTTCAGACTCACTCTGCCCCTTCAATTGGCCTCTCATCTACACACATGCAGAAAGGGAGAAAGTTAAACAAAGTAAACTAGTGCCACTGATATGCATCAGCAATGAGTACTCAAAGTGCAGGCAAAAGAGGCGCACTACTCGACTGCTGGCCAGATAATCAACACAGCGAAACAGGGAGCAACAACCATTATTTTTGCTAGAAAGAAAAGCCCCAATTTGATGTAATGGGTACCCCCAAATTAGATAACCCTAATTTCCCATTCACAAAATCTGAGAAAATCTACCAAGTTTTCGGTCACGGTGACTAACAAATCAACATATTCTACACCCAAAAGTACTAGTTCTAAAGCCGTGGATGCATTGGATCAAATCTAATAAAATAAAGTAGGGCAAAGAAAAGAAGGCAGCAGGAAAGATGGAACGGACCTTGTTGCTCCTAGAGATGAATCACGGGTCAAGCCGAGAGGGAGCAAGGAGCCGCGCGGCCGGCCGCGCGCACTGCCGTAGATCAAGAAGCTGAGCGCAGGCGTGGATTAGAAGAAGACGAGCGCGAGAATGGAGCACATCGATAGGTCTGTTTAATCCAGGCTGAAAACGTTATCCTTTGCCTTTTATTTCTCGCAAAAAATTTGCCTCTAGAAGATTGCACGAAGCGGTGCTTTTTTGGCGCGAGCGGGGCTTGCCGGCCACGCGCGCGCGCTTTTCTTCGCGCCAGGAATTTTCCCAGCGGTCGGACCTCATGCTCCGTTTCCTGTGAAAACGTACTACCCATTTCCTACGGGATCGATTCCTATGGGATACAATCCCACGAATCAAACGTACTGTAAAGGAAAAAATCCACAGGAACTAATTCCTATATAAGGCTTCGTTCGGACCATAGGTTTGGAATTCGGAGGAAGAAAAGCCTGTACAGGAACATGATTGGGTGGAGAGAGAAAACCCATGGGAATAAAAAACAAAGGAATGAAAAAACGTGACCTGTTCGGGAGCAAACCATAGGATCTAGAAAACAAAGGGAAGCCTGCAAAAATTTGTTCGGGTGACCGCAGGAAAAATACAGATTGATGCATAATTTATTCATCAATGAACACCAGCTGCCTTTGTCTCCAACCGATAGTACACGTAATAGTAGTTTTTTTATCTGGATGTACAGTGCAATTGCCAGGCTCCTCACGTTCTCAACAGCGCTTGCCTCGAGAAAATGACAAAGAACTACCACAATTGGGGCGGCGGTGTCAGCTAACTACCGATTTTGCATAATTTGTGTGAAAAATATTAGGGTTGGTTTGTGACAGATAGCACTGATTCAGCAGATTAGTCGACTTAAACCGTTTTCTGACAGTTCATTCCCGCTTATCAGGTCTATGTGACACTCTGTTGACTGGTCAAAACCAGTCAACCTCATGTAGGTCCCACATGTCAGCTCAATAAATAATAAAAGAAGAAGAAACAAATCGAGTCCCGACCCGCACCCTTCCCCCGACCTCCCGCCGCCGCCGCCGCCCTTCTTGCCCGACGCTGGCAGATCCTATGCCTCTTCCTCAAGATCCCTCTGCTGCAGCTCTTCTTCCCCGACGACCGTGGGCGGCGAGCTGGCCAGCACGCCGATCGCGCCGCAGGACGCCGCCATGATGCAGGCAGCCGAAAGCGTCGTTCTCGGCCAAACGACCAAGGGCGGGCTCGTGCCGTCATGCATTCTGCGGCCGCCCGCAACGAGCGCGTAGGCCTCGTGCCCACGGCGAGGCCACTGGTTCCACCGCCCAGCACGGCGTCACCGTCTCTGTCTCTCTGAGACGCGCATCCTTGGCGGGCTCGCCGCTCGGGCGCGCGCGGCGGCGGACACAAACGCTCTGGCGGAGCGCGACGAGGACAAGACCCGTCTCCGCGGGTGGTGCGCGCGGAAGTGTGCAGCAAGCCGACAGACGCGACGCCGCGGCCTGGCGGTGTCGTGGTGTCCGTGCTGTGTAGTGCTACGCCGTTGCGCGGAGGGTGTTCGACGAAATGCGCACTGAGAGGGACGCCATTCTGTGGACGTCCACGTTGTCCGCTTACGCGCAGGGTGGGCAGCCAGAGGAGGCGCTACGGTTCTTCGAGGGGATGGTGGGCGCTGAGGTGCAGCTGGACGTGGTGGTCATGGTCTTGAAGCTCAGCCGGACTCAACGGCGAAAGCTCGGCCGAACCTGGCGACGACCCAAAGCTTGGCCTCCCCAGCAACGACAGATGTACAAGGTGCAGGCTCGACCCCCGCCGCGTCCAGGGCGAGCTCCCAAACTCCCGTCGTTCATCGCGTCGTTGCCCCCAGGTGTGGGGATGAAGGCGCGTGGGCTCTAGGGCCGTGCTCGAGCAGCTCCTCTCCAACCCCACGCCCGATGAGCTCCTCCCCGACCAGCTACCTCCAGGACGAGCTCCTCCCAGGCCAGCCAGCTCCAGGACGAGCTCCTCTCCGGTATACGGCGGTATGCGTCCCGGGGACGCGATGAGGGTGCAGCCTCGGCTGTTGGAGATGGGTGCAGCCTCGGCTGCTGGGAAAGGCGGCAGACGGGCGGCCGGGCACGTCGGGAGGCCGAGAGGCGTGCAGAGCCCAGCCGGGCGCGTGGGAGGCCGGGAGCGCGACGCCGGAAAGGAGGAGATTGGACTGGAAGCTCTTTTTCTAGTCAATGTTGTCTCCTCCTTATTTTTTCTTTTTTTCCCTTTTTCTTGCCACGTCAACCTGACAATGGGGCCTACCGGTCAGAAACTTGATTAAAACGGCTAAACGGTGCAATCAGTGCTATCTGTCACCGACCAGCTCCAATATCGGTAGTTTTTAGACAAATTATGCAAAGTCGGTTGTTAGCTGACACCGCCGCCCCAAATGTGGTAGTTTTTTGTCATTTTCTCCGCTTGCCTCGGTCTTCCGCCCAAAACATGAGCTTGGGGTGGATTTTTACTTTCCTGTGAAATCAGCGCTGGAGGAGAAAAATTCCTTTGGTTCACTGTTCATGTTTCCTCTATCCCAAACGCAACCAAGGAAAAGTTTCCATAGGAACCAGTTCCTTTGGAGTTTCCTGTGAAATTCCTTTGTACCGAACAGGCCCTAAATCATGTGGAATTCCTTAGAATCAAAGGAGCCCTAATTGTATAATGCGTAGATGCGGCCAACTTTTTGGCCGGACCTCGTTTGGAACATTTTCTCGATGTGGAGGCCTAAGAGAAGAAACATTCGTCAATTTATATATATACAACTCAATTAATGCATCTACTGATCACCATACTTCATATATATACCTCGCCGGACTTCGTTAAGGGTCCATCATCGGAGCTGTCGCCTTCTCCATCATCAGAGCCGTCGGCTTCTCCCTCATTTCGGTCGACCTCCTCACCCTCACCGGATGGGTTTAGATACATCGAGGGAGATTCGGGTGGATCAGCACCGGGGGCGTTGTGGATTATATCCTCGAGAATTTCTTCTTGTGTTAGGTCTCTGCGGATTGTACTAGGTGGATCCATAGTTTCTGCAAAATGCACACAACATCATTTTCGCATACAATATTGCTACATAAAATAATACTGAAATATTCATCGAACGACTAAGCATTCGACTAAGCATGACTAAGCATGAATAATAGGCCATTTTAGTTATTTCAATTAAACATCAGGAAAATTAATTAGTTGGGCAATACAGTGATACCATTTGTTAGAGTTTATTTTTCTGAACATTTTGGTACTTCATTTGCATTTTTCTGATAAGTATTTGAATTGTTATGAATTTTACAAGTTCAATTGATTTTTCTGTTTGGAAAATTAAAAGGCCCGAAACGTTTTTCACCTGGGCCGAGCTAGCCACAGATGCTGACCATACGGGCCCAGGGCCACGCTGGCGTCCACGTCAACGCGACGACCCATGGTGCGCCGCGACCGGCGCGCCGCGCGCAGTGACCACCGACGGCCACATGCGCGGATCCGGGGACAGGCAACCGGACGCATCTGACGCGCTCGTATACAGGGCGGATAGTGGCGGCGCTACGGACCAAATAGTCGCCGGGAAGTGCTCCGACGACGTACTACGGCCGAGACCGACGGCGAGCTACGATGCCCCGGCTAGCTACATATGAATGAAAGGGAACGGCGATGTCTCAGAGGACGGCGAGCTCACCCTCGAAGCGTGGCTGCTCGCGGCGGTGACCTACGTGCTGCTCCATTCGCTGCTGCCTTTGATGCTCTACCTGTCTGGCCGGGCTGCCAGCCGGCCCCAGGCCCGGCTAGCGGGGCTAGGCACGATTTTTCCCCAACGGCCACATTTTGTGGCCCCCTATAAAAGGGGCCTTCTTCCCCATTTTTCCCCTAGGGTTTTTCTTGCTCTCTCTTCTCCATTGTTGCATATTTTGAGAGCTTGATTCCTACTCTTCCCTCCAATGATTCTTGCCCATTTTAGGGAAACAAGAGAGTGGATCTAGATCTACCATTCCACCAATCCATTCCTCCTCTAAGTGAGGGGAACCTAGTAGATCTTGATTTTGGAGTTCTTGGTGATTCTCCTCTTTGTTCTTCCTCTTAAATCCCTCCGTAGCATTAGTTGCTTTGGTTGGATTTCGAAGAGAAGGATTTGACCACTTAGTGTGCTCTTGCCATTGCATTAGTTGCATCAGGTTGTGCTCTCCACGAAGATTCGTGGGATTGAAGTTCGAGAAGCTTGTTACTCTTGGGTGCATTGTGTTCCCAAGAGCTTGTGCCTCTTGGGTGCATTGTGTACCCTAGACGGTTGGTGGTGTGGTGAAGACTTCGAGTTGTGAAGCTTCGGGCAAGATTTGGGAGCCACCGATTGAGTTGTGGGTGTGTGCCCCATGATCGTTGTAAAGGTTCCAGATTCCGCCTTGAAGGATTCCGATAGTGGAAGGTGAACCTAACCCTTGGGGTGAGGTTCATCGGAGAATAGGGTGAGGCCTTTTGTGGCATCTTGAGTAGGCCTTTTGTGGCGAGCTCACACCCCTCCAATGAGACGTACTCACTTAACAAGGAGGAACTCGGGAATACATCCTCGTCTCCATGTGCCTCGGTTATTTCTATACCCGAGCTCTTTACTTATGCAATTTACATTGTGATAGACTTCGTGCTTGAAGTTTTATATCTTGATATCACCTTGTTGCTTGCCTTGCTTAGCATAAGTTGTTGGTGCACATAGGTGAGCCTAGTTTATTTAGGTTGTTGGCTTGTTAATTTAAACACCTTGTTTTATTCCGCAATTATCAAGCCCTAAACCGGAAAAAATTTAATCGCCTATTCACCCCCCCCCCCTCTAGGTGACATCGTTTGTTCTTTCAATTGGTATCAGATCCTGGGCTCTCATTATTAGGCTTTACCGCTGATAATCCCCAAGAGTAAGGAATCACTCTAGCAGAATTCGATAAGTATTTGAGTGTCGAACCCACAAGGAGCTGAAGGTCAACTATCTATTCTCTAAAGCCCTATAACCCTCTTATATGGCTGTTTGTGCAAGGCAATAAGTTGAAATATAAAAGGAACTAACTAATGAAAGCAAGTGATGTGGAATGGGTTTATCTAGTAACAAGTTTCTCAATCAAGCTTCGAACGCAAGTTTCTCTCAGCAGTTTTCTCAAGCAAGTTTCTCAAAGTAGCAAGTAGCAAATATCTCAAGGGAGCAAATGTTCTAGCAATTGTTATTTCATTCGTGTGGTTGTCACAATTAGTGAAGCACATGTTTCAGTCTTAATTGTTTCTTCTAGGAAGGAGCCATAAATAGGTGTAGCCAAGTGAATGAACTAAAACCCCTTTTGATGGTTCTTATGGCCAAGTAAATGACTGCACAAGATTTATTAAGACATAAAAGTCCCACCATAGCCTTAAGTTCTAAGGTCCCCTATGTATATCCCCCAATAAAGTAACTTCATGACTCGGTCTCAGGTTTACATGTCCTCCCAAGTCTCCCTCGCTCCATTACATTACCGGTGATCACCTTACATGCATTCCCCAACATATGCGTGCACTCATATATTGTACATAAAGACAATCATAAAAGATAACAAAACTTGTATGCAACCAAACAACGAACTATTTCACTATTGCCATGAACAAATCACTTCTCAAACATAGATGGGGAGACACAATAGATCAAGGGAATAGTATATTGCATCATACATCATGTTTGCCAAGAGTTTACAGTGGAGAGATGGAGATGATCTTGTTGTAGATGTTGATGATGAACACGCCGGAGGGGGGTGGAGCCCTCCGGAGGTGATTCCGGTGGTGTTTCCCCCCTCCGATCTTCTCCGGCGGCAGCCTTCTGACTCTCTGTTTCGTGGTTTTGTGTTTCTCCGCCGCCTCCTCCCGAAACTCCTCGGGGGACTATTTTTATAGTCGGTTTTAGGTCAAGACGAAGCCACGGAGACGAAAACGGACGGCATCGGAGCCACGAGGCCCAAGATGGGGGTTCCTACGCAGCCAAGGAATCTGGCAGTGTGGGCCCACCTCTTTTGGCCATCGGGTCTCTGTTTGTTTGCTTCCTTCGCTCCTATGCTTTCTTCCTTCCAAAAAAATGATCCTCGTAAATTTTCAGGTCAATTGGTCGTCGTTTGGTTCCCTGAAACATCAAAATATAGAAAATAGGGTTTTCTGCCAGTGCGGGGTTAATTCCAAAAAAATAGGAAAACTGTGAAATCTTCCCAAAATCATTATAAAACAATGATATAACCCTTATATGATGCAAATATGATAGAAATATGAGTATTATAATGCAAAGTTCATGTATGCATTTTACATACATCAACACAATAGAGAGTAAAGATGTCGTTTAGAGAATTAGTGCACGATCCCACTTTTATATTCTTCGATGGCACAAATTTTAATGTTTGGAAAACTCATATGCTTAGTCACTTACGGGTCTTGGACCCCAATATTGATCGTATCTTAGATATAGGTTTTTCTTCTCCAAAGGATTACGAAAGTATGACTTTAGAGGATGAGAAAAACTTATATCTAGATGCTCTAGCTTATAATGAGTTTTGCAAATTTTTGAGTGTTGTAGTTTTTGAATCAATCATGCCTCTCCAGAACGCTCACGAATTGTGGACAAAGCTTCAAGATAAATACGGCAAGTCCATGACTATTGAGGATGATTGTTCTCCCTCCACCTCCGGGCATAATGAGTTCTCAACTTCGTCTACTTCACAAAAATGTGGTAAGCCACAAACTAATGTGATGGTGAGTAGTGATAGGTTGTGCAATAATGATAGTGAGCTCATTGTTGATGATCTTTTATCTCTATCTTGTTGCAATGCCTCAACTTTGGACCTAACCACACATAGCACTATAAATGTCATACATGCTAGTGTTGATAGTCCTTGCATATCATCCAAAAATTGCTTGGATAAATCTCTTGATGATATGCTTGCTTTATCTTGTTGCCATGATAAAAATGCTTGTGTTCCCTGTAATCCTTGTATTATTAATAATGTAGAGGAAACTCACTTTTCTATGGAACAAGATGTGAACTTGTGTAGTTCTTTAATTAATTATTCTTCTTCATCAACCATCTTTTGCCTTATGGCTAAATCCTCGAGTAGTGATGACAATGATAATGATAATAATGATGAAGAAGATGATGAGGATGATGAATCCTTTCATAAGAAAGGTCTAATGGTTCTTAATGCCCTTCCTAAAAATAAAAATTCTCATGCTATCCTCTTTGAAATTATGTAAACCCTAATTGAGCGTGGGCTTACAATTAAGGCTTTGGAAGCAAGCCTTGTAGAAAAAGGAAGGATTGAAAGAGAGGATGCGGATGAAAAAGCATCTTTAGAGGTGACTCTTAAGGAAGAGCAAGAGACTCGGGCTTCTCTTGAGGAGAAACTCGAATCTTTTGAGGAGCTTAATAATGAAATTATTGCTAACCTCACTAAGGAACGTGACCATGCTCATGCTGAATATAAAGTCACTAAAAAGGAAAATGCTAAGTTGAATGATGAGCTTTCCAAGTTGTCTTCTTCCATTCCTAATGTTAATGATGCTTGTGCTACTAACTCCACTTCTTGTGAAGCATCTATTTTGAAGGAGAATGTTGAGCTGAGGGCTCAACTTGAGTTGCTAACTAGCAAGTATGGGAAATTGGAAGAAAGTCATGAAAAGCTCTCTAGCTCTAATGATGATCTTCTAGCATCACATGCTAGTCTAAAGTTAGCTCATGAGGCCATCACTACAAAGGTAACATCTTGTGAGTCTCATGTGGACAATGGCACAACTTCTACTAAAAATGCTATAATTACATGTGCTATTCCTAGTAGTTCATCCACCCGTAATGTTGGCACATCTTGTGATGAATTACTTTCCTTGCCTTGTTGCTCTAACAATGATGCTTCTACCTCCTCTAGTACTTGTGTTGTCACTAACCATGTAGAGGAAAGAAATGAGGCCAAGGCCCAAGCCACTTCTATGAAGAAAGGCTTGGAAAAGAGTCATGAAGGGAAGAGTGCACTTGACAACATGTTGAGTGTGCAACAATCCCCAAATGACAAGAGTGGACTTGGATTCAGCTCCAACAACAAGAACAAGTCCAAGATTGATAAGAAGAAGGACCCAGTTCAAGTCAAGAATCCGGCCAAGATCATTTGCTTCAAGTGCAAGATTGAAGGGCACCATGTTAGGGATTGCCCAATGAAGAAGAAGCCTCTTAGTGAGAAGCAACTAGGGAAGCGGCCTCTTGTTCAATCTCATGCCCAACCACAAGTTGAACAACGGCCACCTCCTAAGAAGACTCAAGTCAATGCTCCTCAAGTTGAGGAGCCTATTAAGAAGAAAGAGAAGAGTCGATGTTGCTACTTATGCCGTGAGAAGGATCACTTGGCTTCTTCATGCACTAATGGTACCCTATCCAACCCCATAATAATTGATGATGTTTATTCTCTTAGGAAGGATAGGGTTGGCAATGTGTTTGCCAAATATGTGGGGACTCAAAGTGGTGTCAAGAAAAGAACCATTTGGGTTGCCAAACCTATTGTGACTAACCTCTTAGGACCCAACTTGGTTGGGGACCAACAAGCTCAAACTTGATCAATAGGTTGTGATGAAGGACATTGGAGACTTGGCTATCCTGAAGAATTAAGGGACCTTCTTGATGATTATTTCCACAAGCCAAGTCATTTGGATTATATTGTCATATCCCATATCTAATGCTCCTTCTTGCGGTAACTTATATTTAAAATACATATATATATATATATATTGAAATTTGCTTGCCCCCTAGCATGTGTTAGTTTTGTTCCTAGCATGTGCTTATATATGTTGTGCTTATTACTTACCTTGAGCAATCAATTTTGTGTATGTTAATGTGCGCTCCATATATGTGTAAACTTTGTGTTGAGTCCTTATTGGATCTTGTGTTGATTTCAATGGGCTCTCTTTTTTTTTGAGAAATTAATGGACTATCCCATTTTGGGGGAGTGATATGCTTTGTGCACTTCACTAATCTAAAAATGTGTGTATATGAGTAACACCACCGAGTATTGATATATCAAGATTATCTAGTAACTATGTGGTGTGTCATGCTCATGAGAAATTCAAATTCTATAATGTCTATTAATTATCTCTATTTGATTTTATTTGCCTCGTGTTAAGAAGAAATGAATTATCACATTGTAGGGGAGCAATAAGCTATGTGCATATTACAATCCTACAAAATGTGAACATTTGAGGTCTGTCACTTAGATTTGATATTGTAAATTATCTTATTCCTATGTGGCATATTAGCTCGAACAAGGTCCAATTTGCTCTCTAGCTATCTTTGGGTCTTGTTCATGTGTGTTTGCTTGGTGTGGTTTTCTCTAATGTGCATCTCCATACATTAGTTGAGAAACCATTTGTTCCATATTATTCTAACCATGGCCTTGCCGGTTGGTTTGAATAGTTGGAACTACCAACAAACCTTATTCAAATATGGTGTTTTATTGCTTATCTTTTGCCACATGTTTTATCTTGTGAGGATATTCTTGGATACCTCTATCACCGGGAAAATAATTCCAAATGGCCATTGTCCTTGGACAATCCATATTTGTGTTTATGGTAGAATATTTTTGATTATCCTTACATTGGCATTGGTTTTTATTTGTCCCATCTCTTGCCAAAATATTCATTTGACTCCCATTGCCTTCCTTGCCTCTTGCTAGGATCCTAATCCTCAAATTGGTAGTGTTTAGTGTTGTAAATAAAATATGAAGAGTAATGATCCTTGTGCGTGCATTTTGTATTCAAATGCAAATATCAAAAAATAATGCATGAATCTTGGGGAGCATTCCTTTTATTTAGAACACTATCCTATCTATCAATATTTGATCCTTTCAATTGGCATTTGATTTCTATCATATGTGTTTATGGAAGACAAATCTTTTCTCTTGATGCTTTGTGCCATCATGAAAAGTGTAGAGGGTGTTTGGTTTATTTAGTGTAACCTTGCTCTCTCTTGGGAGTCTTGCATTCTCATCTCTTGTTTTATGTTTATCCTATAGAATGAGAAAACCCTTTGAGCATGACTCTTTCTTTCATCCTATATGCTCATTGGCCTTGCCTAGGTACCTTCAATTGGTATTAATTGGAATTTAATATCTCCTCCATAGATATTTGTTTCAATTGATATTTATTGTGAGAATTTTGATACCTTATTACTTTATTTTACTTTACTTGATTCCGGTCAAGTATTATCCTCTTCTTGGTATCTTGTCTCCTAGTTGGTATCTTATCTTTCAATTGGTGTCTTATCTCTCATGTGTTGTTTGATTTGATTCCTATTGATATCACACTTCATGTGTTGATGTGTTTTGGAATCAATCACATGTTGATTTGTTTCTTTCCTCAATCATGTGTTGATTTGGATTTTGATATAATTTGGACAACCTTTTTGTGTCACACTTTGGTGTGCTCTCTTCTTGGTTTACTTGGTGTTTTGTCCAAACCGTATCTCATTTGGTTCTTGTAAGTCCATGCATGCATATTTACTAATACATTTATTTTATGGCATGCTTATGTTTCTTGATCCAATATATAGGGTATACTACACCGAATCCTAAATCGGCTAAGATGTGCATGAAATTCAATTTCATATCTATATGCACATATTTATGTGGAGTATGTCCTATGTATTGTAGTTCATCTAACTACTATGGGACCCAATGAGTTTGGGAACCATGTTGTACTTGAATTTTGTTTTAGGTACAATGGAGATGCATTGGATGCTTGCCTCATTCATAAGGAAGGTGTTCTCACCATGTGATTATTGGAGTCAAGCTTTGATGATAAACAAACTCTCATCTTCATCATCGTCAATGCTATCTCGGTAACAAGTATCGACCTCATGCATACTTTTCTTGTATTCAACCTTGTGTAGGTTGCTTCTTGGCATGAAAGCTTTAATGTGCAATTATTGTGGCTTTGGCTTATTTCCTTCACTTGGTATATCTTTGTGATATTTGTGATGAAATTGCAAAAACCTTATCTTCAATTGGTATTATTTCTTTGTGATACTTGTTGCCTATCTCAAAGAATCTTCACTATCTCTTGTTCCCTTAGTGATATGTGTGATGTCTTTGATATTCTTGAAGTTCATTTATATACAATGAGATAAATTTGAGCTTTGTGCTATGCTTTGAAGCAATAATCTCGTTTGTATATTTATGACTTCCTTTTGGGATACCTTGTTCTCTTCTTCTCTAACCATTTTGTATGTACATGTTTCTTTGTGGATGTAAATCATCATCGATTTGTCTACTTAGAAACCTATACATATGAGAGAGGTCCATTTTAGTTGGTATCCTATTTCTTTTGAGCTACCTTGATTTTTATCTATAATTCTTTGGTGGCTCCAAATTTGTTTCATGAGTGCCTATCTTAATTTTATTCGCATCTTTGCACACTCATGTTTTTGTTGAGGATCTTTTACCTCATGCTTACCATGGTGAGTATGCTAATTCTTATTGGCTAGGTGCTTTCACAAGCTTTTGGCTTTTTCAATTGGTTTCATTTTCCAATTGTTATCCTTAAGCTTGCGAACATCTCTTCTTTCTAAAGATCTTCTTTTATCTTGGTTGGGCCTATCTTATGATTGAATCTTTCAAAATTGGTATCTCCTTATGGCTCAACCACATCTTTGGTGCAAGTGCTTTGTTTTGCTTTAGTTTTTACACCCTTGCACTTGTTGAGTGTTCTAGATGATTTTGGGGGAGTGAGTATTCCATATTTGTGCACTCCTCAATAGTGCATGAACATTGGGGAGCTTCTCTATTTTTATTTGGAACTCTCGTTTTGGATCTTTTCGATTACCTATCTCCTTTGTGGAGATGTTTAGAATGGCTTCATCTTATTTGCAATTTTTGGATCCTCAATATAGTTTTGACTTCCTTCAAATATTCGTCAATGGATATGTGCATTTGATTCCACTCACATCTTGAGAAATGCACACCTTTTTGAGGAACTCATATTATATTGGCCTTCTAAATTTTTCTTCCCATTTCGGCAATCGATGCCAATGGGGGAGAAGCTTAGAGGGTTTAACGGAATTTGGGTCTTATGCTTTTGTTGGATTTTCCTTTAATGCACTTGCATCCTTGCTTGTTGTCTTGCAAGGATGCTCTATTCTTTATATAAACCCTCTTAAAAAGGGATTGTCATCAATTACCAAAATGGGGGAGATTGAAAGTGCATGGTTGCCCCCATGTGTGGTTTTGGTAATTAATGACAATCTCTATGGACTAATGTTTGTATTGAGCTACTTGTAGGTTGTGTCTATATGCGTTCCTTGATCTCCATTTGTTGGAGTCAAGGCTAAGGGAAGAAGATTATTTGTTGATCAAGGCTTAGTGCGAGTTGACCAACACTCAAGGCCATGTGACGATATGCCGAAGAGTGCTTCTCCCATATTGGTGTTTGGGGGAGCAACATGTGAGTCTTCACCAAGCGAAGCGCAATCAAGAAAGGAGGTTCGTTTTGAGGAGATGAAGATCATCATCATCGACCTCAAGTGGATTAAGCGCAAGGCAAAGGTATGATCTTGATAGGCTTTCTATTTTGCCGGTCTCATGATGTTAGTTGAGTGTAACAGCCCCAGTTTGGTACCCTAAAATATGGGCCAATTTTTCACTTTTTGCTTTGCATTGCATCATGGCATACTCATTTAAATTGCTAATTCTAAATAAAGCAACACTTGGAAATTAAAAACTAGGGAAAACAAAACCCTTCCCAAATTTCCAAACCAAATACATTACCCAAATTGGCAAAACCAATTGTTCCTGGGTCTCCAATTTGACCACGAAGCTCAAGGATAAATTTTATAAATAAATTGCCAAAGGCTAAATTCTTAACAAGCAAATGAATAAATTTGAGAATTCAATTTGGTTTAATTCAAATCCTATTTTGAAACCAAGTTAAACATTCCAAAAATTCAAAATAAAATCACGGGGAACTTCAGTAATATGTTGGGAGCCTCCATGATAAATTTCACTATTTTTGGAAATGCTTAAATGCTCCAAATAAATACAAATTTGGAAATTGTCGAAAATGACTATTTTAAAATCTATGAACAAATGTTGTCCAAAACCTTTTATTTTGGAACCCACATAAATTTTGTGGTGTTTCTAGATGATATTGAGAACCCACATAAATTTTTGCATATTTTTAGAAAAATGTCTAAGTGCCTCAGATAAATCAGTAAAGCTGCAGTTGGACCAAGTTGTAAATAAATTTTTAAACAGTGGGGGGTTATTCGCAAAACGCCTCCTTCTTCCTGTAGCGACCGGGTCGGCCGCTCCCGCGCGTCCCCGCCGCACCAGCGCCTGCAGCCATGCCGCCATGGCCTCCCTGCCGCTCATGGTTAAGGAGGACCCCGACGCCACGACGTTGCCCTCGCTCTCTTCCATCTTGCACCTGCTCCTCGTGTCCCCCTATTCTTTCTCTCTCACGAGCTCCACCATAGCCGCCGGTTGCCAAGCACGCCGTCGTCGTCTAGGACCTTCCCATCCAAATCGAAATGGGGGAATCGGACCGTCGCCACGCCCTCTCCCTCTCCGCGCAAGAAATCGACTCGGGAGGCCCCGAATCGCCATCGGAAATCGCTTCTTTCCTGACCACGGCTGCTCCTCCATCGAGCTTGTTGCCGACGTTTTCGGCCACCTCCTCCACTGCGAGCACCAACGAGTTCCTGGTGAGCTCCTGCGCGTCTACCCCTTCTCCCGCTTCCCCTCCCTCTCATCCTCGCCGTCATCCACCGTCGGTCACCGCCGCCTTTGCCGTCGCCGTCCCGGTCGTGCCGGCCGGGGAACCGGCCTGGGCCGGCCTTGGGGCCGGTTGGCTCCGACGCTAGCCCGGCCTGGCCCCGGTCTGGGCCGGTCACGAGGCCGGCAGCCTCAGGCACAGCCCCGGCCTGGTGCCCGGTCTGGGCCGGCCAGGAGGCCGGCCGCCTCTGTCACAGGCCCGGCCTGTAAACCGGCCTGGGCCGATGTGGAGGCCGGCCCAAACAGTAAAAACAGTTTTTGTTTAAAATAAAATAATTAGTAACTATTTAAATATTGCTCCAAATTTAGCAAATCAAATACCAAATTGTTCAAAAAAACAAACTCTACATGTTAGAATAATTGTAATGTTCTTTTGAATTTATATTCTTGTTGTTTATTTAAGAATTCCAAAATTGCTTAAATAATACCAAATTGGGAAAAATCATAACTTGTTAAGTAATTAACCAAAAATTATGAATAAAATATCAATGTGATCAACACTTGAAATGCTATCAAACCATGCACCTATCAAATCATGACCACAGATTTTCATATGATGTTATTTCTTTAATTGATTAAAGGAATTAAATTCAATTAATTTTTAATTCACTATTTATTCATAGATTTTTGGAAATTCACAAATGAGGTACCAAAAGGATCGGAAGAACAAAACCTACTTAATTATGTCATGTTCATGCATATTTGAGCCACATCTTTTGTAATGTCATAATTTATATAATGTGGTCACTAAGATAAATTCGATGGAAGTGAAGTTGAGAAGCTTGTTACTCTTGGGTACTTTGGTGCCCTAGAGCTTGTTTGTAACATCCCAACTTTGGTAACGAAAAATACGAAGAATTTTTCCACTTTGTTTCCTTGTTTGCATCATTGCATCCATATGCTTTTGACTTTTAATCTTCACTTGGAAACAAATTGAGATGGGGAGTCCAACTTTCCCACATCCAACCAATGCAAATGCTCAACTGTCAAAAACAAATCATGCTTGGACTCCCAAATGGTATAGGAAGTTCCAGGTTCACCTTTTGAAAACATTTCTCAATTCCTAAATTTTGGGTAAATAAGAAATGACATGAGAGTTGCAATTGGCTAAAGTCAACTCCTATTTTTGGAACCAAGTTAGACCTTCCAAAAATTCAAACTAAATTCATGGAGTGCCTTATTGTTATGTTGGGAGCCACCATGTTTAATTTCACAATTTTGGGAATTGTTAAAATGCCCCAACTAAAGCCTTCTTGGAAATTGCCCCAATTTACCCTAACTAAAGGCTATGAACAAATTTTGGGCAAATTAATTCTTTTGACCTCACCAATTTTTGTGGTGGTTCTAAAGGGCAATTCTAGGCTATATGAATTTTTCTGGTATTTTAGAAAATGTTCTGGTGTCCTTTTTAAACAGATAAACCCTGCTGCTGGACTGGTTTGAAATGGATTCAAAAGTTCCAGGGGCCTTTTTGTAGTTTCTCCTTTTTCCCTCTCTCTCTCACCGTGGCCATGGCACTGGCGCCATGCCCAGGTGCCGGCCGAGCTGCCATGCCGTCGTGGCCAGTGGACGATTAGGAGTGCCCTGTCGCCACCTGCTCCCTTCCCCTCCACTTTCCTTCTTTTGCCCCTTTTTTCCCGGATCGGGTTCGGCGATTTGAGCTCGCTCCCGTGCCGACGCTGCCCGCCGCCGCCGCTAACCGCCGTATCGCCGTCCCTCGGAGCCGCCCCAAGCAAATCGAAGGTGGCAGGACGCGTCGCCACTTCTTCCTCTTCCTTCCGGGGGGAGGAATCGCGCTGGGGGGGCCCTGCTTCGACGCGTTCGTCGTCGACTGCTCCCACCGCTGCCGCCGCTCGCCGCTCGTCGCCATCGATGGGGAGCCCGCCGATCAAATCGATGACCACCGATCGCTCCGCCTCGACGTCAACTCACTCCGCGTCCAAGGAATCGACGGGGGAGGCCCAGTAGAACCACACCCGTCGCCGTTCCTCTCCGGCACTGACGGCCACCGTCGCGCAACCGCACGTCGCCGTCAGGCCCTCCCTCGCCGCACCGACCACACCAGCGAGCTCACGGGTGAGCTAGCGTACCTTCTGCCTTCTCCCTCACCCCCATTTCCCTCTCCCGCCGCCTGATTTGGGTCGCCGGCGGCGTCGGCTGCGTCAGCGACCGTCAGCATCAGCACGCGCGCCACAACGCGCCCGGCCTGGCCCCCGGCCTGACCGGCCACGAGGCCGGGGCCTCTCGGGTCCCTGCCCGGCCATATGGGCCGGCCCGGTGGCCGGGGCCTCTCGGTTGTGGCCCGGCCAATATGGCCGGCCTGCACCCCGGTCTGGCCGGCCTCTCTGGGTTTTTTTTTCCCTTTTTCTTTTTGGAGCTAAAACCAAATCAAATAATTGGTAACTATTTAAATATTGCTCCAAAAATAGCAAATAAAATATCAAAATGTTCAGAAAGACAAAATCTATCTGTTGAAGCAATTGTAATGATCTTTTGAGTTTATATTTTTGCTTTCTATCTAGGAATTCCTAAAATGGGTTAATTAATACCAAATTAGGGAAATTCATAACATATTAAATAATTGCCCAAAAATTATGAATTAAATATCAAAGTGATCAACATGTCAAATGCTATCAAACCTTACACTTATCATGTCATGATCACAAACTTTTATTCAGTGTTATTCATAATTTGAGTAAATGAGTTAAATTCATTTATTTAATTAATTTTGCTATTCATTCATCGGTGCTCCGCAAATTACAAATAAATTACCGAAACGATCGGAAGAATGAAACCTATCCTTTCATGACATGTTCATGCATAATTGAGCCACTTATCTAATAATTTAATATTTTATAAAGAATGTGGCCACTAAGATAAATATGGGGTGATTCCAAATAATTGCACTAATTATTTGGCTCCTCATTTAAATTTGCTTTTATTTTATATAATGATATCTTTGCATCAACTTGTCATGTCATCATGTGATTGAGCATTGCACCTGGTGATCGTGTGATTTATGTGTGCTTTGTACTTTTCTTTGGGTATCGATAGATTCCGGAGTCGAGGTTACCGATAACTACCCCGACGAGCAGTACTCCGCGCCAGGGCAGCAAGGCAAGAGATAACCTAACCTTCTTGGCATCTAGCATCCTATGCTTTGATAAACTTATTTTATCCACCATATTATTGCATGTGATTCAAATGTCTCTTTTGATCATAGTATAGAGAATCCTATGATTGCATTGTCTTCCCCCGAGCCAATCACATGTATCCCTACCTATGAACCATAGTGTTGATGTGTTGGCCGGTTACGAATATAATTGTTGGTTATATGCTTAGCTATGCTTAGCCATGCTTACCTAGATACTTTATGTCCGTTGTTAATTCCATTATTAATGATGTTGATGGAAGCGATGCGGACGTGGTGGATAATGTTGATGCTTAATTAAAATGCTAAGACGGCTTGGGTGAGTTGCCATCGGGATGGTGTTTTGTCTCACTCTAGCCCCTAGGTGTGAGTTCTTGTCTCTAGAACCAAGATCGAGCGTGCTTCCGGAGGTGGGGGCATATGGAACCCTCTTTGACCAAATAAGTTGTGCGGGCGTATCCAAGATTCCTCTAGTTCAGTTTTCCATTTGCGTGTGAGTATGTGGGTGGAAAAGAATGATGTGGACGGTGGTGTTTAGGGTGTGGCGATGGGGCAGGGTGTTGAAATAGGCACTGAACCTGTCCTGTGGCCACAGATGACCCTTGGATAGTCTCGTGCCATGTAAAGGTCTAACCGCGCCCACTCGCCGGCCTTCCCCGGAAGAGGGCCAACTAGGTGAGCCGGACGGTACCGATGGATAAGGAGCTGGGGTTCCTGCGGAAACCTGGCGACTTCAAATAGTACACCCCTGCAGGGTTTAATCTTTTCGAAAAGCCGTGTCCGCGGTTATGGACGACTTGGGAACGGATATACGAGACCATAGATAACTTATAACCTAATTGATATGGCAGCTAAAGGTTGCATAACAACCGTGAGATAAAGGTTCATTT
The DNA here is from genome assembly GCA_012064385.1 of Puccinellia tenuiflora. NCBI lineage: Eukaryota > Viridiplantae > Streptophyta > Magnoliopsida > Poales > Poaceae > Puccinellia > Puccinellia tenuiflora. Next base: position 46,012 of record QRDG01001243.1, read on the forward strand.
CCCCGAGGGTGAGTCGAGGGAGTGCCTTTGGTGAGGATGAGATGTGTTTGTGGCTACAAGTAGGTTCGATGGGAACCTAAGATGATATTGATACTCTCTTACCCCTTTATAAAAATATTCTGAGTAGACGAATGCCAGGTGTCTTTTAAGTTTTGGTTTATGAAATTTAGCTTTATGCAAAAAGAACTACATTATACAGCTTTATAGCCTCCGTCAGTCATTGGGCCTATATCGCCCTACTAAACTTGCGAGTACATCGTACTCAGTCTCTCTTTGCTGCCTCTATGTGTTTGTTTTTCAGAGGAGGACGACACCGAGCAGTTAGGTGGGTTCTTCGTTGACGTCGACTACTAGTCTGGGGTTCCCAGGTGGCAGCTTGGGACCGTGGAACAAGCTGGCTTGGGTGATGTTTATTTGTAGGCCTCTTAGGCCATAATTTGCTTCTTGTTGTATTAGACAACGCTACCTCGCTTCCGCTTGTTGAATTGTAGGATCTGTGATCCTTTTTGCCTTGTAATATCTGTATTCTTCTCGTTATATGAGTTGCTATATAAATGTTTTGTGTCGTAGAGTCATGCTTTGTGCCAGTTCTGTTCCACAAGTCTCGATCTTTGTTTTATCCTTTGATGGTTGTGTTCCTTACATAGCCTCTCTGTATAATTCCGGGGTCGGGGCGCTACAAGTTGGTATCAGAGCAGGACTGCCTGTAGGAAACCCTTTCTATTGGTCGATGTCGAGTCTAGTTCGTGAAAATTATTTTTAACCTAAAAATGAGTTGTAAAAACCTTCTTAGGATTCTTTTTGCTTCTCATCCAACTCGCTCTACTCTGATTCTTCCCTCTATTTGTTTTGTGCTTGGTGTCGATGTTTAGGTTCTCGGGGTTTGGATTCTTACCGTCCAGTATGCCTCGAGTCCGTTATATCCGTTTGATATCGCCTCGATGATGTGATGTCACCGAGGTTGCCTAAATCTATCTTTCGTGTTTATTGCTTCTTAAATATCTATATCTAGGAGAACCCTTTGATCTATCCTATCTGTCAGAATTGGTTACTAACTTGCCGTTGTTCCAATTCTTCAGAATGGCTCCTACCCGCCGTGGGGAACATAGCAGCCCTGACCCACCGCCGCCACCCTCAATGGCGGAGGTTATGATGGCAATTGAACAAAACCGTCTGCGCAATGAGCGGTTGCTCGAGCAGCTGGTCCAGCAAGGGGCCAGGAGGAACACGGACTGCACCACCCTCAACCAGTTCTTGCGGTCCCAACCTCCTACATTCTCTGAAGCTAAGGAGCCGCTTGATGCGGATGATTGGCTTCGGGCTATCGAGCGCAAGTTTGCCGCTCTTCACGTTCCTGCGGCGGAGCACGTCAACTTCGCCACCTACCTTCTGGAAGGAGCCGCCGGCTCCTGGTGGGAGAGCCACGTGGCCATGGTTGCCGCGGGCCATGTTGTCACTTGGGAGGAGTTTCGCACCGCTTTCCGTGCGGCGTACATCCCCAAGCCCATCCTCGAGCTCAAGAGGCGGGAGTTCCTGGACCTAACCCAGGGACGCATGGACGTCCAGTCGTATGGACGGGAGTTCAACCACCTCTCCCGTTACGCCCCTCGGGACGTGACGAACGATGAGGATAAGCAATACCTTTTCCGCAAGGGGCTCGCACCTCGTCTCCGATACGAGCTCCTACCCTTCAAGTTCAACTCCTACCAAGAGCTCTACAACCAGGCTCTCACCATGGAGCAAGGGCGGAAGGAGCTGGAGGCTTCTAAGAGGCCAGCTCCAGCTGATCACCAGAGCTCCTCCTCCTCGGAGGGCAAGAAGCGCAAGGTCTTCGTGCCTTTCAGCGCCGTGCCTAGGGCGCCCTTCGCGCCGAAGCCCATCGGGTACCTACCACCTCTGCCTCGCCCAGCTACCTCGACCTTGGGTGCGGCTGGAGGCGGTTTTCGGCCTCGACTCCCTGCACCACCCGGACTCACGTGCTACCACTGTGGCGAGCCGGGTCACTACTCTAGGGAATGTCCCCAGAAGGCGCCGGCTCCCGCAGCACCTGCACCAGCACCCTCTACCCCAGCCGCGAAGGCTACCACCGTCAGCCGTGGCCGCCTGAACCACGTCTCGGCTGAAGGCGTTGAGGAGGACCCCGGAGTTCTCATGGGTACGCTTCGAATCAATACATATCTAGCTTCAGTATTATTTGATTCTGGAGCTTCGCATTCGTTCATATCCATATCATATGCACACAACCATCAAATACCGTTTGTGATGATGGATCCCCCGTTAGTGGTCAAGACTCCAGGCTCTAGTTGGCGTACCAATTGGATATCTCCCGACGTTCAAATAGCCGTAGGGTCAGTCCCTTTTCCGTTCTCATTGATAGCCCTGAGGTCAGAGGGTATCGATGTTATTCTGGGCATGGATTGGCTAGTGAAATATCAGGCCAACCTGGATTGTGCGGCCAAGACTGTCACAGTGTTCCACCCAAGTTATGGGGAAGTGCGTTATTGGTCCCCAACTTCTGCAATTCCTTCTGCAGCTACTCCTCTTTCACCGGAGATTAGTCTATATTTCCTGGAAGGAATCACCCCGCCTGAAATGCATGAAGTGGAGGTGGTGTGTGATTTTCCCGATGTGTTTCCGGAGGAATTGCCCGGCATGCCTCCTGATCGCAGCGTGGAGTTTGTGATTGAGCTGGTTCCGGGAACCGCCCCAGTTTCCAAGACGCCCTACCGTATGCCAACGGAAGAGCTAGCGGAATTGAAGAAGCAACTAGATGAGTTGCTGGAAAAAGAATTCATCCGACCGAGTAGCTCACCTTGGGGCTGCCCGGTTATCTTTGTCAAGAAGAGGGATACAAATGTTCCTCGTCTGGTCGTTGACTACCGCCCTCTTAATGCGGTGACCATCAAGAACAAGTACCCAATTCCTCGAATAACCGACTTGTTCGATCAATTAGCTGGAGCCACTGTGTTCTCCAAGATGGATTTGAGGTCAGGCTACCATCAAATAAAAATCCGAAAGGAGGATATTCCGAAGACGGCCTTCACTACCCGGTATGGGTTATATGAGTACACCGTCATGTCTTTCGGCCTCACAAATGCTCCGGCTACATTCATGAGGCTAATGAACTCCGTCTTCCACGAGTACCTCGACAAGTTCGTCATCATCTACATTGATGACATCCTTGTGTACTCCAAGACCGAAGACGAACATGCTGAGCATCTCCGACTTGTCTTGACCAAGCTTCGAGATCATCGCCTATATGCCAAGTTCTCTAAATGTGAGTTTTGGCTGAAGGAGCTTATCTTTCTCGGTCATGTGGTGTCAGCTGCCGGAGTAGCGGTGATACCAGACAAAATTCAGGCAATCCTGGATTGGCCAACTCCCAAATCCGTCAAAGATATCCGAAGCTTCCTTGGATTGGCGGGTTATTACCGTCGATTCATTGAGGGCTTCTCCAAGATAGCCAAGGCGCTGACTGACCTCCTCAAGAAAGGCAAACAATTTGTGTGGTCAGACAAGGCTGAAGAGAGTTTCCAAACCCTCAAGGTCAAGCTCACCACCACCCCGGTACTTGTCCTTCCCGATACCGCCAAGGACTTTATCGTCTATTGTGATGCATCTCTCCAAGGCTTGGGCTGCGTCTTGATGCAAGAGGGCCATGTGGTCGCCTATGCCTCCCGTCAACTCAAGCCACACGAGCAAAATTACCCAACTCATGATTTGGAGCTTGCCGCCGTGGTACATGCTCTGAAGCAATGGAGGCCCTACCTCTTGGGCAACCGTTGCGAGATCTACTCCGACCATCAAAGTCTGAAATATCTATTCACCCAGCCGGATCTGAACTTGAGGCAGAGGAGATGGCTGGAATTGATAAAAGATTATGATGTGACTCTCAACTATCAACCCGGCAAGGCAAATGTCGTGGCGGATGCCCTGAGCCGCAAAGCCTATTGCAATACATTGATGGTTGAAAAGGCCCAACCTGCTCTTCATGAGGAGTTCGCTAGGTTGAATCTGGAAATTGTCCCTTCTGGGTTTTTGGCTAACCTTGAGATCAAATCCACTCTTGATGATGAAATCAAGGCCGCCCAGCAAAATGATGCGGGCATCCTCAAGATTAAGGAGAATGTCGCAAGTGGAAAGGCCAAGTGTTTCTCTATCGATGACTCCGGTATTGTCTATTTCGAAGGACGTCTTGTGGTGCCCAAGAGTGGAAATACCAAGGGGTTAATTCTCCAAGAGGCACATGAGTCTCCCATATCTATCCATCCCGGTAGCACCAAGATGTACCAAGACCTTCGTCCTAAATTCTAGTGGACCCGTATGAAGCGGGAGATTGCAAATTATGTTGCCGAATGTGATGTCTGTCGCCGAGTGAAGGCTGAACATCAAAGGCCAGCTGGTACTCTTCGCCCCATAGCCGTTCCTGAATGGAAATGGGATGAAATTGGTATGGATTTCATTACCGGTTTTCCACGATCACAAAGGGGTAATGATGCCATTTGGGTAGTCATAGATCGTCTATCCAAGGTCGCCCACTTCCTCCCCGTTCGCGAGGATATCACTGCCAAGCAACTAGCCGAGTTGTATCTTGCTCGGATTTTCCCTCTCCATGGTATTCCTATAAGTATCATATCGGACCGGGGAAGTCTTTTTGTATCCAAATTCTGGCAGAGTTTCCAAAGTGCTTTGGGAACCCGTGTGAACCTGAGCACTGCTTACCACCCTCAAACTGACGGGCAAACCGAAAGGGTGAATCAAGTTCTTGAGGACATGCTTCGGGCTTGTGTCATCTCTTTCGGTAAGAGTTGGGAAAAGTACCTTCCTCTCGCCGAGTTCTCCTACAACAATAGCTATCAAGCCAGTTTGCAAATGGCTCCCTTTGAGGTTCTATATGGGAGAAAATGCCGGACTCCTCTCAATTGGTCTGAAACCGGGGAGAGGTCACTCTTCGGTCCTGATGTGATCAATGAAGCCGAAGAAAAAGTCCGTGTCATTCGAGAAAACCTCAAGGCCGCTCAATCCCGTCAGAAAAGCTATTATGACAAGCACCATCAAGAGGTCCACTATGAAATTGGTGACAAGGCCTATCTTCGAGTCTCTCCTCTCCGAGGCGTTCGTCGTTTCAGAATCAAGGGCAAATTGGCACCTCGCTATGTTGGCCCTTTCACCATCCTAGCCAAGCGAGGAGATCTCTCCTATCAACTGGAGCTACCCTCAAATTTCCCGGATGTGCATGATGTGTTCCATGTTTCCCAACTCCGCCGGTGCTTCAAGGATCCAATCCGTGGGGTTGATCATGAGGCATTGGATATTCAGGAGGACTTGACCTATCGCGAGCATCCTATCCGCATCCTGGATGAAGCGGAGAGGAAAACTCGCAACAAGTCTATCAAGTTCCTCAAAGTTCAATGGTCCAACCATTCCGAGGAAGAAGCCACATGGGAGCGAGAAACTAGTCTCCGTCAGGAATACCCCGCCTTTTTCACTCAAGCCTAGAATCTCGGGACGAGATTCCTGTAAGGGGGGTAGATTTGTAACATCCCAACTTTGGTAATGAAAAATACGAAGAATTTTTCCACTTTTGTTTCCTTGTTTGCATCATTGCATCCATATGCATTTGACTTCTAATCTTCACTTGGAAACAAATTGAGATGGGGAGTCCAACTTTCCCACATCCAACCAATGCAAATGCTCAACTGTCAAAAACAAATCATGCTTGGACTCCCAAATGGTATAGGAAGTTCCAAGTTCACCTTTTGAAAACATTTCTCAATTCCTAAATTTTGGGTAAATAAGAAATGACATGAGAGTTGCAATTGGCTAAAGTCAACTCCTATTTTTGGAACCAAGTTAGACCTTCCAAAAATTCAAACTAAATTCATGGAGTGCCTTATTGTTATGTTGGGAGCCACCATGTTTAATTTCACAATTTTGGGAATTGTTAAAATGCCCCAACTAAAGCCTTCTTGGAAATTGCCCCAATTTACCCTAACTAAAGGCTATGAACAAATTTTGGGCAAATTAATTCTTTTGACCTCACCAATTTTTGTGGTGGTTCTAAAGGGCAATTCTAGGCTATATGAATTTTTCTGGTATTTTAGAAAATGTTCTGGTGTCCTTTTTAAACAGATAAACCCTGCTGCTGGACTGGTTTGAAATGGATTCAAAAGTTCCAGGGGCCTTTTTGTAGTTTCTCTTTTTTTTTCCCTCCCTCTCTCTCTCACCGTGGCCATGGCACTGGCGCCATGCCCAGGTGCCGGCCGAGCTGCCATGCCGTCGTGGCCAGTGGACGATTAGGAGTGCCCTGTCGCCACCTGCTCCCTTCCCCTCCACTTTCCTTCTTTTGCCCCTTTTTTCCGGATCGGGTTCGGCGATTTGAGCTTGCTCCCGTGCCGACGCTGCCCGCCGCCGCCGCTAACCGCCGTATCGCCGTCCCTCGGAGCCGCCCCAAGCAAATCGAAGGTGGCAGGACGCGTCGCCACTTCTTCCTCTTCCTTCCGGGGGGAGGAATCGCGCCGGGGGGCCCTGCTTCGACGCGTTCGTCGTTGACTGCTCCCACCGCTGCCGCCGCTCGCCGCTCGTCGCCATCGATGGAGAGCCTGCCGATCAAATCGATGACCACCGATCGCTCCGCCTCGACGTCAACTCACTCCGCGTCCAAGGAATCGACGGGGGAGGCCCAGTAGAACCACACCCGTCGCCGTTCCTCTCCGGCACTGACGGCCACCGTCGCGCAACCGCACGTCGCCGTCAGGCCCTCCCTCGCCGCACCGACCACACCAGCGAGCTCACGGGTGAGCTAGCGTACCTTCTGCCTTCTCCCTCACCCCCATTTCCCTCTCCCGCCGCCTGATTTGGGTCGCCGGCGGCGTCGGCTGCGTCAGCGACCGTCAGCATCAGCACGCGCGCCACAACGCGCCCGGCCTGGCCCCCGGCCTGACCGGCCACGAGGCCGGGGCCTCTCGGGTCCCTGCCCGGCCATATGGGCCGGCCCGGTGGCCGGGGCCTCTCGGTTGTGGCCCGGCCAATATGGCCGGCCTGCACCCCGGTCTGGCCGGCCTCTCTGGGTTTTTCCCTTTTTCTTTTTGGAGCTAAAACCAAATCAAATAATTGGTAACTATTTAAATATTGCTCCAAAAATAGCAAATAAAATATCAAAATGTTCAGAAAGACAAACTCTATCTGTTGAAGCAATTGTAATGATCTTTTGAGTTTATATTTTTGCTTTCTATCTAGGAATTCCTAAAATGGGTTAATTAATACCAAATTAGGGAAATTCATAACATATTAAATAATTGCCCAAAAATTATGAATTAAATATCAAAGTGATCAACATGTCAAATGCTATCAAACCTTACACTTATCATGTCATGATCACAAACTTTTATTCAGTGTTATTCATAATTTGATTAAATGAGTTAAATTCATTTATTTAATTAATTTTGCTATTCATTCATCGGTGCTCCGCAAATTACAAATAAATTACCGAAACGATCGGAAGAACGAAACCTATCCTTTCATGACATGTTCATGCATAATTGAGCCACTTATCTAATAATTTAATATTTTATAAAGAATGTGGCCACTAAGATAAATATGGGGTGATTCCAAATAATTGCACTAATTATTTGGCTCCTCATTTAAATTTGCTTTTATTTTATATAATGATATCTTTGCATCAACTTGTCATGTCATCATGTGATTGAGCATTGCACCTGGTGATCGTGTGATTTATGTGTGCTTTGTACTTTTCTTTGGGTATCGATAGATTCCGGAGTCGAGGTTACCGATAACTACCCCGACGAGCAGTACTCCGCGCCAGGGCAGCAAGGCAAGAGATAACCTAACCTTCTTGGCATCTAGCATCCTATGTTTATAAACTTATTTTATCCACCATATTATTTGCATGCGATTCAAATGTCTCTTTTGATCATAGTATAGAGAATCCTATGATTGCATTGTCTTCCCCCGAGCCAATCACATGTATCCCTACCTATGAACCATAATGTTGATGTGTTGGCCGGTTACCAATATAATTGTTGGTTATATGCTTAGCTATGCTTAGCCATGCTTACCTAGATGCTTTATGTCCGTTGTTAATTCCATTATTAATGATGTTGATGGAACGATGCGGACGTGGTGGATAATGTTGATGCTTAATTAAAATGCTAAGACGGCTTGGGTGAGTTGCCATCGGGGATGGTGTTTTGTCTCACTCTAGCCCCTAGGTGCGAGTTCTTGTCTCTAGAACCAAGATCGAGCGTGCTTCCGGAGGTGGGGGCATATGAACCCTCTTTGACCAAATAAGTTGTGCGGGCGTATCCAAGATTCCTCTAGTTCGGTTTTCCATTTGCGTGTGAGTATGTGGGTGGAAAAGAATGATGTGGACGGTGGTGTTTAGGGTGTGGCGATGGGGCAGGGTGTTGAAATAGGCACTGAACCTGTCCTGTGGCCACAGATGACTCTTGGATAGTCTCGTGCCATGTAAAGGTCTAACCGCGCCCACTCGCCGGCCTTCCCCGGAAGAGGGCCAACTAGGTGAGCCGGACGGTACCGATGGATAAGGAGCTGGGGTTCCTGCGGAAACCTGGCGACTTCAAATAGTACACCCCTGCAGGGTTTAATCTTTTCGAAAAGCCGTGTCCGCGGTTATGGACGACTTGGGAACGGATATACGAGACCATAGATAACTTATAACCTAATTGATATGGCAGCTAAAGGTTGCATAACAACCGTGAGATAAAGGTTCATTTCCCCGAGGGTGAGTCGAGGGAGTGCCTTTGGTGAGGATGAGATGTGTTTGTGGCTACAAGTAGGTTCGATGGGAACCTAAGATGATATTGATACTCTCTTACCCTTTATAAAAATATTCTGAGTAGACGAATGCCAGGTGTCTTTTAAGTTTTGGTTTATGAAATTTAGCTTTATGCAAAAAGAACTACATTATACAGCTTTATAGCCTCCGTCAGTCATTGGGCCTATATCGCCCTACTAAACTTGCGAGTACATCGTACTCAGTCTCTCTTTGCTGCCTCTATGTGTTTGTTTTTCAGAGGAGGACGACACCGAGCAGTTAGGTGGGTTCTTCGTTGACGTCGACTACTAGTCTGGGGTTCCCAGGTGGCAGCTTGGGACCGTGGAACAAGCTGGCTTGGGTGATGTTTATTTGTAGGCCTCTTAGGCCATAATTTGCTTCTTGTTGTATTAGACAACGCTAACTCGCTTCCGCTTGTTGAATTGTAGGATCTGTGATCCTTTTTGCCTTGTAATATCTGTATTCTCCTCGTTATATGAGTTGTTATATAAATGTTTTGTGTCGTAGAGTCATGCTTTGTGCCAGTTCTGTTACACAAGTCTCGATCTTTGTTTTATCCTTTGATGGTTGTGTTCCTTACATAGCCTCTCTGTATAATTCCGGGGTCGGGGCGCTACACATGTCATCATGTGTTTGTGCATTGCACTTGTCTTCGTGTTATTTATTGGTTCTTCTATATTTGCTTGGGTATCGATAGATTTCGGAGTGGAGGTTAACCCTACCTACCCCGACGAGCCGTACTACACGCCCCGGCAGCAAGGCAAGAGATAACCTAACCTTCTTGGCATCTAGAATCCTATTGTTTTATAAACTTATTTTATCCACTATAATATTGCATTCGATTCCAATGTCAATTTTGGTCAATACTAGAGTATCCTATGAATGCATGTTTTTCCCCGAGCCAATACATGTATCCCTACCTATGAACCCTAGGGTTGATGTGTTTGCTTGAGATAAGATACATTTGTGGTATTTATATGCTTAGCTATGCTTAGTCATGCTTAGTCAAATGTTATATTTTCGTCCGGTGATTTAATTCCATTATTATGATGTTGATAGAATGTTCGGACATGGTGGTTACTGTTGGCACTTAATTAAAATGCTAAAAGGCTTGGATGAGTTGCCATCGGGGATGGTGTTTTGCCTCATTCTTGCCGCCTAGGCTGAGAGTGCTTTTAGCTAGAACCAAGAACCGAGCGTGCTATCATTGGTGGGAGTATGGGCTCCTTACTAACTGAATAACTTGTGCGGGCGTATCCAAGGGTCCTCTAGTTTGCTATTTCCATTTGCGCATGTCTGTGTGAGCGGAAAAAGAAACGATGAGGATGGTGGTGTTTAGGACGTGGCGATGGGGGCAGGGGCTGAAATAGGCTGGGTAAACTTGTCCTGTCGCCACAGATGACTCTTGGATATTCTCATGCGAGGTAAAGGTTTAACCGCGCCCACTCGCCGGGCTTCCCCGGAAGAGGGCCAATTAGGTGAGCCGGACGGTACCAATGGGTAAATTAGTACACCCCTGCAGGGTAAATCTTTTCGAAAAGCCGTGTCCATGGTTATGGACAAACTCTTGGAAAAGGCGGATTATCTCATAGAAAAGTATAACCTAATTAATTAAAACTTGGCAGCTAAAGGTTGCAACTTAACGTGTGTTTAAAAGGTTCATTTCCTCGAGGGAGTGCCTTGGTGGAGATGAGATGTTTCTGGTTACTAATGGTTCGATGAGAACCAAAGAAGAAAGTTTACTCTCTTACCCCTTTTATGAAAATATTCTGAGTAGTCACTGCCTTTGGGTCACTCATGTCTTTATAAAGGAAAATTAGCTTTATGCAAAATAAATACTATACAGCTTTAGAGTCTCTGTCATCATTGGGCCTATATCGTCCTACTAAACTTGCGAGTACGCCGTACTCAGTCTCTCTTTGCTGCATTTATATTTTGTTTCAGAGGAGGACGACACCGAGCACACAGGTGGTTTCTTCCTGGACATCGACGAGTAGTTCGGGGTTCCCAAGTGGCAGCTTGGGACCGTGGAACAAGTTGGCTGGGATTGTTTATCTGTAGGCCTCTTAGGCCATATTTTGGATCTTGTTGTTAGACAACACTACTTCGCTTCCGCATGATGAATTGTTGGGTCTGTGACCTTTTGTGTGTGATATTTCTATCTTTCTCATATATGAGTTGCTTTATGTATCTTTGTGTCGTAGAGTCTGTGATGTGCCAGTTGTTCCACAAGTCTTGATCTCTGTTTTATACATTGAGTGTTTATGGCACGATCGATGTGTTGCGTGGGAGCGGTAATTCCATGCCCTTCGATTGTGTAGCATAGCCTATGGGTTACATAACCTCTCTGTATAATTCCGGGGTCGGGGCGTTACATTGAGACACCGGGTTATAGGATAGATAGCCGTACTATCAAGAGGGGCTCTCGACCAAGTAGCTTGATCATATCGTTCGTGGAGAGCTCAAACCTTTGCATCCTTGCAATCATCTTTATTTGTTCTTATTTGTCTCTTATCGTGGTGTGATCTTGGTGCTTGTCGTGCTTGTCATGACAAGGCCAAGTTCACCGAAAACGGTTTACATATGCGTCTCCTATTGCGTTTTCGGTATTGGAGATTTTGTCGGTTCATCCTCGTGGAAGGTCTCACTCTTCCAATTATTTGCAAAATCTCCTTTACTTGTTTTCAATATTTTGAAGCGTATATTTTGTCGTCCTCTTTCCAACAAAATTGGTTTTACTTCATTCGGACTTCATTTGCAAAAGATATAGCATTTCCGGTTTGCGAGAGAGTTTTTAACTTTCCCCATTTGTTATTATAATATCTTGTTGTACTATGATGTTTCTCTGCATAATCTTGTAGTGCTCGTTGTGACGATTCCAACGAGTCCAAATTTATCGAAAACGGAGTTCGTGGGTGAAAGTCATAGTGTTTCTCTCTCGAAATATTTTTTAGACAGAAATTTAAAAAGAAAGGAAAAGAGAAAAAAAGAAAAAAGGGGGGCCAGCCTAGCCGGCCAGGCCGGACCCGAGGCCGGCGCCTTCGGGTGGGCTCCCGGCCTGCCTCGCAGGCTGACCGGCCCAGGTCGGGGTCCAGGCCGGCGCCTTCGGGCCGCCTGCAGGCCTTCCTCGCGCGCGGCCGGCCCAAGGCCGGGGTGGAGGCCGGCCCACCTGCGTGCTGCTCCATTCGCTGCTGCCTTTGATGCTCTACCGGCCTGGCCGGGCTGCCGGCCGGCCCCTGGCCGGGCATGCGGGGCTGGGCACGATTTTGCCCCAATGGCCACATTTTGTGGCCCCCTATAAAAGGGGCCTTCTTCCCTATTTTTCCCCTAGGTTTTTTCTTGCTCTCTCTCCTCCATTGTTGCATATTTTGAGAGCTTGATTCCTACTCTTCCCTCCAATGATTCTTGCCCATTTTTAGGGAAACAAGAGAAGAGATCTAGATCTACCATTCCACCAATCCATTCCTCCTCTAAGTGAGGGGAACCTAGTAGATCTTGATTTTGGAGTTCTTGGTGATTCTCCTCTTTGTTCTTCTTCTTAAATCCCTCCATAGCATTAGTTGCTTTGGTTGGATTTCGGAGAGAAGGATTTGACCACTTAGTGTGCTCTTGCCATTGCATTAGTTGCATCGGGTTGTGCTCTCCACGAAGATTCGTGGGATTGGAAGTTCGAGAAGCTTGTTACTCTTGGGTGCATTGTGTTCCCAAGAGCTTGTGCCTCTTGGGTACATTGTGTACCCTAGACGGTTGGTGGTGTGGCGAAGACTTCGAGTTGTGAAGCTTCGGGCAAGATTTGGGAGCCCCCGATTGAGTTGTGGGTGTGTGCCTCAAGATCGTTGTAAAGGCTCCGGATTCCGTCTTGAAGGATTCCGATAGTGGAAGGTGAACCTAACCCTTGGGGTGAGGTTCATCGGAGAATAGGGTGAGGCCTTTTGTGGCATCTTGAGTAGGCCTTTTGTGACGAGCTCACATGCCTCCAACGAGACGTACTCCCTTAACAAGGAGGAACTCGGGAATACATCCTCGTCTCCGCGTGCCTCGGTTATTTCTATACCCGAGCTCTTTACTTATGCAATTTACATTGTGATAGCGTTCGTGCTTGAAGTTTTATATCTTGCTATCACCTTGTTGCTTGTCTTGCTTAGCATAAGTTGTTGGTGCACATAGGTGAGCCTAGTTTATTTAGGTTGTTGGCTTGTTAATTTAAATACCTAGTTTTATTCCGCAATTATCAAGCCCTAAACCGGAAAAGTTTTAACCGTTTATTCACCCCCCCTCCCCCCCTCTAGGCGACATCGTTTGTTCTTTCAGATAGCATCGTGGGAGGAGGAGAACGAGGACAAACTGTTAGAACGGTCAGCGTCTACCGAGCAAGGTGGAAGGATCTTTAAAACAAACTGAAATATGGGAGGGCCTTCTTTGCAAAATAACCGCCTATTCAACCCCCCCCCCCCCCCCCCCCCCCCCCCCCTTAAGCGACATCGTTTGTTCTTCGTGGGAGGAGGAGAACGAGGACAAACTGTTAGAACGGTCAGCGTCTACCGAGCAAGGTGGAAGGATCTTTAAAACAAACTGAAATATGGGAGGGCCTTCTTTGCAAAATAACAGGCGCTGGGCCAGAGCCATTCTCCAGCGTGGATGTTCACACGTGTCGCCTCCTGATTCGTGTTGTATGAATTTGCACGGAAAATCAAAGTTATTGTACCACCGCACTACACTTTGCAAGATGATGTATGAAAGTGCACATGGTGGACAAGTTCTTGTATGTCTGAGTGCAATTACCTCCAAAAAAATCTACAGCACCTGGCCAATTAAGATCACTACAACAGTGGAATGTCCTGCCCCGTCAAAACAAAATAATTCCCACGCTTTGGTGCATTGTACACAAGAATGATCCTCAAATTTCTTTCTTCCTCTGTTTTCAGTGAAATTATTGATCATAATGTATCGCCATTATAATGCACCAAAGCACTGTTTACATTCTCCAGATTGGAACTGAACTGTACCTAAGAACTAGCTGGAGCACGATCTACTCATTGGGATCAAGGAATCCGACAAGGCACTTCTCCAAGAGGAACTCTGCATTTACCCAGGCATGGTATTTATCTAGAGGGAAAGTCAAGGAAATCTTATCAAACGATTGCATATAAGACCACAAATCATTAGCATACAACTACGATAGGTAACCATCACAATGATCATCTTGTACTCGACCAGGTATGCATAAGCTGCTGCAAAAACCAAGTGTTGATCAGGTGGCCACCTATAAACTATGACATGTATTTCTACCACATGCATGTTAAAGCATGTTATGTTCTTGTGTCAATGTACAAAAGGTGTCAATGATAATAGTAGAAGGATACTGAACAGAGCAGTGCAGTCTTTTCCAGCGCCCCTCATGAGCATATCAACTCCTGTAAATGCACAATAAAATACACATTCTGAAGTAAATGTAGATTTGGATAGTACTTTCAAGGACCAACAGAAACAATAAGGCGTACATATCAGCTTTGAAACAGACATAACCAAAAATTACACGACGCTGATTACCTCCAGGATGAAATTTCATGTAGGGACCAATATTATACACACGGCCTTTCAAAACTGTCCAAATACAGTCGCCAGTTTTATGCTGCTTAACTTCTTCTAGAGTTATTAACCTTCGGTTTGACTGCCCCCTAAGCCCTACAGAAATAGGGACATCAGAGAAAAGGAAAGCAACAGTACATCAATATGATTAACTGAAAAAAGAAAACACTTGAACACAGGGACAAAAAAGCAAGGAAAAAATCAAGAATTGATACACATAACTATATAAGAGTGCAAGCGGCACCAACATTATTGCCCACTTTGAAGTTATTGTTCACAAGTCACAACTTATTTACTGCTATCCAGTCAATACAAAATAAAAAGAACTGCATGCACATTGCTTTGTGCAGCTATTTCAGATTTCTAACATCTTTAGCTGACCACTTATATGTTTTGCATCATTCCAGGCAGCACTTCACACATTTATACAATCATTATTTTTTTATTTTTTTAGAACATACAATCATTATCTTGTTTGCACGAATATTGCACAATACTTTTCTGTTAGACAATGGATACTTCCAAATGACACAGGAAGCAAAAACAGTGGCCAGTTACCTACGCAGGATGTAACATCATCTCTGCCTTTTGTGATACAAATATGCAGTCATTATCTTGTTTGCACCAATTTTTTTTTATCTAGGCACCAACTTATGTCAAAATAAACCACTTGAAGATCATACGAAAAACTCTGAACTGAGTCAACTTAATCTCTTGAATAGCACGACAATTAGCTAAAATTCGAAGTCTGCAACAGCCTACTATCAGGGACCCCACAACAATCACCGTTGGCACAGTAGAAATGGAATCTGTAAGTCGTATTAACATGAGTTCGGTTATGTGATTGCGTCAGACAATTACAGTCCAAGTTTGCTTTCCCACTTTATTGATAATTAATTATGTAGCAGCATAAAATTATCCAGTAATAATCAGAGACATCAATGTAAACAGTACTAGCTAATGCCTTTTACAGTTTACCTGCTAGATCAGGATGTGTACGAGTTAGCTTAAGCCAGTCCATTGGGCTATAGCCCTTCTCCAAAGGAACCTTTGCCCGTACTGCAGATTTCTTTGAAGATTTTGGTTGAGGTGATACATTTGGTTGCACAGACTCTCCACTACCTTTTGGTACAACTGGTTCTTTCATACTGGAGTCCTGGAGCGATACACTATTGATGCTACTAGAAATGGAACAAGATCTTCCATCAGCAGTTGGATTGTCTGTTTCGGTGTTATCCTGGATCTTCTTAGTATTTGAAATATCTGCCCCATTACCGTCAACATCCTCAAGTGTAATACTTGCCACAGTGATGGAACTAGGGGATTCCAAATGACCATCATTTTCAGCATGCTCAACCTACAACGTCAAATAAACATGGAAATTGATAAGCTAAGTAACCAAATAAGCTAGAAACAAGCAAAGTTAAACTGGCATCAACTAGTTTCTAAGGCAAGGCACTGGGATTTCAGTAATTGAAAGGAGAACATGGCCATTCTATAAAGCAATTAGCAAACTGACTTCAGACAATTAAATGTACTTGATGGGTAGAAGATGGTAAAAAATCTGTATCCGCCAGACTAGTACCCCTGAGGTATCCAACCATATGGAACTAACACAAGAGAAGGAAATAGAGTAAAGCATCAATGAAATGGGCAAACGATAGTATAATTGATTATATAGCACTAGCATGATTCACCCAAGCCCACGATGCGAGCAATAATCAGTCACAACAGAGAAAAATAAGAACACCACATTTAACCAGATGTTTACATATTGAAATGTCTGTTCACTTCATTTGATCATTTCTAATGTTCTCTTCCCGCATTTCGGTTCTTCCTCTTACTAAATTGTTGGTATAAAACTCTTCAGTTCTTCCTGCATTCCGCATATCACATACACGTTCATGCTAATATCCATTGTAGAGCTAACACAAGTGAATCCATATCCTGAAGTTAGTTCTTATGGGCGATTCTCCAACTTATCGACACAGATCTAGATTTGTGGTGGTCAGAACTTGCCGAAGAAGAAAACACATTCATATCAGAGTAATGTTTTTACTAAGATATCATAAAGCACAGAGGTAATAAGCCTGAATAATCACGATATCTAGACTTGTTTCTCAATGACTACACGGCACTCAAATCAAATGTTCATAACAGTGAATTCGTCCCGCAAAAACAAGATGGATTGGACGTTAGGATCTTTTGCGCACAGAGACACAAATGTTGAAGGAATAAGTAACTGATGGAGTGGCATTCGTACCTTGCAGAAGGTCAAATCTGATGATTCTCCATCCGCCATCTCGAGCATGATGCAGTCAGCAGAGAGAGCTGCTAAGCCTGTGCAGAAACCTCGGACTCCGCACCTGGGCACAAGTCCGTCAGCACAAATTGATATTGCGTGCCGAATAAGTATAAGAACCTAATCGAACTATGATGGAATGGATTAGGTTAGTAGTCCAGAGAAAACAGAGAGAAACCTTTTGCGTCTGGATTTTGGTTGCTCGTTGCCACAGTAATAATTTAAGAAAGAAACGAATTCCAGAACACGGAGCAAACTGTTAGAACAATCGAGCTAGGTTTCCTTACTAAGAGGAGAAGAAACCAATCCACGCGCGACAGACTGCGAGGAAAAGGAGAAGAGTAGCATATGAGACGTGAAAGGGGAACGAATTTGGGGAGAACTAACAGGAGATGAAGGACAGGTGGGAAGGGCAGGATGAACAGTTCTCTCGGTTGGATTTACGGTTTACCTGCTACAGGCGGATCTGGGGGCGGCGGGGGCAACCCGATTCGGGCGTTGGCTGGGTCTCGCACGGGCGGCGCGGGGAGGTGCTATACATCGCTTTCAAGCGACGCATCCCACACGCATCGCCTACATGCACCGCGTATTGGGCTCGGCTCATTTTCTTGCGCTACGGTTCTGCTTATAAATTCTGTTTCGTCTTCATACCAAGCGCGTTTCTATACTGTGGAAAAAAGCTACGATGGCTGTAGGCATGTAGCCATGTACGCACAAGCTAAATAATACGTTATGTCAGTTCTACAAGAAACTAGTTCTCAAAAAAATCTACAAAAAACTCGTACGTTATGTTAATTTGGGAAAAGAAAAATATAATAAAAATGTTTTTGAAAATTTCACAATTTTCAAAATCTGAACCTTTTCTATTTAAAAAAATATCTGAACAATTTTTAAAATTTTAAAAAAAATTGAACGATTTTAAAAGTAAACAAAAAAGGCCAATGAACGAAACATATTTTTAAACGATTTTAAAAGTGAACAGAAAAGGCCAATGAACGAAACCTATTTTAATGATTTTAAATGTGAACAGAAGATGGGGTGAACGGAAACTATTTTTGAATGATCTAAAAGTGAACAATAAAGGCCGGTGAACGAAAACTATTTTTGAACAATTTTAAAAATGAACAGACAATGGGGGTGAATGGAAATTATTTTTGAACGATTTTAAAATTGAACAGAAAGGGCCAGTGAACGAAAACTATTTTTGCACAATTTTAAAAAATTAACAGAAAAAGGCCGATGAATGAAACCTATTTTTGAACGATTTTAAAAATGAACAAATAATGGGGATGAACGGAAACTATTTTTGAACGATTTTAAAAGTGAACATAAAAGATCGGTGAACAAAAAATATTTTTACACAATTTAAAAAAAATAGAAAATTGGGGGTGAACGGATACTATTTTTGAACAATTTAAAAAATAAACAGAAAAGGCCGGTGAACAAAAACTAATTTTGAAACATATTAAAAGTGAACAAAAAAGGCCGGTGAACGAAACCAATTTTGCACGATTTTCGAAGTGAACAGAAAAGGGCGGTGAACGAAACATATTTTTGAACAATTTTAAAAGTGAACAGAAAATGTCGGTGGACAAAACCTATTTTTGCACAATTTTAAAGGTGAACAGAAAAGGCCGGTGAACGAATCCTAGTATTAAAGATTTTAAAAAATAAACAGAAAATGGGGTTAAATGAGACTATTTTTCAACAATTTTAAAAGTGAACAGAAAAAGCTAATGAAAGAATTTTTTTTGCGTGATTTCAAAAAAATGAACAAAAAATGGGAGTTGACGGAAACTATTTTTAAAAATTCAAATATGAACAAATTTTAATTTAAACTTTTTCGTATTTTATTTTTTTCGATAGAAAAACAAAAAGAAAAAAGAAAATGAAAAGATAATAAAAAGGAAAATGAAAACGTAAAAAGAAAACGAAAACAAACAAAAATAGTGAAATTTTTGAATTTGAACAACTTTTGAATTGGAATAATTTTTGAATATGAACAAAATCTTGAATTGGAACAATTTTTAAATGTGAAAAAAATCTTGAATTATAATTTTTTATAATATGAACACAAATCTTGAATTTGAATAATTTTGAATATGAACAAAATTTGAATTGGAACAAATTTCATATATGAACAAAAATCTTGAATTTGAAATTTTTTTGAATATAAACAATATTTAAATTTAAACATTTAAAAAAAAATTATAGAAGTGAAAATGAACGAGAAAAGAAAAAATAGAAAAAATTGAAAGAACGAAAAAAGAAAAAAGAACAAAAAGAAAACAGAGAAGAAAAAGAAAACCCGTCTAATGGGCCGGCCCAGCAGCAGGATTCTTCAGGCGACCGGAGGTAAACGCGTCGCTGCGGGGCGATATATAGGAATTGGCGCGGCGCGGGCGAACCCTATGCTCCGCGTACCGCCCGGATGCATATGGGCCGGCCCAATAGTACGGATGTCCATTTTTTCTGTTTGTGTTTCTTTTTAGTTTTTTGTTTTTCTGTTTATGTTTCTTTTCTTTTTTCATTTTTCTTTTTTCTATTTCTTTTTTTCATTTTTCTGTTCTTTTTATTTTTTTCGTATTTCTTCTTTGAATTTTTTTCCGTTTTTTACGTTTATTTTCTGTTTTCTTTTTGTCTTCTGGTTTTTTAGTATTATATTAAAAAAATGTTGTGAAACTTTTGAGTAGGTTTTTTGTTTTAAAATAATATAAATGTTCTAAAGAATTCAATAACATAAGAATGTTTATATTTAAAAAATCATTCAAATAACATAAATGTTTTATTAAAAATTTGTTCAAATAACATAATTGTTCATATCTTGAAAATCGTTCAAATGACATAATTATTCATGTTTTAAAAGTCGTTCAAATAAGATAAATGTTTTTTTATTCGTTCAAATAACATAATTGTTCATGTGTTTGAAATTCGTTCATATAAGATAAATGTTTTATTGAAAATCCCTTCAAATAAAATAATTGTTCATGTTTGGAAAATCGTTCAAATAAGATAAATATTTTATTTAAAATTCGTTCAAATAATATAATTGTTCATGTTTTGAAAATCATTCAAATAAGATAAATATTTTATTAAAAAATCTTTTCAAATAACATGAAAATTTATATTTATAAATTCGTTCAAATACATAATTTTCATGTGAAAATCATTCAAATAAAATAATTATATTTTATTAGTTTTCTAAAATATATAAATATAATTTTATTATAATGATTTTTGTTCTTTTTTTCCACAAATATAAACACATTTTCTTGTTAGTATAAAAATAGAAAAGAAAAATCAAAACAGAAAATAAAACCGAAAAGAAAAAAGAAAAAAATAATAGTTACCTGCGAAGTTGGGCCGGCCTAGTGCGCTTCGGAGGGTGCGCGGCGCTAGGCAGCCTCCGCGTAACGCGGGGCATAGGAGCTCCCGGCGGCGCGGGCGATCGGAGAACAGGAAAGGAACATGTTGGGGCTTGTTTGGTTGCATCCCATTCCCATCCAAATAGGCTGAAGTGGATGCAAAAATGGCCCATTCAGTTATGTGTTCGCACGAAACATAAAATGTCGAAAATTTTAGTTTGAGGGGACCTTAATTGATCAATTCTACCGAGTTAGAAAAGAGAGGCGGCTGCCTAGCGTTTCAACCCTAGCCGTCGCCGCCGCCGCCATCTGCATCTTCATCGTCTCCTTCGTCCGCGAATCGACGGGTCCCTGCCTCCTCAAGTTGTCGCTGTGGCGCTAGGAGGGGTGGGGACCTCGGACCTGCGCACGGCGCTATAGTAAGGTCCCTAATGTTAGATTTGATTTTGGTTGTCGCCTTCTTCATCAATGGAGATGGCATCGTTTTCAATAAGTGATCTTTGGGCCATCGTTCGACGACGAGATCTTCTTCCCGGTGTCAATGGTGGTGTCGAAAGATTAAGTTTATCTATGTATGATTCTTCACATCTTGCTTTGCCAGATCGATTTTGGATTTTTTTCTCATGGTTGCCGCGAGGAGGTTTGTCCTCGCAATATCTGTCCCGGCTACTTCATCCTCGACAATGGTGATTCGTTCTCTCGGCTCTCAATGACGTCGACCAAGTTGTACGGTTGTCTTTCCCTGAAATATCAGTGTTGGTACTCTTGCCGATGTTGTTTGATTACTTTAGTGGTTGCGTGCGTGCACAAAGCCTTGGCATTGCGGCTCAAAATTAAAATTATGGGAGAACCTTCATTGGTATTCACAGGTCTGTGGTTTGGTATCTTGGCCACTATTCTACGGCTGCCTTCAGAAAAGTACAAGATTGTGTCATGGAAAAAGAAAGGGCTTGAAGATCTCGAAGATTTACTTGTCTCCTTTTGTATTTATTTTGTAATCGCTGTAGTCAGCTCATGTATCTATACCATGTATTATTTGTCACTATAATATATATGGTATTGTTTGTCAAAAAAAATTGATCAATTCTACCGTTTCTCAAAAGCAACATGAGATATCCTGGTCGTATTAGAGAGAGGCGGCTGCCTAGGGTTTCAACCCTAGCCGTCGACGTCTTCTGCATCTTCCTCGTCGCCTTCATCCGTGAATCGACGGGTCTCCGCCTCCTCTAGTTGCCGCTCTGGAGTTAGCAGGGGTGGGGACCTCGGACCTGCGCACGACGCTATTGGAAGGTCCTTAATGTTAGAGTTTGGTTTTGGTTGTCGCCTTCTTTGTCAATGGAGATGGCATCATCTTCAATAAGAGATCTTTGGCCCACCGTTCAACGGCGAGATCTCCTTCCGGATGTCAATAGTAGTGTTGAAAGATTAATTTTGTCCAGGTATGGTACTTCAGATCTTGCTTCTCCGGATCAATTTTGGATTTCTTCTCATGGTTGCCGCAAGGAGGTTTGTCCTCGCAATATTTGTCCCGTCTGCTACGTCCTCGGCAATGGTGATTCATACCCTCGGTTCTCTGCGACGTCGACCAAGCGGTTATGTTGCTTTTCCCAGGAATACTGGTGTTGATACTCTTGCTGGTGTGACGAGGTTAGGGCTCGGCAAATCCCTGGGTCGAGTACCCCGGGTTGATTGAAGGGGAGGAAGATGAACGTTGGTGATCACGACGGCTAACAGGGGGCGATTTACCCAGGTTCAGGCTCCCGGAGGATAACACCCTACTCCTGCTTGTATGGAATTATGATCAAGGTGGCTACAATGGCGAGATGGCAATCTCGCTAGGGTTTGAGATGGCGGCTATGAGTTGGTGTTCGCTAGTAGCTTAGTTGCCCTAGACGAGGGACCCTCCCAGCCTTTATATGATAGGCTGGGTCTCGGGTGAACGGTGCTGATGGCATGTACAGGATGATCAAGCTGATGACCTAACGGCGACTACCTTGGGCCGCACATCATCCTTCTTGGGCCTTCCTTGGGCCTTCCTTGGCGTGACCCAGGTACCACCACCGTGGGGTACTCGCAAGGTAACCCCACAACAGTAGCCCCCGAGTGCTTAGTCGAATCGTAGAGTCGGGTAAAGGACTCCTTCCTTCCGGGCACGCCACCAGGTTCCTGAAAGGAACAAATAAAATGGTCGACTCCGGCCGTTCAGGGCTTATGGAGGATTTCTTAGCCGAAACCTCGACTGCAGGGTGAAAACTGCGAGTGTTGTTCTGATCGGTGATTTTTCGACTCCGATTGGTCTGAGTCATTCGGGAGCGCGAACAGCGCTCCCGATGGGAGTAGCCCCCGAGATTAAGCTGAATTGCTTGCAATTGAGGTTAAACTCAATTTTTCCTTCAGTCGAAAAGCCCGCTCCCGATGGGAGTGAAGAAGTGACTCGAATTGACGGAGTCGCAACTTGCTTTGCATGACTTACTTTGTACTCGGCCGGTTTGGCTTACTGCTTTAAGTTTGCTCAGCTCGTGGAGCTTACTGTATTTCTTGTGCAGTCGAATTGACTTGTCGAGTCGACTCAGCTTTTAGAGCTTACTGTATTTTTGTTGCACTCGAATGAACTGTCCGGGTGCTCCATCAGCCCATTGGCTTACCACGCCTCCGCAGATGACGTCAGTGCTGACGTTTTCGGCATGCTCTGCGTCCGATGGGACGTGACATGGTGGTCCCAGTGCCAGCATTGACTGATCTGACCGTTGGGCGTGAACTTTTCGCGGCGTGATGAAGACGCCTCGATTCCCGTGCGTAGTGGGCTGCGTGGGCGGCGACGGTTGGCCTCTCTGCGCGACGCGTGGACGTCCGGATGAGGTTGTGGAGAGCGGCTTCGTGGTGAACGGCCAGGATGAACTGTCCCCGCGGTATATAATTTTCACCGCGGTGGGGAACAGTTCACGCCATCCTCATTTCGCCGCCATCTCCTCTGCTTTCTCCTCCATTGCTGCCCTTGCGCCCAGTTCTCCAGAGCTTTCTCCACTCTCCCGAGCGAAGATGGGCTTGAAGAGAGCGAAGACCACCGAGGGCACCGCCGCCAATGCGGGCATGAAGAAGGTGGACGGCGACTGGGTAAAGTCGTCGGTGAAGAAGACCGATCTCGAGAGCCTCCGCGCATAGGGGCTGCTGCCGCCGGCGAACCAGGCGGCCGTGCGTGCTCCGGGAAAAGAGGTACTCCCCTCCCCTCGCGATGGGGAACGCGTCTGCTTCGTGGAGTTCCTTCCACGGGGTTTCGGGTTCCCCATCCACGATTTTGTTCGTGGTCTCATGTATGCTTATGGGATTCAGATCCACGATCTGACTCCCAATAGTGTCTTGAGCATCGCGAGCTTTATCGTGCTCTGCGAGTGCTTTTTGGGAATCTCTCCCAACTGGCTTCTCTGGAAGTCGCTGTTCCTCGTCAAGAGGAACGTTGGGAAGTCGAAGCAGGTCTACCCCGTCGGCGGCTTCGGCATCCAAGTGCGTGGCGACACCATGTACTTCCAAATAAAGAAGTCCGACTCCGTCCAGAACTGGCGGAAGAAATGGTTCTATGTCAAGTGCGACCAAGCAGGCCTTCCTGACTTCGCAGCTGATCGCGCGTTGCAGAAGACGAATGCGTGGACGCACCCGCTGTCGAAGGAAGACAGGGAGGCGACCAAACCGCTGCTGGCGCTCCTCCGCGATCTTCTGAAGACCCTTGGGCGCGAGACAGGTGGGGTGCATCTGATTGCCACCTTTTTCAGGCTTCGGGTGCAACCGCTCCGTTCTCGCGTCCACCCGATGTGGGAGCACGAAACCGGCGATGAACTTGGTGATGAAGAAGTCGAGTCGAAGGTGAGGAGCATCACCAGCCTCCGAGCCGCCGATACTTGCAACGTGAAGTGTCCGGTGAAGCCGTATGGGCCAAACAACCCTGTGCCTGAGGTAAGCTTCCTTTTTGTTGTGCTTCTGTCTTGTAAGTTCTGTCGAAATTTTCTTTTGTCTGACCCGAAGTTTTGACAGGGTCGGTCCAGCTTTGTCAGCCTTCCTCCGCTGATGGAGAACGGTCCTCACGAAGAGGCAGAGATCTTGAAGGAGGACGAGGATGATGATGATGAACTTCCTTCCGCTAACTCTCCGAGCGAGGAGGTGGAGGAGGGTGATGAAGACGAAGAGCCGCTGCAGAAGCGGCAAAGGCGAAAGAGTGGCGAGTCTGCTTCGGCTTCGTCACCTGCAAAGCAGGTGGAGGTGGAGGACGTGGACGAGGCGAGCGAGTCGTCCTCGGGTGCCAGGTACACGAGCGACCCGACAGAGCCTTTGGTCGTGCCTCCCCTTAGCTCTGCGCCGCCGACTGGGTTCGGAAGGATGCCCTCCGTCTCCCTGGGCAGCGATGATGATCATGACGTCACCAGGTTAGTCTTGAAACCATCACCTTGTTCTTTCGAGTGCCCTTTTTTGCCTTTGCGAGTGTTTGAATTGAATTATCCTGTCACAGCAACCGCACTGGCGCTGTCGGTTCTTCGCCTCCAGAGATGGAGCACACATCTGCTCCCGTGTTGGAGCAGACCGCGAAGGCGACCGAAGAAGAGCCGTATGCGGGTGATGCGTCGACCTTGAAGGCTTCGACTTCCTCCGTTCCCGAGAAGACTGCTGATGCGACCTCGTTGGATGCTGGATTGCTTGAGCATGTAAGTGTCTCTTAACGCAGTCTGCAATATCTGTATCGGGTGCGCGAACAGCGCTCCCGATGGGAGTAGCCCCCGAAGATGTGCGTGACTAGAATAGTCGGGCGCAGATTGATATCTTGTTCTTTGCACAGCCGTTTTGTCGCCAGCTGCTGGAGGGAGCCACGGCCTTCGTGCGAATGGAGAAGGAGGGGGGTCGACTCCGCACTGCTCTGGAGCAAGCCAACAGTGAGTACCAACCCGTGCGTTCAAGAGGTGCGTCGACTATCTTCATTTTTAACTTTGATCCGGTGATCCACAGGCGAAAGGGAGAGCCTGGCGAAGCGGGTCGCGGAGCTGGAGAAGTCACTGGGCGAAGCTCAAGAGCGTGAGCGAGTCCGGGACGAACTGGAGAAGGCCCAGGTTGAGCACTTGCTCTCACTCGCCGACTCTACTGGAAGTAAGTATCTCGGTTGTTTGCCTACTTTTCTTGTGTCGACTTCTGGTGTCTTATCCGTGTGGTCCTTTTGGAGCAGAGACTTACGGAGGTGCTCCTCCCGAAGGAACTTCCAGTGCTAACGTCAGCTTGGCCGAGGCTGTCGGCTTCGTCGACCGCGTCTGTGCATATGCCTTGGCGGCGCTGCAGAAGTCGACAGGCGCCCTGGAGACTGTGCACCGGAGCATCTTCCCCAACCAGCCGTCGCCGGACACTGTTGACGCGCTTGCGGCTTCCGTTTGAAGGCAACGCGACCACCATGGTGGACTACACGCGTGCTCAGACGGTACGCGGCTCAGAGCTCACTTTCCAGCTCCTACTTGGTCACCAAGTCGCAGGTGACTTTGAGAAGGTTGTCAGCGACTTCCTCGGAGGCCCGATGGCAAGACCGCATCTCTTAGCAGTGTGAAGGCACGGGCGAGTTAGCTGGCCGCGACGTTGGTCGCCACCTTCGAGAAGAAAATTGCCAAGGCTACAGAGGTGGCTGCTAGGAAAGCCCGCTCCCGGTCGGAGTCAGCGATGTAGACTTTTCCTTAGGATTTTGCTTCTTACCCTGTAATGAACGTATGTACTTTGCAGGTCCTTTGACCTTGAATCATGCTAATGTCGAAAATGTGCCTTTGAGTCTTCTTCTGTCATATTTTTGCTAG
>QRDG01001243.1:72337-176792 GCA_012064385.1 Puccinellia tenuiflora
GCTGGCGTACGTTCGAATGCACCGGCCTCATCTTCCCTTGGACAAGGTGCTTGATGGCTTGCCTGGAGCAGATGACTACGCCGACACCCTTGCGGCTGCGCGTCAGATGATTCAACAGGTCCAAAGCTTCAGTGAGCAACTTGTAGGGCCACTCGATGCACCAAAGGAGGAACCTGAAGAATAAGAATACCAGACTGTTGTTGTATAGCATTAGTTTGTAGGAGATATTTTTCCCAAATGGGAGCATAAGTGTATGTATGCCGAGGTCGTCGGATCCTCCGAGTGAATAAATTGTGTATTGGAGACTTCTGTAGACCTGTATGGCGCAGCCCCCGAGCGGATCGAGTGCGGCCAAGGTGTGTCGAGCCAGGCCTGTGCGGCGCAGCCCCCGAGTGCTTCCGAGTGCGGCCGAGGCGTTTTCGAGTTAGACCTGTGTGGTGCGGCCCCCGAGTTCGTCGGGTGGCGACCAAGGTTTTTGTCTTAGACCTGTACGGCGCAGCCCCCGAGTGCATCGGGTGGCGGCCAAGGGTTTTTCGAGTGGAACCTGTGTGGCGCAGCCTCCGAGTGCGTCGAGTGGCGGCCTAGGTTTTGACTTAGACCTGTACGGCGCAGCCCCCGAGTGGTTCGGGTGGCGGCCGAGGGTATTCGAGTGGAACCTGTGTGGCGCAGCCCCCGAGTGCGTCGAGTGGCGGCCTAGGTTTTGACTTAGACCTGTACGGCGCAGCCCCCGAGTGGTTCGGGTGGCGGCCGAGGATTTTCGAGTGGAACCTGTGTGGCGCAGCCCCCGAGTGCGTCGAGTGGCGGCCTAGGTTTTGACTTAGACCTATACGGCGCAGCCCCCGAGTGGTTCGGGTGGCGGCCGAGGATTTTCGAGTGGAACCTGTGTGGCGCAGCCCCCGAGTGCGTCGAGTGGCGGCCTAGGTTTTGACTTAGACCTGTACAGCGCAGCCCCCGAGTGGTTCGGGTGGCAGCCGAGGATTTTTGAGTTGCTTGCTGATAAAAGTAAAGGGGAGAGCTTGTTCCTCAAATCACTTTATTGATTTTTGCGAGTAGGCCGCCTCATTAAAACCCTTCCAGTCCTCTCAGGTACCCTGGCGAGGGAAAGAGTGCGTCTGAAACCTGCCGCTTCTTGACATTGCACATTATTACAAATTGGGGTTGATCAGGCGTAGAAATGGCGCAGTTGCGCAACGTTCCACGGGTTGCTGCAGACTGTCCCCGTCTTCGAGTCCTTCAGGCGGTAAGCTCCGCCGCCGATTGCTTCTGTCACAATGTATGGACCCTCCCATGGGGAGGCAAGTTTGTGCACCTTCTTCTGCTTGAGACGGAGGACAAGATCACCAGGGACGAACGCTCTGGGCCGGAGTCGCCGTCCGTGATAGTTGCGCAGGTCTTGCTGATACACGGCTGTGCGGGTGAGGGCGATGTCGCGTGCTTCGTCCAGGGTGTCCATGTCATCTTCGAGTGCTTCCTCTACATCAGACTCATCGTAGGCCACCACTCGGGGGGCGTCGAACTTGATGTCGCATGGCAGGACTGCTTCAGCGCCGTACACCATGAAGAATGGCGTGTATTGTGTAGATCTGTTTGGCGTGGTGCGCAGACTCCACAGCACAGATGGCAGTTATTCGACCCAGGAACCTGCGGCGCGCCGCAGTGGCACTCGCAGGCGCCTCTTTACGCCTTTGCAGACTAGGCCATTGGCTTTCTCGACTTGTCCGTTGGACTGCGGGTGCGAGACAGATGCATAGTTGAGCTTGATGCCTTGGTCAGAGCAGAAGTCCTTGAATTCTTCGGCTGTGAAGTTCATGCCGTTGTCAGTGATGATGCTGTGTGGCACACCGAACCTGAAGATGATTGACCTGATGAAGTTAACTGCTGAGGAGGCAGTCAAACTTGTGATCGGTGGTGCTTCGATCCACTTCGTGAACTTATCGACTGCCACCAGGAGATGAGTGTGTCCGCCCGGAGAAGACTTCTTGAGTGGACCCACCATGTCGAGCCCCCATTGAGCGAAGGGCCATGCGAGTGGTATGGTCTTCAGCGCTGATGCTGGTGCGTGCGGCTTGTTGGCGAACTCCTGGCAGCCGATGCACTTTCTCACGAGTTCTTCTGCGTCTTGCATTGCGGTGGGCCAGTAGAACCCTGCTCGTAGGGCTTTGGCCACCAAGGCTTGACTGCTGGCGTGGTGTCCGCAGATGCCGGCGTGGATCTCGAGTAATATGGCTTGACCGTCGACTGGGTCGATGCACCTTTGGAGGACTCCTGAGATGCTTCGCTTGTAGAGTTCCCCGTTGATGACGGTGAAGCCCTTGGAGCGGCGGACGACGCGCTTGGCTTCGACTGGGTTCGCTGGCACCTTCTGATGCAGTATGTAGGCCAGGTATGGGCTTGTCCATGTGGGTTCGACCAGCATTACCTCCATGGGTTCCATCTCCGTGCTTGGCGGGTTGGCGGTGCTCGTTGTCGGTGTAGAGGGTCCCGACGCAGGCCGGAGCTTGATGGAGCGTTGCTTGATGCACTCGAGGAAGACTCCGGGTGGCACCGGTGCTTTGTCTGAGCCAAGGTTGGCGAGGGCGTCAGCTTCCTCGTCGCTCTCGCGGCTGATGTGCCGCAACTCGCAGCCGTCGAAGGTGCCTTCCAGCTGGTTGTACAGGTCCCTGTAGGCTATCATGTTGTCGGCGATGGCGTCACATTGCTTCATGGTTTGCTGCACGACAAGGTAAGAGTCTCCGTAGATCATGAGGTGAGTGGCGCCGCAGTTTTTGGCCATCCGCATGCCGTGGATCAGGGCTTCGTACTCTGCCTCATTGTTAGAGGGTGTTGGGAAGTCCATCTGCAGTACATACTTCAGTTTGTCGCCTTTGGGTGAGATGAGGAAGACTCCGGCCCCTGCTGATCTGAACTTCTTGGACCCGTCGAAGTACATTGTCCATGCGTTGGACAAGTCGAGTACGTCTGGCAGCTGGGCCTCTATCCACTCTGTGGTGAACTCTGGAAGGACTTGAGCCTTGATTGCCTTCGGGTGCGCATACTTCAGCCCCCAGGGTCCCAACTCGACAACCCACTTGGCGACTCGTCCTGTCGCGGCTTGGTTGGTGAGGATGTCGGAGAGCCCAGAGGAGCTTACCACCGTGATGGTGTGCTCGGAGAAGTAGTGGACGACCTTCCTTGATGTCATGAAGACTCCGTACGCTAGCTTATGGTAATGCGGGTATCGCTGCTTGGAGAGGGTTAGCACCTCGCTAAGAAAATAGACTGGTCGCTGAACAGGGTGGCTGTGCCCTTCTTCTCCTCGTTCGACGACGAGTACTGTGCTGACCACTCTGTTCGTGGCTGACACGTAGAGGTACAGCGGCTCGTTCTCCAGTGGCGCCACCAGTACTGGAGGAGTCGTGAGGGTTTTGAGCTTGTCGAACGCGTCTTGCGCTTCTTCTGTCCACTCGAATTTATCCGTCTTTTTCATCAGTTGGTAGAAAGGCAGGGCCTTTTCTCCCAACTTACTAATGAACCGGCTGAGAGCTGCGACTCGGCCGGCTAGGCGTTGCACTTCATGAAGCTTGGTCGGTGCTGGCATTGCGAGTATGTTTTGCACCTTCTCAGGGTTGGCTTCGATTCCTCTTGCAGAGACGAGGTACCCGAGCAGTTCTTCGGCTGGCACGCCAAAAACACACTTGTCCGGATTTAGCTTGATCTGATACTCGTTGAGTGCGGCGAAGACTTTGCGGAGGTCAGCAATTAAACTGTCCTCCGTTCGAGTGGTGATGACTATGTCGTCGACGTAGACTTGTACGATTTTTCCTATTAGCTCCTTTAGGCAAGCTTGCATCGTGCGCTGGTATGTGGCTCCAGCGTTCTTCAACCCGAAGGGCATCATTTGGTAGCAGAACACACCATGGGGTGTGATGAATGCAGTCTTCTCTTCATCTTCGACTTTCATCCTGATCTGCTGGTACCCGGAGTAGGCGTCCAGGAAGGATAGGCGCGCGCAGCCTGCAGTCGAGCCGATGATCTGGTCTATCCGCGGAAGCGGGAAGTGGTCCTTGGGACAGCACTTATTGATGGCGGTGAAGTCGACGCACATGCGAAGTTTCTTCGTCCTCTTCTTCTCCACCAGGACCGGATTCGCTACCCAGTCCGAGTCCTTGATTTCCCGGATGAATCCGGCGTGGAGCAGTCGATCGATTTCCTTGCTGATAGCATCTCGCTTGGGACCCAAAAAGCGCCGCATGGTCTGCTTGACGGGTCTGGCGTCCTTGTGGATGCGTAATGAGTGCTCGGCGAGTTCCCTGGGTATGCCTGGCATGTCAGAAGGTTGCCAGGCGAAGATCTCCCAGTTCTCACGTAGAAACTCGACGAGCGCGCCTTCCTATGCGATAGGCAGGCTTGTCGACACCTTGACTGTCTTGCTGGCGTCCGTCGGGTGGACTTGGTGGGTTCTTGTGTCGTCAGTCGTGTTGAAGGCAGAGTCCTTGGCTGGTTTCTTGCGTGGCGGGAAGATGGTTTTGTCGTTGTCGACTGCCATTATCGCAAGGTGCTCCTCCATTCCGAAGAACTCAGAGATCTGGCTAAACTCGCGGTCGCAGCTGTTGGAGCGGTCGAAGTCGCCGTGCACCGTGATGACGCCCTTGGGTCCAGGCATCTTGAGCATCAGATAGGCGTAGTGAGGTATCGCCATGAATCTGGCAAAGGTTGGGCGCCCGAGTATCGCATGGTACTGCGACTTCTAGTCGACTACCTCGAAGTCGATCGCCTCCCTCTGGAAGTTGTCGGGTGTGCCGAAGATGACATCGAGTGTGATTGCTCCCATGGGCGTGACTGCTTTCCCTGGTACTATGCCGTGGAAGGTGGTCCCTGATGGCGCCAAGTTTGTTGTTGGCATGTTCATTCTTCTGAGGGTGTCGGCGAAGATAATGTTGATGCCGCTGCCTCCGTCCATGAACACCTTTTTCAAGGTGAAATCCCCGATCAGAGCTTCGACTACCAGAGCGGCGTGCCCGGGTCGTGGTATCGCAGGTGGATGATCTGCTCTGGAGAACGTGATCGGTGTCTCTGACCCTCTCAGGTACTCGGGTACTGCGGGTGGACAGGCGACAGCCTGGTAGACTTGGCGGGGTGATGATCTTCTGTGCCCTGTTTGAAGGGCGCCCCTTCTGTATCATGTTGAGCTGTCCGCGTGCCGCTGGATATGCGTCAGGGGCTTCTTGCTGCGGCTGCTGCTGCGGATAAAAAGCTGCCGCTGCCTGTGCTGGGTTAGCGACTGCCGGTGCGGGTGCGGGTGCTGCTTGGAGAGCTAATGTAACACCCCGAAAATTCGTCCCTAATTTTAGCGGTGTTTTCTGACACCTGAAAAACTTTTTCCTCTATTCCTAAATGTTTCTTCAAATCTTTTGAGGATGATTTGACTTTGGAGTTGCTCTCTCAAATTTTCCCTGTGATCCACGAACCACTCCAGCGCCCGTGATAATTTTTCTGCTTAGGTTTTCTCTCGAAAACCCTAGCCCTGATTATCGAACCTCTAAAACCCTTTACTCCACCTACCAAAGAAAAGCCTGTTTCCAAAGCTGGAAAAATTCCACCAAAATACCAGAGACTTCCCTCCTCATATAAAGACAATCCATCCAAAAATATTGCATACTTCAATGCAATATTTCCAAGTTTATCCATATTCTCCATTATGCCATTTCCAATTCAGAAATCATCTAGACACCTTCCACTCATCCAAAAATTATGCAATTTTGGTGAGGTGCATGATTTGACCTCCTGAACATTTCACTCCATTGGCCCAACCTCATTTGAGCAACATTTGAGGTACTTCCTTTATAATGCCTTTTCATGCCTGTTTGCAATTTCCAAAGCAACCCTTAGCTGCAAAATCATTTGACATTGCCACTTTGCCAGATTGACCAACTTCCTTATATGACCACATATCCAGAATATCAGGTCAAGATCATTTGATTAAAAGCAATTGGCATGCCCATGCCATTTGGGCATTTTTGGACACCGATTTATTTGACCAACTTCCCAATGTCCAACTGATCTTAAACTCCACAGACATACTACATCCACCTATCCTAACCTACTGTGAATTTTGGGGATTTTTCTGAGGTGTATAAAGCCTTGGTCATTTCATCGAACACCTTGTGGACTCTCGGTTTTCAGGAAATCTTGTTTTACAAAGTTTGGAGTTCTTGACTGATCCTTGTTTTGTTGTGTTGCTATCGTCGTTACGAACCCAGTGGTGCGACCCGTTTTCCTTTTCGTGCCCCGAGTCACCGGGAACGCGACGATGCCGCTCGCGTCGCGCTGGACGCATGCTTCGTCTTGACCTTAATCCGCTTAGCGCTAACCCCCGGCCTAACCCTCTTACACCAGTACACCCACGTGCTCCCCTGTGCCCCAGCTCGACAGCCACATCTTCCCCTCACCCTTATCCCCTCCCTTTAATCCTTGGAGCCAAGTTGGTGCAACGGCGCCCGTCGGTGCCATCGAGGCCTCTTCCCCTGCCCCTGCCTATAAGAGGCCCTCCTGAGCCCTCCCGCGCGGGGAGCTCCCTCACTCTCCTCTCTCTCTCCACTCCCAGGTAGCCAGGGCAGTGGGGAGCTCATCGTGCTTGGCGTGCACGGCCGTCGTGGCCGGCGGTCGAGACGAGCTCGAACTCTCCCGCTCGTCCCCACGCCTTCCCTAGCCCAAGCCCAGCTTCCCCTGCCATAGCCGTCCACCCCAGCACCGCGCTCGTCGCGGCTTCGGCCACCCCTCGTCGCTGGCGTTTCCCCCCTGGACCCCGACCCCGGCCATGCTGGCCATGGAGCTCCGTGGGGGCGAGCTCCGCGGCCTCCCTGCCGCAGGGAGCAGCCCTACAGGCGCGGCGTCGCCCGACAACTCCATCCCCGCCAACGGCGTGGCCGCCGGCCCCTTCGTCGCCGCCCCTCCCATCGCCTCCCGAGGACCCGCCTGGGCCGACGCATGCGTCGACCACGGTGGCCACCTCCGCCGCCCCGCACGCTCTCCTCCTCGTCGACCTCCTTCGCGCGCCCGAGCACCCTTCGCCCCCTCCTCTGCTTCTCCCGGCCCGCCGAGCCACCTGCCGCCGCCGGCTGGTCTCTCCCGAGCCGCCCGTGCCTCGCGTGCGGCGAGCACGTCGGGCTCGCGGGCGACGCACCGGAGGCGTCCCCGACGCCGACGCCGCCTTCCCCGGCCGTAGTGGGGCACGGCTGCCTCCCCGCCGTCGGCCTCGCCTTCCCCGACGCGGACCTCCTCTGCTGTCCCGTGCGCAGGCCCTCCCTGCCGTCGGCCGTCGACGGCGGCAGCAGCGTCGACCGGCCCGAGGTCTCCCGTGCGGAACCTCCCGATCGTTGCCGATGGAGCCGGCTGAAGGCGCCTTTTTATTTGCAGCTTTGCGCTTCCCCGCGGTGAAGGTGTATTCCTGGGAAGTGCGCGACCAGTCCGGCCCGAGCAGAAAACAGCCCGTTCTGTTTTTTTCTCTGGGTGAGCAGCGGATAGCTAAACTTCGCCGGGCTGTAACTTGTGAACCGTAGCTCCGTTCGAGGTGATTCAAATTTGTAAATTCATGTTTTTAAAATCTCTATCCAGTGGTATAGGTTTCGTATTTTTGTAAGATGCTTAGATGCTCAGCACGCTGGTATGCTTGTATAGGTATTCCGCGGTACCGACAAACCGATACCCTAAACCGTGGCGTCCGTGACCTCCAAGCCAAATGGCGTCGATCGTCGAAGGCAAGCTAACCCCTTGCTATGAGCAGTCCCGCAAAAGTTGTTTGTTATTCGCTTAGTGTTTATATTGGTCTGCATTTGGTAATTTTATTATGTCGGTCTATTATTTATTGCCATGTTTTATTCATCACCCATGTATGCATTAGATTGATGTTTGAATTATCTGTGCGCCTCGCACCTGCGTGGCTTTGACAACTAAATAACAAAAACATGCGTTGATTGTTTGCTTCTTCTTCAACGCCGAGGCTAGGTGCGGACAAATGTCGGCCCGTGATCCTCGGGGTTGGGGGCATTTGCCAAAAGAGTTATTTGCTTCTTGTCCCTCCGTCAAATATGGTTGGCGTAGACCACCCGGACTGCGACGCTTGGGAGCTGACTTTCCATTTGGTTCTTTTTGCCGAGATTGCTGACACCACGTCGAGGAAACCCTCGAGTGGAATGGATGCTCTCTCATGCTTATGATTGCTTTTCGATTTAGTTTTGGAGACTATACGCCCAACTCCCCACTTCCTGGTCAACGGTCGGACGATACGCCGCCAAAGGCTTGCGCGTGGAGGAACGGATGCGTAACAGACTCCGCATGTGCTATATTATTGTACTAACCCCCGTGTGACACCGGCCGGGTCTCCCGCCACCGTCACCCGGGTGTTCTTATTATTCTGTGACACTAACCCCCGTGTGACACCGGCCGGGTCTCCCGCCACCGTCACCCGGGTATTCTTGTTATTCTGTGACACTAACCCCCGTGTGACACCGGCCGGGTCTCCCGCCACCGTCACCCGGGTATTCTTGTTATTCTATGACACTAACCCCCGTGTGACACCGGCCGGGTTGCCCGCCACAGTCACCCGGGTATTATTATTGTGATGTGGTTATTTATTCATGCAAGTGTTAGGCATGTTCTAGGCTATGTTTGTTTGTGCTTGTTTGTGTTGCTAATGCCTTGTTGGTTGTGATTATTGTGTTGAACTAATCCTTTGTTGGTTGGGCATGTGAATGCTGAAACTTGATTAAATGAAACACCCCTCCAAACAACGATGAGGTCTATTCATAGTGCCACTAATCTGAACCCTTGAACGCACTACCACTGTCGCCCCAAATGGGAGAGCCTTAACCTATGTAACCTATCAGGCCTCCTTGGATGCTACCCTCTTGGCAAGTCTAGTCGGTTACTGCATAGTTGTGGTCGGGGCTAGTCTTGCGAAGGTTCCGGAGCTAGGCGTTGCTCATTCGTTGGGGACGTGCCGGATTCACTTCGTCATAAGACTTAGCCCGAGTGGTAAGTCGGTAGTTATTCAAGGAGTGTCCTGGTAGTGTGAACGGTTATGTATTTGTATCTTGCCTTAGCTAAGTGAGGTGCATTTAGATGAGTGGTAACTGCAAACTCTCGAGAGTCTCAACCTAGCAAGCTAGCCCCGTTCCTGGGATATGGAACAACAGTTCAGTGTCAGTCACACTATGTGTCTTTGTCGTGTCCGGAGGTTAAAATTAAGGCTTGTTTGAAAGAAGTAATGAACGACCTGATTACACTAAACGAACATATAAGATGATGCAGGGAATATTGTCTTGAGATGTTGATGGTAAACCGTGTTATGGGATGGCGGGGTGATCGTTGGAAGCCTAGAGTTAGGCCTGAGCCAACATCAACCGTGCATGCCCAGAGTGGAAAGATGAGGCCAGTAGGCCTGGCAGTGACCACAGTTGCTGTTGTGTATTGTTTGGGTACCAACTGGTACACTCGTCTACTCGTCACAGGTAAGCTCGTTGTATGATTGCCGGTGCACGATCCAACCCCACCTGGCTTGGACTCTACACTGGTAATACCCCATTGTTTGCTTATGCCATGTTTTGCTTGTGATGCCATGCTACTTCTATGCCATGTACCTAGAGTAGACTCTTGCCCTGTGTAGAAGTTTACTTCAAATGTATTTCTTGCTGCATGATTGTTGGATTGTTTGTAGTGAGGGGAAATACTTGCTGAGTGCATAATAATGTACTCACGGGCCTTGTGATTGTGGCCAGATTTTGGCGAGGATTCATCTTCCACCTTAGCGAGGATTTGGAGCAGGAGCGTGCTAGGATCAGTAGCCCAGCCAGATGCCTGTGGAGTGGAGCCGCTCCAAGCCGTTGCCATAGCCGTCTTCCGCTGCCAGTTAAACTCTGTCCTGAGCCATGCTTGGCTTGATATTTTGTCATGCCTTGATGGCCTTGTAAACCATTTGTAGCCCGTTGGGCCTGATTGTGTAATGATATTATCGCTATGTTGCATTGTCGTAACGTGCGTCCAGATATCCTGGGCTGGCGCACGGGGCGACCACCTCTCTGGCGATATGTGTCAGAGGGGGGTGCCACAGAGCATGGTATCAGAGCACCAGGCTGGCTGTAGACTACCCTAGCATGGAAAACCCCGCCCTACTTTTGCCCGACAGCGAACCCGATGGATTTAATCCATCTCCGCCTAACCGGCATGGCTCGTGTCGGTCAACAGTATGGTGCAGTAGGACCTGTCCCAAATCTTCCCCAACAAGACGAGCCGGTTTCTTCCATGAGAAGAAGCCGACCTTACCCAGTGAACCTGAGACCCGGTCCTAGTTGCTTTATAACCCACCCTCGCCTGCAATCCTGGGCAACCCAGCCCTCTTGAAGCAGGATCCCGCAAAGGAATCCCGCGTTCTTATCTCATCCTACACCCAGAGACAAATAATCCGATGGCGAACCCCAAGGCCGTCCTGGAAACCACTGCCGAGGATCATGGCGGATTTCCACTGATGCTTTGGAAGGCCGTCTGTGTTCTCCTTGGTAGGCCTGCTCGCCCTCGATATGTGGTGTTCGAGAACTCACTCTCGCCCGCCGGAAGTGAATTTCGAGCAGACGTGCATATCGGCTCGTGTCCGTTGGGAACAAGCCAGCCTTACTTGATCCAAGGTTGGACAATGCCCACTCTTCCTCAAGCCATCCAGGTAGCAGCCTGGGAAGGTCTCGTCCGCCTGCGGTACTCCGAACCAGCAATGGCGAAAAGTCGAGCTTTCCACCTTCTCCCAGCTAGACCCCAGTCTGGTGCGGAGGCTGTCCAAACTTCCGTTAGAGAAGAGGTCGACCCTGCCGTTATTACCCTGGTCACTTACGGGGCTGCAATGACAAAGTTTTGCCATTCTCTGAGGGATGAACTCTTCACCACAAGGCGCAACCTTGGTCGTGCCCGCATGCAACTGCGTCGAGCAGGGAACCTACCTAACCCCGACCTTGGGCCAGCTCAGGGTACAGGACTCCCGTTCCCAGGTGATTTGCCGGGATCCAGTCTTGATGCCTCTGGGACACAAGCACCAGCCCCAGCCCAGCAGTACCTCCAAGCAGGAGGTATAATCCTCGAAGGCGTGCCTGCAATCCCCCACCCCGCGGGAGATGGAGATGTGGACACCACTCTTCGTCTCGGCCGCGCTCCACCGACTACCAGAGGCCGCCACGCGGAGTAGAACCCATGTTTAGTTCGCCTGAGTGGCGCGTGTATGTGGTAGGTGAGAATCAGTGAGGTCGTTTGCTTTCCTTTTGTTGGCTTGTGATGTAAGGTTGGGTATATGCTTTCTGGTTGATGTAGAATCAGCTCGTAATAAAACTTGGTGTTCTTATTCTCTTGTTAACCGGTATGGTTGAAATGATTATGCCATACCACTGCAAATGATTTTTGAAATAACCCTATCTCACAGTGTCTGTGAACCAGATTATCGGTGGCACACGTATTTCCTTTTAAAAGAAACCCTGTTATTTTTCAAAACCTGTGTATGCATGAAAATGAATATACAGCTTTTCTAAAATAAAAACCGTAAACCGTTGTGTTCCCAAACTTGAGTTAATTAATTGTCCAAGTTGAACCTTCAATTGTTGGGTGATAGTTTGGTTGTAGATCTTGTCTGATCTTGCCAGGTTTGTGTTTGGTGAGCAAAACTTTAGATTTAATTTTAATAAATGTGCTAGTAGATCCTATGTTGATTGAGTTGCGTGAGCCCCTGCCATGCCATCTTTTAATTGCATTGGGTATGGTAGAAATATCATACCCTTAAAAATATATGTTTTAATAGAGATCGGATTGAGTGGTGTTCCCTCTGAGTGTTAAACCCTAGTATTTTTGTAGAAAAAGTTTTGAATATTTTAAATGTAGGGGTAGATTAACCATACAAGAAATATCTTGTATAACCCCGGGAATCTCTATTAGTCTCCGAATCTCGGGACGAGATTCTTTTTAAGGGGGGAAGGTTTGTAACACCCCGAAAATTCGTCCCTAATTTTAGCGGTGTTTTCTGACACCTGAAAAACTTTTTCCTCTATTCCTAAATGTTTCTTCAAATCTTTTGAGGATGATTTGACTTTGGAGTTGCTCTCTCAAATTTTCCCTGTGATCCACGAACCACTCCAGCGCCCGTGATAATTTTTCTGCTTAGGTTTTCTCTCGAAAACCCTAGCCCTGATTATCGAACCTCTAAAACCCTTTACTCCACCTACCAAAGAAAAGCCTGTTTCCAAAGCTGGAAAAATTCCACCAAAAATACCAGAGACTTCCCTCCTCATATAAAGACAATCCATCCAAAAATATTGCATACTTCAATGCAATATTTCCAAGTTTATCCATATTCTCCATTATGCCATTTCCAATTCAGAAATCATCTAGACACCTTCCACTCATCCAAAAATTATGCAATTTTGGTGAGGTGCATGATTTGACCTCCTGAACATTTCACTCCATTGGCCCAACCTCATTTGAGCAACATTTGAGGTACTTCCTTTATAATGCCTTTTCATGCCTGTTTGCAATTTCCAAAGCAACCCTTAGCTGCAAAATCATTTGACATTGCCACTTTGCCAGATTGACCAACTTCCTTATATGACCACATATCCAGAATATCAGGTCAAGATCATTTGATTAAAAGCAATTGGCATGCCCATGCCATTTGGGCATTTTTGGACACCGATTTATTTGACCAACTTCCCAATGTCCAACTGATCTTAAACTCCACAGACATACTACATCCACCTATCCTAACCTACTGTGAATTTTGGGGATTTTTCTGAGGTGTATAAAGCCTTGGTCATTTCATCGAACACCTTGTGGACTCTCGGTTTTCAGGAAATCTTGTTTTACAAAGTTTGGAGTTCTTGACTGATCCTTGTTTTGTTGTGTTGCTATCGTCGTTACGAACCCAGTGGTGCGACCCGTTTTCCTTTTCGTGCCCCGAGTCACCGGGAACGCGACGATGCCGCTCGCGTCGCGCTGGACGCATGCTTCGTCTTGACCTTAATCCGCTTAGCGCTAACCCCCGGCCTAACCCTCTTACACCAGTACACCCACGTGCTCCCCTGTGCCCCAGCTCGACAGCCACATCTTCCCCTCACCCTTATCCCCTCCCTTTAATCCTTGGAGCCAAGTTGGTGCAACGGCGCCCGTCGGTGCCATCGAGGCCTCTTCCCCTGCCCCTGCCTATAAGAGGCCCTCCTGAGCCCTCCCGCGCGGGGAGCTCCCTCACTCTCCTCTCTCTCTCCACTCCCAGGTAGCCAGGGCAGTGGGGAGCTCATCGTGCTTGGCGTGCACGGCCGTCGTGGCCGGCGGTCGAGACGAGCTCGAGCTCTCCCGCTCGTCCCCACGCCTTCCCTAGCCCAAGCCCAGCTCCCACTGCCATAGCCGTCCACCCCAGCACCGCTCTCGTCGCGGCTTCGGCCACCCCTCGTCGCTGGCGTTTCCCCCTGGACCCCGACCCCGGCCATGCTGGCCATGGAGCTCCATGGGGGCGAGCTCCGCGGCCTCCCTGCCGCAGGGAGCAGCCCTACAGGCGCGGCGTCGCCCGACAACTCCATCCCCGCCAACGGCGTGGCCGCCGGCCCCTTCGTCGCCGCCCCTCCCATCGCCTCCCGAGGACCCGCCTGGGCCGACGCATGCGTCGACCACGGTGGCCACCTCCGCCGCCCCGCACGCTCTCCTCCTCGTCGACCTCCTTCGCGCGCCCGAGCACCCTTCGCCCCCTCCTCTGCTTCTCCCGGCCCGCCGAGCCACCTGCCGCC
Source organism: Puccinellia tenuiflora (assembly GCA_012064385.1). Lineage (NCBI taxonomy): Eukaryota > Viridiplantae > Streptophyta > Magnoliopsida > Poales > Poaceae > Puccinellia > Puccinellia tenuiflora. The sequence continues at coordinate 86,119 of QRDG01001243.1, forward strand.
GCCGGCTGGTCTCTCCCGAGCCGCCCGTGCCTCGCGTGCGGCGAGCACGTCGGGCTCGCGGGCGACGCACCGGAGGCGTCCCCGACGCCGACGCCGCCTTCCCCGGCCGTAGTGGGGCACGGCTGCCTCCCCGCCGTCGGCCTCGCCTTCCCCGACGCGGACCTCCTCTGCTGTCCCGTGCGCAGGCCCTCCCTGCCGTCGGCCGTCGACGGCGGGCAGCAGCGTCGACCGGCCCGAGGTCTCCCGTGCGGAACCTCCCGATCGTTGCCGATGGAGCCGGCTGAAGGCGCCTTTTTATTTGCAGCTTTGCGCTTCCCCGCGGTGAAGGTGTATTCCTGGGAAGTGCGCGACCAGTCCGGCCCGAGCAGAAAACAGCCCGTTCTGTTTTTTTTCTCTGGGTGAGCAGCGGATAGCTAAACTTCGCCGGGCTGTAACTTGTGAACCGTAGCTCCGTTCGAGGTGATTCAAATTTGTAAATTCATGTTTTTAAAATCTCTATCCAGTGGTATAGGTTTCGTATTTTTGTAAGATGCTTAGATGCTCAGCACGCTGGTATGCTTGTATAGGTATTCCGCGGTACCGACAAACCGATACCCTAAACCGTGGCGTCCGTGACCTCCAAGCCAAATGGCGTCGATCGTCGAAGGCAAGCTAACCCCTTGCTATGAGCAGTCCCGCAAAAGTTGTTTGTTATTCGCTTAGTGTTTATATTGGTCTGCATTTGGTAATTTTATTATGTCGGTCTATTATTTATTGCCATGTTTTATTCATCACCCATGTATGCATTAGATCGATGTTTGAATTATCTGTGCGCCTCGCACCTACGTGGCTTTGACAACTAAATAACAAAAACATGCGTTGATTGTTTGCTTCTTCTTCAACGCCGAGGCTAGGTGCGGACAAATGTCGGCCCGTGATCCTCGGGGTTGGGGGCATTTGCCAAAAGAGTTATTTGCTTCTTGTCCCTCCGTCAAATATGGTTGGCGTAGACCACCCGGACTGCGACGCTTGGGAGCTGACTTTCCATTTGGTTCTTTTTGCCGAGATTGCTGACACCACGTCGAGGAAACCCTCGAGTGGAATGGATGCTCTCTCATGCTTATGATTGCTTTTCGGTTTAGTTTTGGAGACTATATGCCCAACTCCCCACTTCCTGGTCAACGGTCGGACGATACGCCGCCAAAGGCTTGCGCGTGGAGGAACGGATGCGTAACAGACTCCGCATGTGCTATATTATTGTACTAACCCCCGTGTGACACCGGCCGGGTCTCCCGCCACCGTCACCCGGGTGTTCTTATTATTCTGTGACACTAACCCCCGTGTGACACCGGCCGGGTCTCCCGCCACCGTCACCCGGGTATTCTTATTATTCTGTGACACTAAACCCCGTGTGACACCGGCCGGGTCTCCCGCCACCGTCACCCGGGTATTCTTGTTATTCTATGACACTAACCCCCGTGTGACACGGCCGGGTTGCCCGCCACAGTCACCCGGGTATTATTATTGTGATGTGGTTATTTATTCATGCAAGTGTTAGGCATGTTCTAGGCTATGTTTGTTTGTGCTTGTTTGTGTTGCTAATGCCTTGTTGGTTGTGATTATTGTGTTGAACTAATCCTTTGTTGGTTGGGCATGTGAATGCTGAAACTTGATTAAATGAAACACCCCCTCCAAACAACGATGAGGTCTATTCATAGTGCCACTAATCTGAACCCTTGAACGCACTACCACTGTCGCCCCAAATGGGAGAGCCTTAACCTATGTAACCTATCAAGCCTCCTTGGATGCTACCCTCTTGGCAAGTCTAGTCGGTTACTGCATAGTTGTGGTCGGGGCTAGTCTTGCGAAGGTTCCGGAGCTAGGCGTTGCTCATTCGTTGGGGACGTGCCGGATTCACTTCGTCATAAGACTTAGCCCGAGTGGTAAGTCGGTAGTTATTCAAGGAGTGTCCTGGTAGTGTGAACGGTTATGTATTTGTATCTTGCCTTAGCTAAGTGAGGTGCATTTAGATGAGTGGTAACTGCAACTCTCGAGAGTCTCAACCTAGCAAGCTAGCCCTGTTCCTGGGATATGGAACAACAGTTCAGAGTCAGTCACACTGTGTGTCTTTGTCGTGTCCGGAGGTTAAAATTAAGGCTTGTTTGAAAGAAGTAATGAACGACCTGATTACACTAAACGAACATATAAGATGATGCAGGGAATATTGTCTTGAGATGTTGATGGTAAACCGTGTTATGGGATGGCGGGGTGATCGTTGGAAGCCTAGAGTTAGGCCTGAGCCAACATCAACCGTGCATGCCCAGAGTGGAAAGATGAGGCCAGTAGGCCTGGCAGTGACCACAGTTGCTGTTGTGTATTGTTTGGGTACCAACTGGTACACTCGTCTACTCGTCACAGGTAAGCTCGTTGTATGATTGCCGGTGCACGATCCAACCCCACCTGGCTTGGACTCTACACTGGTAATACCCCATTGTTTGCTTATGCCATGTTTTGCTTGTGATGCCATGCTACTTCTATGCCATGTACCTAGAGTAGACTCTTGCCCTGTGTAGAAGTTTACTTCAAATGTATTTCTTGCTGCATGATTGTTGGATTGTTTGTAGTGAGGGGAAATACTTGCTGAGTGCATAATAATGTACTCACGGGCCTTGTGATTGTGGCCAGATTTTGGCGAGGATTCATCTTCCACCTTAGCGAGGATTTGGAGCAGGAGCGTGCTAGGATCAGTAGCCCAGCCAGATGCCTGTGGAGTGGAGCCGCTCCAAGCCGTTGCCATAGCCGTCTTCCGCTGCCAGTTAAACTCTGTCCTGAGCCATGCTTGGCTTGATATTTCGTCATGCCTTGATGGCCTTGTAAACCATTTGTAGCCCGTTGGGCCTGATTGTGTAATGATATTATCGCTATGTTGCATTGTCGTAACGTGCGTCCAGATATCCTGGGCTGGCGCACGGGGCGACCACCTCTCTGGCGATATGTGTCAGAGGGGGGTGCCACAGCTAACTGCGCGACTGGCTGTGCTGCGGGTGCTGCCTGGGGAGCCAACTGCGTGGCTGGCTGAGCGACTATCTTCTGCATTGCCTGGTATATCCTCCGTGCCTTCTTGCAGTCCTTCAACAGGTGACGGGATCCCCACTTGCCCGTTTCCGGGTTCCTGAACATGTGGTGCTTGCAAGGTTGCTCTAGCTCTTCCTCCGGAGTCAGCGTGCGCCTCTGCCACTCTCGCTTGCGGCTCCCATCGCCACGGTAGGTGCTGCCACCGCTTCGGTTGAATTGCCCTTGGCTGTATTGGCGACTCTGTTCGTCGTTGCTTCGACTGTACTGCCTTGGACTGTACTGGCGATTGCTGTCGTATGCTTCGTTCTCGCGGGGGGTTTCGAATCCCGCCGCTACTAACTCTATTGAGTCATTGCCGTGGTAACGCGGCTTCTTCTTCTGGCGTCCTTCCCGCCAGTTGCTTGGTCCGACCTCGTCTCGTGGAGTATCACGAACCGAGTCCTCTCCGTCTGCCCACTGGTTGGCTATCTTCATGAGGTCAATCATGCTTCTCGGCCGGAGCCTACCAAATTCCTCGCGGAGGTCGCGGCGATAGACGCCGTGCATGAAGGCATCCATCACTCGATCTTCCGAGGTGGGTTCCATGGTATTGCGGAGCAGGGTCCATCGCTGGATGTATGACCGGAGCAGCTCGTCTCGTCCTTGCTTGCATGCTTGGAGTTCGACGAAGGTTGTCGGCCTTGAATACGTCCCTAGGAAGCTCTTAACGAAGGCATCCGCAAACTCGTCCCACGTGCTGAAGGCGTCCTTGGGTTGGCTGTTGAGCCACCCGCGTGCGGATCCTGTGAGCATCAGCTGGATGTACTGCATGGCTGTAGTCGAAGTACCGCCCTGGCAACTGCAGGCTATGAGGTAGTCTTCCAGCCAGTGTCTCGGGTCCTGCTTTCCGTCGTACTTGATCGCTTCTGCCGTGAGATTGAAGCCCTTGGGCATTTTTGTGTCGCGGATGTTGAAACTGAAGCATGCGGCGCCGCGTGGCTCGAAGTCGCCATCATCGCGGTCGTCAGCATTGGGTGTGCCGACCGTCCGTTGGGTGCGGTTGTGGTCTACCGTCCTCTATGTGATGACGTTGCGGAGGTCTTCGCCTGGCTGCGGCTGTCACGGTTGTCTTGGAGCTGGGACTGCGAGTGCTGCGAGTTCGCGGTCTCGGTGACCCCGATTATCTTGCGCCCTTTCTGCTGGTGCCTTGTTTGCCAAAGCCTCTTCGACTGCTTTGATGGACATGATTTGTTGCTTGTGGAGGAGAGCGCGGGCGTCACCCTCAGGCGGCTGCGTCAGTCGCAGGTATGTTTCGACTGCCATGAGGGCAGCTCCGGGTGTCTTGGGGACGGGTATCCCGTCCGAATCTTCAGTCATGTATGACGACTCGAGGTTGCGGGTAATTCCGACGCGTTCGACCTCTGTCATCCGGGGCACACGGGGCCTGTGGCGCCTTGCTCCTTGTGAGACCTCTGTCGAGGCAGCGGTGAATGAATACGCGGCCCTCCTGGCACTCGCCGCATTGGCTTCCTCCTTGCGTCGGAGTAGCTCGGCCTTCTCTGCGCGGAGTCGTTCGCCTTCTTTCCGCAGCACATACTGGACCGCCAAAAGGTCCTCTCGGGGTGCGTCTGGTGGGGGGTACGTGCCCTCCTCGACGTGCTTCAGGGCTCTGATTGCCATGTCGCAGGTGATGGTGAGCCGTGTCTGATCCGGCATGACCACCTCCAGTGGATATGCGGGTTCGTCGCCGTTGGCCCGCGCCGGGCCGGTCATGTAGACTTGTGCGGGGTAAACCCGGGAAGTGGGGCTGATGCTTCCACTGCTGCTTCCTTCGTCCGAGCCATGCTCGGAGTCGAAAATGGCTCCAACGTGGTGGGTACCACAGTTGCCGTTGAGGTTCTTTCCGCAGAATTTCGCGGCCTTCACCGTAGATGCGAGGAGTTGCGTCGCTGTCGTCAACGCGGGTGCGATTGGCTTGCGGATGATTTCGCGACGCGAAGGCGTAGCCGACGTAGTCGGAGTCGATGTAGATCTTGGCCTTGCCCGCGACGCGACCGAAGTAGTCGAAGTAGACTTGATCCGCGCAGGGGTCGCCGCCGATGCGATCTCCTTGGCAGCCGGAGATGCGGGTGTCGTGGTCGCGTTGGGCGTGATCTTCGCCATGGAGGCAATTGGCGTAGTCGAGGCGGGCGCGATCTTCGCGGCAGTCGAAGACGCGATTGCCGCAGTCGCGGTAGATGCGATCACGGCAGGTGATGATGCGATCGTGGTTGATGTGGCAGGTGCGATCTTCGCGGCAGTCCAAGATGCGATCGCCGCAGTCGCAGCAGATGCGATCTTGGCGGCGGGTGAAGGCGTGGTTGATGTAGTCGATGCAGATGCGGGTGTCGTCTCCGCGCGTAGCGCGGCCACCGTAGACCGGAGTGTTCCGTAGCTGTTTATGAGGTAGTGCATGGTACCAAAGGTGATCCATGTACCTTCACACAGTTCAGCGTACGCCGAGCGATGGGCCGGCGGGTGGCTGACGTACTCGAGGGAGCTGGACCGGACTGGCTCCCTGGTGCAGGCGTCGGTCTTCAAGGTTGATGGAGCCGGAGCGACCATGGTTCCAACGCTCGTTCTTTCCCACAGACGGCGCCAATTGACGAGGTTAGGGCTCGGCAAATCCCTGGGTCGAGTACCCCGGGTTGATTGAAGGGGAGGAAGATGAACGTTGGTGATCACGACGGCTAACAGGGGGCGATTTACCCAGGTTCAGGCTCCCGGAGGATAACACCCTACTCCTGCTTGTCTGGAATTATGATCAAGGTGGCTACAATGGCGAGATAGCAATCTCGCTAGGGTTTAGATGGCGGCTATGAGTTGGTGTTCGCTAGTTGCTTCGTTACCCTAGACGAGGGACCCTCCCAGCCTTTATATGATAGGCTGGGTCTCGGGTGAACGGTGCTGATGGCACGTACAGGATGATCAAGCTGATGACCTAACGTCGACTACCTTGGGCCGTACATCATCCTTCCTGGGCCTTCCTTGGGCCTTCCTTGGCGTGACCCAGGTACCACCACCGTGGGGTACTCGAAAGGTAACCCCACAACACTCTCTGATCCTTGTGGTCGCCTTGATCACGTAATTACTTGTGTATCTCCAAGAGGGAGTATTTATGCTAGATAGTAGGTTCATGCCTCTTTTTGTCTGAGTAAGACTAAAGATGTGATGTTGCTACTAGGGGTAAAACAGCGGTGTTTACTTCCTTGTGTTGTTTCATTGCTTACATTATGCACCATGCTTATTGCAATTGTCCATTACTTGCAAGTTAATACTTCCGGGTGACAGGTTGGATATCGATCCCGGGGTGGATTATTAGTCATAGATGCAGTTGGATAACGGTCTATGTATTTTGACGTAATGCCCAATTAAATAGTTCAGTACCTTGTCATGATAGCATTGTTATGCGCCCACAATCTTGTCAATTGCCCGACTGTAATTTGTTTACCGAACACGTGTTCTTTTTATTGGAGAGTTACCACTAGTGAAGCTCGGAACCCCCAGTCCATATTCATCCATCAACTATTTTCCGCGCCATTGCCTCCGTTGTTACTATTGTTGCTGCTACTTTACTGTTACTATTGCTCTCATATTGCTGTTGCTTTCACATCACTTATGTTACTAGTGCTTTTCCAGGTGTGGCTGAATTGACAACTCAGCTGCTAAGACTTATAAGTATTGTTTGGCTCCCCTTGTGTCGAATCAATAAATTTGGGTTTTACTTCCCTCGAAGATACTCTGCGTTCCCCTACACTTGTGGGTCATCACCTGTCCTTATGGAACTTATGCTTATAGACGCATGCCTTTTGGTTTATGTAATGCCCCTGCTACTTTTCAAAGATGCGTGTCTGCTATTTTTCATGGCTTTTGTGAGAAAATTGTAGAAGTGTTCATGGACGATTTCTCCGTCTATGGGACTTCCTTTGATAATTTCCTACACAATCTTGACAAAGTTTTGCAGAGATGTGAAGAAACAAACCTTGTTCTGAATTGGGAGAAATGTCATTTTATGGTTAATGAAGGTATTGTTCTTGGACATAAAATCTCTGAAAGAGGCATTGAAGTTGATAGAGCTAAAATTGAAGCTGTAGAAAAGATGCCCTGTCCAAGAATTGTTAAAGATATATGCAGTTTTCTTGGTCATGCTGGTTTTTATAGGAGGTTTATAAAGGATTTTTCCAAAACTTCTAAGCCTCTTACTAATCTTTTGCAAAAAAAGATATTCCTTTTGTTTTTGACGATGGTTGTAAATAAGCTTTTGAAATTCTTAAGAAAGCTTTAACAACTGCTCTAGTTGTTCAACCCCCAGATTGGAATTTGCCTTTTGAGATAATGTGTGATGCTAGTGATTTTTCTATAGGTGTTGTATTAGGGTAGCACATTGATAAAAACCGAATGTTATTCATTATGCTAGCAAAACTCTTGATAGCGCTCAAAAGAATAATGCTACTACTGAAAAAGAATTCTTGGCTATTGTTTTTTGCTTGTGATAAGTTTAGACCTTACATTGTTGACTCTAAAGTAACTATTCATACTGATCATGCTGCTATTAAATATCTTATGGAAAAGAAAGATGCTAAGCCACGGCTCATTAGATGGGTTCTTTTGTTGCAAGAATTCGATTTGCATATAGTTGACAGGAAGGGTGCTGACAACCCAGTTGCTGATAATTTGTCTAGAATGGAAAATATTCTTGATGACCCTATTCCTGTTAATGATAATTTTCCAGATGAACAGTTGGCAGCCATAAAGGTAAACACTCGTCATAATCCTTGGTATGCATATTATGCTAACTTTATTGTTTCCAAATTTTTTCCTCCAAACTTTACTTATCAACAAAGGAAGAAATTCTTTTATGATATGAGGAATTATTTTTGGGATGATCCACATTTATATAAAGAAGGAGTTGATGGTATTATTCGGCGTTGTGTTCCGGAGTATGAACAAGAAGAAATTTTGAGGAAATGCCAAAGCAGTCCTTATGGTGGACATCATGCTGGAGACAGAACTGCACACAAAGTGCTACAATCAGGTTTCTATTGGCCTACATTATTTAAGGATGCAAGGAAATTTATTTTATCTTGCAATGAATGCCAAAGAGTTGCCAACATTAGTAGGCGTAATGAAATGCCTATGAATTATTCTCTTGTTATTGAACCCTTTGATTGTTGGGGATTTGATTTTATGGGTCCTTTCCCTAGTTCGCATGGTAATACTCATATACTTGTTGCTGTTGATTATGTCACTAAATGGGTAGAAGCAATCCCTACTCCTAGTGCTGATTATAAAACTTCTTTGGAAATTCTTAAGGATTGTCATTTTTCCTAGGTTTGGTGTACCTAGATATGTGATGACTGATGGAGGTTCTCATTTTATTCATAGTGCTTTTAGAAAAACTCTTGCTAAATATGATGTTAATCATAGAGTGTCTTCACCTTATCATCCTCAAATTAGTGGACAAGTGGAATTAACTAATAGGGAGATTAAGTTAATCTTGCAAAAGACTGTTAATAAATATAGAAAGAATTGGTCTAAGAAACTTAATGATGCTTTATGGGCTTATAGAACTGCTTTCAAAAATCCCATGGGGATGTCTCCTTATAAAATGGTTTATGGAAAAGCTTGTCATTTACCACTAGAATTAGAACATAAAGCTTATTGGGAAACTAAAGAGCTTAATGATGATCTTAAGCTTGTCGGTGAAAAAAAAAGACTTTTTGATATGAGTTCTTTAGATGTGTGGAGAAGTGAAGCTTATGAAAATGCCAAATTATTTAAAGAAAAAGTTAAAAAGTGGCATGATAAAAAGATTTTGAAAAGAGAATTTAATGTGGGAGACAAAATATTATTGTATAGGTCTCGTCTCAGATTTTTTGCAGGAAAGCTCTTATCAAAATGGGAAGGTCCCTTTATTATCGAAGAAGTTTATCGCTCCGGTGCCATCAAAATAAATTCATTGAATGGAGATAAACCACAAGTGGTTAATGGCCAGAGGCTCAAGCATTACATCTCTGGTGATCCACTAGAAAAAGATGTTGATATAATACAAGTTGTGACTCCGGAAGGATCAAGAGTCAGAATTGGAATAGGCATCAGTTCCCGTAAGTAAACTTCCTCGTAAAATTCTAGAAAATTTATATTCGTTGTTTTTAGTAAATATAATAAATTTGAAGACAAAGAAGAGACGGGGTCGGAGACCAGGGTGCTCAGGTGGCACCTGACCGCGGCCCAGGTCTGGGCCGTGCCTGGGTCCTACCTGGAGCCCCAGGAAACCTTCTCCGACTCCGCCTTGTCTTTTCGCTTTCCTTTTGTTCGGCAAATTTTTGCTATATATTTACCCCGATCTCTCGAGGTCCGTATCTCGTGTTTTCGACGCCTTTTGTTTTCGAGTTGTTTCTGCCAGGTTTCAAGCACTAGATTGTGATGTCTTTTCACAAGGACGACAAGGAGGAAGCCAAGGAGCTGAATGAGGACCTAACGGATTTCAAGCATGAAGAGGAGGAGCCCATGTAATCCTTTGAAGATCAAGAGGAGGAGACAGAGGAAGACCCTCGTGAAAGAACAAACGATGTCGCAATGTCGCCTAGAGGTGGGGAGGGGTGAATAGGTGATTAAAACTTTTCCGGTTTAAGGCTTGATAATTGCAGAATAAAACTAGGTGTTTAAATTAACAATCCAACAACCTAATTATACTAGGTTCACCTATGTGCACCAACAACTTATGCTAAGCAAAGCAAGCAACAAGGTGATAGCAAGATATAAAACTTCAAGCACGAAGGCTATCACAATGTAAATTGCGTAAGTAAATAGCTCGGGTAAAGAAATAAATGAGGCACGCGGAGACGAGGATGTATTCCCGAGTTCCTCCTTGTTAAGGGAGTACGTCTCGTTGGATGGGTGTGAGCTCACTACAAGAGGCCTACTCAAGATGCCACAAAGGCCTCACCCTATTCTCCGATGAACCGCACCCAAGGGTTTGGTTCACCTTCCACTATCGGAATCCTTCAAGGCGTAATCCGAAGCCTTTACAACGTTCTTGGGGCACACACCCACAACTCAATTGGGGGCTCCCAAATCTTGCCGAAGCTTCACAACTCGAAGGCTTCGTGGCACACCAACCGTCTAGGGTACACAATGCACCCAAGAGGCACAAGCTCTTGGAAACACAATGCACCCAAGAGTAATAAGCTTCTCAACCTTCAATCCCACGAATCTTCGTGGAGAGCACAACCCGATGCAACTAATTCAAAAGGCAAGAACACACTAAGTGGTCAAATCCTTATCTCCGAAATCCAACCAAAGCAACTAATGCTATAGAGGGATTTAAGAGGAAGAACAAAGAGGAGAAACACTAAGAACTCCAAAATCTAGATCCACTAGGTTCCCCTCACTTAGAGGAGAGATTGTTTGGTGGAAACGTAGATCTAGATCTCCTCTCTTGAATCCCTAAATTTGGGCAAGAATCATTGGAGGAATTGAGAGAAATCAAGCTCACAAGTTTGCAACAATGGAGGAGAGAGAGAGAGTGAGTGAGCTGACCTCCTGGGGAAGAAGGGGGCTATTTATAGCCCCCCCCCCCCCAAATCTGACCGTTGGAGCAGCGAGGGCCCGGAATTTCCGGTGTTATGTACCGGCACTTCCGGCCAGGGGCCGGAACTTCCGCTGCGAACACCGGAACTTCCGGTGGCCCGGAAATTTCTGGAGCAAACCTCCGGTGCAAAGATCCGGACCCCCTCCAGAGAGAAAATGCGAAAACGACTTAGCCAAATTTTCTTGGACCGGAACTTCCGGACCAAGTGCCGGAATTTCCGGACCCCCGGAAATTTCCGAGGAAACTTCCGGGGCAAATTTCCGGAACCCCTCTAGAGAGAATCGCCGAAAAGACTTAGCCAAAAAGCTCAGATGAAAAAATGGGCCAGAACTTCTGGTGCTTGGGCCGGAACTTCCGGGGCCCAGAATTTCCGGCCTCCGGGCCGGAACTTCCGCCCCACTAAAACTACAGAAAGAGCAAAACGAAAACGGGCATATCTTTCACATCCGGACTCTGTTTTCGATGATCTTGGTCTCGTTGGACTCGCAACGAAAAGATCTACAAGGATATATAGAAAACATCATAGTGCAACAAGGGAGAACAAAACCAAATGGCAAAAGGTAGAACCTCTCTAAGAAAGACGAACCGATAAATCTCTAAAACCAAAAACGCAATAGGAGACGCATATGAAAACCGTTTTCGATGAACTTGGCCTTGTCATGACAAGCACGACAAGCACCAAGACCACACCACGATAAGAGATAAATAAGAACCAATAAAGATGATTGCAAGGATGCAAAGGTTTGAGCTCTCCACGAATGATTCGATCAAGATACTCGGTCGATAGCCCCTCTTGATAGTAGGTTAACTATCCTATAATTCGGTCTCTTACTAACATCATGAGACCGGTAAAATAGAAACCCTATCAAGATCATACCTTTGCCTTGCACATTAATCCACTTGAGGTCGATGAAGATGATCTCCATCTTCTCAAGATGAACCACCTTTCTTGATTGCGCTTCGCTTGGTGAAGATTCACATGTTGCTCCCCCATACACCAATATGGGAGAAGCACTCTTCAGCATATCTTCACTTGAACTTGAGTGTTGATCAACTCGCACTTAGGCTTGCACATAATCTTCTTCCCTTAGCCTTGACTCCAACAAATGGAGATCAAGCAACGCATATGGACACAACCTACAAGTAGCTTAATACAAACATTAGTACATAGAGATTGTCATTAATTACCAAAACCACACATAGGGGCAACCATGCACTTTCACCTCGCTCGTATCCTCGCGCCACCATTGCAAGCATTAAAGTGAAGGCGAACCCTTTCAAGATTGGCGCAAGGATGAGGACGGGTGGTAAGGTTCCCCATGGAGGCATAGCCGAAAAGAATTCCTCCTCACACTTTCAAAACCCCTTTCATAACCTACTCGACATCCATCAGCTCCATAATTCACCCAAGTCAAAATTGCCTACTTTTTGGGATATGGATCGTGCTGACAGTGCAGGAAAAGGAAGCTTTGGTCCGGAAACTGAAGAAAGGTGGGGAGATGGTTCCAAGAACTGGGACTCTCCTTTGGACCACATCATGAGCCGTATTGGAAGTAATACTGAGATGATTCGTAATCTTGGTTACAAGCTGGATGAGCTTAAGGAAACGATTGAGAAGCTTGTAGATAAAGTTGAATCAACACCGAAGGAGTAATTGGACGTCATGGGTAATGGCACTCCCTTAGCTTGTTCCAACCTTGGGGGAGTGCCTCGGTATTATCATTATCTTTTACCTTTATATCTTCCAGTCGTGTGTCATGTCATGAGTAGAGAAGTTATCATATGAAATAGTTGTGTGCATTGTGGTCGTCCTCCTATCATGTGTTAGCTTTGTATCCGTTGGTGTGGTTGTCGTTATGGAATATTAATGAGATGTCTTATTTTTACTTTCCCGCATCGTTTTATTCTAGCTTGCAAGTAATCTCTAGACCTCTTTGTTGGAAGAGTGTTGGCCTCACATTGGGTGTAGCTTTGGAAATCTTATTGAGTGTTGGCAAACATAGCATTGGTCAGTAGCAACAATTCTTGGATGCTTGAGTAGAGAAGAAAGTTTCACTTGCAAATATATTATCTGTGATATCTTACAGATTTGTCGGTTTCCAAGCCTTATATTCTTGAATAAAACTTTGTGCTGGCGAGGAAGACGGTTCCCTAAGGTATGATCAATCTTATTGCTGGTAATATATATTGTTTGTATCTCTCAACACTTATGTTTGCTATAAGCCTTGCTAGCCAAAAACCTTGCATTGAGAGGGAATACTTCTCGTGCATCCAAATCCCTGAGCCAAACACTTTTGCCATCTGTGTCCACCATACCTACCTATATGTGGTATTTCTTTGCCATTCCAAGTAAAATTTTCATGTGCTATCTTTAAAACTTTCAAAATATTCCTTTTTGTGACTCTGTTTTTAAGCTCATGAGGAAGAAGTAGGAAGCTAGATATAACCTGTGACAAGCAAGGTCATTTCCCCCCTTTTTTCACCCGGTGTTGATGGTTCACGTCCTCACTTGAATTTGTAGAGAGCGGCTTAAGCAAAATATAAATATAACCCACCATTCTCCTCTGCACAATGAAAACCTGAGAAATCAGTCAAAACATTGGTTAGTGGTGAAACAAAGGAGAACGAGGAGTGACCTCATTCCTCTAAGAACCAGCCTCTCTCAAAAGTCTATAAGCCTTGCTTGAAATGGGTGACTAGCTAGTTTATTTATTGTGAAGTCGTTGACGAAAGCATGCATATCTCAAAACTATTTTACTTCTGTTTCAAAAATTAAAAATCTCTAGCACATGACTATTCCCTGCTTCCCTCTGCGAAGGGCCATTCTTTTACTTTCATGTTGAGTCAGTTCACCTATTCCTTCTGTCCTTTACTAGCAAAACAAATGGTGTTGAGTTGAGATACAATCAATTATATTGTAGCAATATGTTTGATCACGTTTTATTGAAGTTGACAGTACCATTGTGATAAACAAGTTGAAAGTTGAGCTTTGCTGAACAATCATCTTCCTCGTATGTTATTTATACTTTTATTGCAAGAATATAACTCTTCGAAGTTTCCAATGATGCATAGAGTCTTTGATGATTGAAACTCGTGATGCATGCTTAATAATAGCTCTTATATATAGATTCTTCCTGAAAGATGAGTTCGACATGTTAGATGTTCTCTGACCAAGACCATAGTTTGCCATCGCTCAATTATGTTTTTCTTTGTGCACCTCTATATGTGATTGAATCAACACTTGTTCTTTAAGTTTGATATGAGAAAAAGTTGTTGTGTGGAATGAGTGTGTGCTTGTTTAGTAAATACTGATGCTTCTTGTCCGTATTCGTTATTATCGACACTTCACTCCATAAACCTGTGGTCATGTTTACCGAGCTCAGTATTCGCTTGGGGACAAGCGAGGTCTAAGCTTGGGGGAGTTGATACGTCCATTTTGCATCACTATTTTATATCATAATTTACTGTTATTCATGGATATATTTCATATTATAATGCTATACTTATGTTATTTTGTCTTATTTTGCACGAGAGAAGCCAGAAGAGGGACCAGAGGGGAGCCACCAGGGCACCAGGCGCCACCTGGCCGTGCCCACCCCTAGGTCGCGCTTGGGGCCCACCTGGTGGCCCTAGGTCACCTTCGGTTCCCCCCTTTCGCGTATATGACCTATCTGACCTAAAAATCATCGGGGAGGCTTCGAAGAAATATTCCGCCGCTGCCTCGGGGGCGGAAACCACAGAGAGAGAGAAAAAACTCTCCGGCAGGGAGAAATTTGACGGGGAAATTCCTTCCCGGAGAGGGGAGATCGTCGCCATCGTCATCGTCACGGGCTTCATCGGGATCATCATCAACACCATCCTCACCAGCAACACCATCATCTCCACAGCTCCACTCCGTTCCACTGTTGCATCTAGGGTTATACTTGTTGTAGTTTATTGGGATCGCTTTTCCGGTGTTGATTGCCCAGTGTAGTTGATGCTATTGAGTTTTATCGGTGAAATACTTTTATGACCAGATTGTTATTCATCCATTAATCACCTCTGATTATGATCCATATGATGTATTGTGAGTAGTCCGTTTAGTTCTTGAGGACATGGGAAGTCTCATTGCAAGTAGTGGAATTATGCTGAGTAATATTTAATGGTTTGATATTTAAGTTGTGCTGCTATTCTTCTAGTGGTGTTGTGTGAACATCGACTACATGACACTTCACCTTTATGGGCCTAGGGGAATGCATTGTGTATTTAGTTTGCTTGTGAGGTGGTTGCATGAATGACAGAAACCTAAACCCCCGCCGGTAAACAAGTGCATGAGGGAGCGTAGGATCTCAGAGTTTAAGGCTGTGGTTAGTTAATTCTTAAATACTTCCTTGCATTTGCGGATGCTTGTAGGGAAGTGTAATCACAAGTGTGTTATTGTAACATCCCAAAACTTTGGAATTTTTTAAAAATCACAAAAATTTAAAACTTTTGTTATTAGATAAAGAAAGTCTCCAAAAATAAGAAAAACCTTTATCAGAAGATTATTTTGATTTCTTCAAAGGATTATTATTTTAAATATTCCTTTGTCTTCTAATTTCAAGATTTAAAGTTTTGGAAATAAAATACTTATTTTGGATTTCTATAAGATCCTAAAAACCTTTTGGAAAAGTTTTTCCAATATATTATATAGCCCAAATTAAAATGGGTATTTGTATTTAAAGGATTTTACCAAACTATATTTTATTAAATGATTTGTACTAAATTATTTTAATATGAAAATGAGTGTATCATAGTTTATATTGAATGATATTACTCATATTATTTTTCTGGATTTTATTTAAGTTTAAAAGAACATTATAAAACCCTATATTATAAAAGGACATAAAGGTGTCAAATAGACATTATATATTATTTGAAATTTAAAGATTTGAAATATATTGGAAACAGTTCCCAAATGTTTATTTTGACTAATGCGAATTTTTACACAAAAATTACAAATTCGCTTGACTTGATTTGGGGGACTAAATCAAAAGTTATAAAAGAAAAACAGAAAACAGAAAAAGTAAAGGTAAAAAAAAGAGAAGCAAGCAAGCCCGAGCCGGCCCAGCTCCGACAGCCGTTCGCGTGGCCCAGCAGCAGCCCAGGCCGACCAGCCACCAAGTCAGCCCACCATGCGGTGCCTCCGTGGATCGATTATAAATACCGGAGCCACAATGTTTCTTTTTTTCTTTTCCATTCTACCGCAACCCTAGATACGGATTTGCTAATTCGTTGATCTTGACCTCTAAAATTCGTCAGTTGATTTCGACTCCTTCGCCAAAGTTGTAGATCTCATTGAGATCTTTCCATCCCGACAAATCCCACCACTTTAAATCAACCACAGCCGGAGAATTTTGTGTTACAATATTTCAGATCTCACGAAGTAAATCTGACATCTACTCGGGCTCGCAACTTCAAATCCAAATTCCTTTGGTGAGTATGTAGACCCGGTCATTCTCCACAACTTTCATGTTTTAAGTTTTTCGATTTGAAGTACGGATCTCTTTTCTACAAACAGATCAATTCGAGCCAATAAGCAAAAGACACATGGCATCCTCGTCATCGCCCCGTCAGCACCACGTGGCAATCGCGTCAGCGCCCGGTCAGCATCCAGTCAGCACTTGCGTCAGCTCTGCATCAGCAAGTTCAACCCCGGTCAATCAAATTTAGAAAATCAATTAAAAATTACAGAAATTAGTTGAATCTTGTAAAATCCGTAGTAAATCGAATATTTGTCGGAAAATTACAAATAATATATCTTTGGATTCGTATGAATATGTAGAATCTGTTTCCGTAATAAAAACACACTTTTACTGAAACATTATTTTCTAAATTTCTAAACACTTAATTGCACTAAAAATTGAATAACCATAAATCAGTAATTCGAAATAAGGTATTTCTTTTTGCCTCTGTTAGATAATTAAAAGTGTTAACTAGAGACATCAGTATCAAAAATAATTGAACTATTTATTCAAATTTAACTTACAGAAGCTTATAAATTGTTATTATAGAATTTAAATCGCAACATTAAATCTTTAATAATATTAAAAATCTTTTTGGTGCATCATGTATGTCAACCAGAGAACTAACTAAAGATAGCCATATGTATCTTGACTAAGTTAGTAGAAACCAATGTAGAAGAAATTTGCTTAGCCATGTTTGTAGACGATGTGGATATTATTTTAGAAGGTTGTTAGAGCCGATGACATATTTTGTTTGTGAAACAACAAATGTTTCATGGATTGCATGCATGGATTGGGTTAGATTTTTGCAAGTGGTAATGCAGGTGGTATATGACCTGACCTGTTGATATGTGTCGAGTGGCATAAGTAGGTGGCTAATAGTCTGACCTATTGATGTGTCCAATTAGAATTTACGACGTGCGACATATGTAGGTGGCTGAGTGCCTGACCTATTGATATGTTCTCGTTATACGGCAAGTGACTTAGTAGTGGCTGGATGCCTGATCTATTGATATGTTCACATTAGACTTTACGACGAGTGACATAGTAGTGGTTGGATGCCTGATCTATTGATATGTTCACTTTAGAGAGCCGCGAGTGACATAGTAGTGGCTCGATGCCTGATCTATTGATATGTTCACCTTAGACTTTGCGATAAGTGGCATAGTGGGGGCTGAATGCCTGACCTACTAATATGTTTACGTTAGGTTTTCTTGTGAGCGACCTAGTAGGTGGTCGATGACCTGACCTATTGATATGCTCACATCCTGTGAAATTCCTTAGCCATGACACTATTGGTGGACAACTTTGAGCACCTGAACAGGAGCAGAGAACTTGGAGCGACTGGACTTGAAGAAGTTGGAAGTTTCTCACTTATCTCAAATTCTTAAGGGGTATTTTTATGTGTATCAAGGGAGATTGAGACACTGGACGTTATGCCAAGTTCGTCTCATAATAATTGGAAAAGAAAATGATTTTTAAAGAATAGGATAAAGTTGGCTTTACGCAAATAGCCTTGAACTCCACCAGCCAGATATGCATATAGCTATCAGAAGTTTTCCTCTATGAGTCCACAAGTGTCACTTGCCAGTACAATTCAAATTGTACAGACCAGTTTTTGGCTGTAACCTACGTGTTGCAGGTTGTTTTGACGAAGAGTAAGGAACGATAGAGGTTTCGAGTCTACAACCAACATGTCTGCCTGTGGCACATGAACATGATGAGGGATCGATGCTGTTTATGTTTTCTGCTGCTGAACTTTCTAATATGCTAGCCTTTGGCTATGCAAGTTGTAATGAATTATTTTTCTATATATTCGATGTAATAGATATTTGACGCATTTGCATGATATTACATCTTGAACTGTGGTGCTAGCTATTTGATCTAGGGACTAGCACATAACACAGGGATCTTGGCCCATTTTAAAAGGCAAGGTCGCTACAGATGGTATCCGAGCATTGTGTTGCCTGTAGGTTCGAAACCCTAGGTTTGGATTAGAACTAGGAAAAGACCTAAAAATTGAAATATATTTTATTCAGTTATCTCAAAAAGAAAATATTTACAAGTTATCTTTTCTTATACTCTATTCTACTATTCACTTTCTAAGACATCTTCCCTTATTTAAAATGACCCCTAGTGGTGGATGTAACTAACCTAGTGTAAGACCGAGGAAGACCACCACAAGACAATTGGGTTTACATTTTCATCAACTTAGTGCATAGTCATCGGTTCAACAAGAGTCACCACACTGAAGTTCAAAGAAGAACTTGAAGAGAATCAAGGAAGAAATAGATGAGACCACCACTTTAGTTACTATGTTAGAACAACGATAACGTGATAGTGTATTGATCATACTAATTTAGTTGGTATGGCAATACTAGGTTGTTTGTCGTGTTTGAACCATGTTGCTTGTTGCTAGCTAGATGTTGTTTGTAGGATGTATTGCCTTGATATGTTGGCATATGTAGAGGTATGCTACCTTAGATCTTTCTATCCTTACTCATCTATGCTAAAACCTCACAGATGCCTCCTCGACGTGACCCCGAGAACAACAACAACAATGATGTTTTGATGCAACAACTGGTAGCATTTCAGACTCAGATGATGACCATGATGACTCAGTTCATGGCAACCCATAATGCGCCACCCACCGCCACCACCTCCTCCTCAAGTGGACAGGCTTGCAAGATTTCTGAGACTCAGACCTAACAAGTTCTCGATTGTAACTAAGCCAATTCTGGCGGATGATTGGCTGCGTTCAGTAAACAAAGACCTGGTGACATGTGAGTGTACCGACACTGAGAAAGTGAGATTTACCGCTTATCTGTTGGAGGGACCAGTGGCACAATGGTGGGAGACATTCCAAATCACCCATCCTCTCGAAGGTTTGACTTGGGACGCATTCAAGGAAGGCTTTCGTAATGCCCATATCTCTTCTGGCATTATGATCTTGAAGAAGGAGGAGTTCCGAAACTTGAGGCAGGGCAACAGGATGCTTAAGGAGTACATGGAAAAATTCTGTTGTTTGTCATGCTATGCTCCTGAGGATATTGATACTGATAATAAGAGGAAGGATAAATTTCTCAGTGGACTGAGTGGGGAACTAAAGGTGCCCTTGTCAGTAGCATATGCTCCGAACTATCAAGCCTTGCTGGACCAATCTATCACTCTGGACAACAATATGAGGTAGAAAGAAAGCAGAAAGAGGAAGCATAGGCACTGCACGCACGAATCAGGACTGCATCAGAAACAACAAACTTCTTATGTGAGTAACGACAACTCTGAGTTTAACAAGCATGGAGGCCATAACCACCAGGTTTATGGAGAAAATGGACACCACCACAATCGCCATATTCGTAACCACGAATTCAACAAGAGGAACAAAAACCATGTGGAGTGTTTTCGTTGTAAGGAGCTCGGACACTACTCGTGGGACTGTCCAGAAAAGAAGAAAGAACAAAACCACTCAGGAAAGAGGGACATCACTCAAGTGGAATGTTACGCATGTAAGAGGCTAGGCCACTACTCCTGGGATTGCCCCGAGAAGAAGAATAGCAAAATGAACGTCCCAAATTGATTTCAGAAGTGACCAGTGTGAACCTTGCGAACCTTACTACCCCTAAAGATATCTGGTGCAAGTGTTAACCTTGAATAAATTTTATTTGTAAGCATTAATCTTTGATGCAAGGATGGTACCTATGTCATTGTAAAAATAAAATATATGAGTATCAATGGAACTTCTATGAAGAAACCTACATTGTTATGAAGACTGACATGCTGGTCAGAAATGGGAAATGGGACTAAAACTTATGAGCTAAGACGACATGGAAAGCATGTTCCCCAAGGAGAAGATTCACACAAGAAGATATAGTTTGTGAGCTAGCATGTGGAGT
Source organism: Puccinellia tenuiflora (assembly GCA_012064385.1). NCBI lineage: Eukaryota > Viridiplantae > Streptophyta > Magnoliopsida > Poales > Poaceae > Puccinellia > Puccinellia tenuiflora. Next base: position 106,161 of record QRDG01001243.1, read on the forward strand.
TTTCGCAACCCAGTAGTTCTGAAGGATCGATAGTTTAGCACAGGTCTGTCTTCAGATTGTTCACTGTCTATAGGACAAGTGAGGATGCCCGAGAGTTACAATACGTGATTCATCTATCTACATATTGAGAAAATGATATGAGTGCAAGATGGACTGATCACCATTCTTACTACCCATATTATTCACCCTCACTATTGGATTGTTAAATCCTGAGTGACAAACCTATAAAAGAGATGACGAGCCTGAACCACCGGAATATTTTAACCCTATATAAAGGCAAGTGCTGCCAAGACATAGGATGTAAGGTGAGAATAAACCTCATCTCTCATGAAGAAGAAGGAACCGTGCAATGAAAGTGTGTTTGCCTACCATGAGAGTTTCGTTAGAAATGATGCGGTATTACATTGAAGGGAGTCAATCAGAAGATGGAAGCCTGTGAAGACATTACAGGTTGAATGCTATGATGTGAATTTCACCCATCCTGCTCTTCGGATAGATCCAAAGAGTGATCATTGGATACCCGAAGTTATTTTAAGAGACACACACCTATTGGAGATGAAGCACAACGCATGAGTGAAAAATATAGTTGACTCTAGTGAGACATAGAGAATAACTTGATGGACCCTAGTCCAAAGACAAGAGCTCAAGACTTCCTACGAAAGTTTCTTTTAAGGGTGGTAGCCCACCCAGTTGCCTATAACCCGGAGATCCCGAACCTATATTTCTTTCTAGCTTCTTCGAATCTCGGGGACGAGATTCCTTTTAAGGGTGGTAGTCTGTAACATCCCAAAACTTTGGAATGTTATAAAAATCACAAAAATTTTAAACTTCTGTTATTAGATAAAGAAAGTCTCCAAAAATCAAGAAAAACCTTTATCAGAAGATTATTTTGATTTCTTCAAAGGATTATTATTTTAAATATTCCTTTGTCTTCTAATTTCAAGATTTAAAGTTTTGGAAATAAAATACTTATTTTGGATTTCTATAAGATCCTTAAAACCTTTTGGCAAAGTTTTTCCAATATATTATATAGCCCAAATTAAAATGGGTATTTGTATTTAAAGGATTTTACCAAACTATATTTTATTAAATGATTTATACTAAATTATTTTAATATGAAAATGAGTGTATCATAGTTTATATTGAATGATATTACTCATATTATTTTTCTGGATTTTATTTGAGTTTAAAAGAACATTATAAAACCCTATATTATAAAAGGACATAATGGTGTCAAATAGACATTATATATTATTTGAAATTTCAAGATTTGAAATATATTGGAAACAGTTCCCAAATGTTTATTTTGACTAATGAGAATTTTTACACAAAAATTACAAATTCGCTTGACTTGATTTTGGGGACTAAATCAAAAGTTATAAAAGAAAAACAGAAAACAGAAAAAGTAAAGGTAAAAAAAAGAGAAGCAAGCCAGCCCGAGTCGGCCCAGCTCCGACAGCCGTTCGCGTGGCCCAGCAGCAGCCCAGGCCGACCAGCCACCAAGTCAGCCCACCAGGCGGTGCCTCCATGGATCGATTATAAATACCGGAGCCGCATCGTTTCTTTTTTCTTTTCCATTCTACCGCAACCCTAGATACTGATTTGCTAATTCGTTGATCTCGACCTCTAAAATTCGTCGGTTGATTTTGACTCCTTCGTCAAAGTTGTAGATCTCGTTGAGATCTTTCCATCCCGACAAATCCCACCACTTTTCATCAACCACATCCGGAGAATTTCGTGTTACAATATTTCAGATCTCATGAATGTGAGATCTACTCACGCTCGCAACTTCAAATCCAAAGAGTACGTAGACCCGGTCATTCTCCACAACTTTCATGTTTTAAGTTTTTCGATTTGAAGTACGGATCTTTTTCTACAAACAGATCTATTCGAGCCAATCAGGAAAAGCCACGTGGCATCCTCGTCATCGCCCCGTCAGCACCACGTGGCAATCGTGTCAGTGCCCGGTCAGCGACCAGTCAGCACTAGCGTCAGCTCTGCGTCAGCAAGGTCAACCCCGGTCAGTCCAATTTAGAAAATCAATTAAAAATTATAGAAATTAGTTGAATCTTTTAAAATCCGTAGTAAATTGAATATTTGTCGAAAAAATTACAAATAATATATCGTTGGATTTGTATGAATGTGTAGAAACTGTTTCTGTAATAAAAACACACTTTTACTGAAACATTATTTTCTAAATTTCTGAACTCTTAATTGCACTAAAAATTGAATAACCATAAATCAGTAATTCGAAATAAGGTATTTCTTTTTGCCTCTGTTAGATAACTAAAAGTTCTAACTAGAGACATCAGTATCAAAAATAAACTATTAATTCAAATTTAACTTACAGAAGCTTATAAATTGTTATTATAGAATTTAAATCGCAACATTAAATCTTTAATAATATTAAAAATCTTTTTTGTGCATCATGTATGTCAACCAGAGAACTAAATAAAGATATTGGTGTGATTATTAAATTGACAAGCATCCTTATTGTTGCATAAATTGTTTTGTTTTGTCCTGTTGTTTATGTTGTGTTTCATTTATCTACGATAGATTGGACGGAGTGTGACTCTTGTTACGTTTACAAGAGTGTGTGAGCAACGATGAATCTAAAAAAAGGCAAGTGATAATCCAGCATAAATGTCCTATTAATTTGTGTCTATTGCATTTAGTGTTTTTAGTACTATGCATGACAAGTGTACTACTATATTATTATGCTATGCAAACCCAGTTAGGATAGCCATATGTATCTTGACTAAGTTAGTAGAAACCAATGTAGAAGCAATTTGCTTGGCCATGCTTGTAGACGATGTGGATATTATTTTAAAAGGTTGTTATAGTCGATGACATATTTTGTTTGTGAAAACAACAAATGTTTCATGGATTGCATGAATGGATTGGGTTAGATTTTTGCAAGTGGTAATGCAGGTGGTATGTGACCTGACCTGTTGGTATGTGTCGAGTGGCATAAGTAGGTGGCTAATAGCCTGACCTATTGAGGTGTCCAATTAGAATTTACGACGTGCGGCATATGTAGGTGGCTGAGTGCCTGACCTATTGATATGTTCTTGTTATACGGCGAGTGACTTAGTAGTGGCTGGATGCCTGATCTATTGATATCTTCACATTAGACTTTACGATGAGTGACATAGTAGTGGTTGGATGCCTGATCTATTGATATGTTCACTTTAGAGTGCGGCGAGTGACATAGTAGTGGCTCGATGCCTGATCTATTGATATGTTCACCTTAGACTTTGCGATAAGTGGCATAGTGGGGGCTGAGTGCCTGACCTACTAATATGTTCACGTTAGGTTTTCTTGTGAGCGACCTAGTAGGTGGTCGATGACCTGACCTATTGATATGCTCACATCCTGTGAAATTCCTTAGCCATGATACTATTGGTGGACAACTTTGAGCACCTGGACAGGAGCAGAGAACTTGGAGCGACTGGACTTGAAGAAGTTGGAAGTTTCTCACTTATCTCAAATTCTTAAGGGGTATTTTTATGTGTATCAAGGGAGATTGAGACACTGGACGTTATGCCAAGTTCGTCTCATAATAATTGGAAAAGAAAATGATTTTTAAAGAATAGGATAAAGTTGGCTTTACGCAAATTGCCTTGAACTCCACCAGCCAGATATGCATATAGGTACTAGAAGTTTTCCTCTATGAGTCCACAAGTGTCACTTGCCAGTACAATTCAAATTGTACAGACCAATTTTTGGCTGTAACCTACATGTTGCAGGTTGTTTTGAGGAAGAGTAAGGAACGATAGAGGTTTCGAGTCTACAACCAACATGTCTGCCTGTGGCACATGAATATGATGAGGGCTCCATGTTGTTTATGTTTTCTGCTGCTGAACTTTCTAATATGCTAGCCTTTGGCTATGCAAGTTGTAATGAATTATTTTTCTGTATATTCGATGTAATAGATATTTGACGCATTTGCATGATATTACATCTTAAACTGTGGTGCTAGCTATTCGATCCAGGGACTAGCACAGAACACAGGGATCTTGGCCCATTTTAAAAGGCAAGGTCGCTATAGTTATAGTCCATGTAAGGGCGGTTTATTAGCATAGGTTCACCCACACAATACTTAGCAAAACATTAAACATTAAGCAACGGTATGAAGCGAAAGTGACTTGACATAACTCCTATGTGTCCTCAGGAGCGTTTAGCCATCATAAGTAGAATCACCTGCTTGTCCTTTGTGCTAAAAAAGATTGGGCCAATTGCTGCAATAATTACTGCTCTATTTTATTTACTCACACTTTATTTATTTGTTACTATGAAAATCCATAAAAATCTGTTTGTTAGTGTTTGCAGTGAAACCTTGCGCGAATCTACAAGCCAACACCTTCTGCTCCTTGTTGGGTTCGACACTCTTATTTATCGAAAGTATTGCGATAGATCACGTATACTTGTGGGTCATCACCAGGCTGGCACATACCGCGTGCAGGGGGTGCGCGACGCGAGCTCGTTTCGTCGCTGAAGGCGGTAAATAGGAATTGGCACCTCAGCGTACGTGTATCCTTAACGTTTGTATGTACATTCTTTTCCTGTCCGGTGTTACTGCTTTTCTTATAAGTTTATGTATATTTTCAAATGTCAAAAATCATCAAAACGTCTCCTTTCATAGGGCATGTTTGAAAGGAACTAGATTTTTTTAAGAACAAAATACGTTATGAAAAAATATCCACATACGTGTAGAACTAACAAAAAAACATTTATCTTATTTGAACGATTTTCAAATATAAAACATTTATGTTATTTGAACGATTTTTTAAATATGAACATTTATGTTATTTGACTATTTTCAAATATAAATATTTAAGTTATTTGAATGATTTTACAATATGAAAAAATTATGTTATTTAAACGATCTTTTCAAATATGAATATTTGTATTATTTGAATAATTTTTTGAAAAATATTTATTTTATTTTGAAAGATTTTTTAACATGAATATTTATGTTATATGAATGATTTTTAAGTAACAATATGTATATTATTTCGAACAATAAAGCTAATAAAATTTATATTATTTGAACATAAGAAATAGAAACAAAAATAAATACGAAATTAAAGAAAAACTGATAGATATACCGAAATAAAAGCAGAAAAACTATTGGGCCGGCTGCGCCGGGGGATTCCCTCATGCGTAATGCGGCAAATAGGTTTCACCTGAAAATAGGTTCATTTTGTATTACTGTTTGGGTTGGACTTGAACGATTCTCTTCTAGCGACCCTAGCCTATGCGACTAGGGTTTACCAAATGGTTGGAAACGGATCAAATGCGATGTGGATAGTGTTCTTCCCACAATTAGTTTGTAGTTTCAAAAAAACGGATACGAATACAAATGTAGGATGTTACTACAATACAGATGTGGATCGGATGTCTCTTCAGTTCAGAACAAAAAAAAACAAATATAGAAAAATAACAGACTTATGTCTTACAATGAATCAACAATAGTTTCAAATTTAATCACAAAAAATTATTTGACCACTTTGTTAGTTTTTTTAGGTTGGGTAATTGGCATATCAGATTCGAATTACTAAATTTGGCTAACATGATTTCATTCGGAGACATATATATCCATTTATGTATCCATATTTGTTTCAAGATTCAATACCACATTGTATTTATATTTGTAAAACAAATACGAATATTTACCACAATAATTTCCATTTTCGTCCGGATTCGGATATTACCACATCCATTTTCAGTTTTTGAAATACGACTATCTGATAATTCGGATTATATCCGGATTATCCACTGCCAGTTCCCACCCCTTGGTTTACCTCCTCTGTCGGTGACTAAATCTCCGACATGAGATCTAATTGGTATTTAGAGATAAACAGCTTTTCAACGTCTAGCGAGCGTTCAGTTTCGAGGACAAAGGACTATGGCGATGAGGTGCTTGCAAGGGCGTTGAATAACCATGAACTAAGGGAACGTGAGCTTGATGATGTCCTCATTGGTGAAAAGGATCTTGCCGACATGAAGAAGAAAGAAAGAAGGTTTGCGGCTCCCAAGGTGCACACGAGGAAGTCCTTAAGCTCAAATGTGTTGTTTTGACCCTGCGGTACGTTTGGGGCTGTGGCGACGATCGGTCAATAATTTAGTCATGGCGAGATCAAAATAATATATAATTGTTTAATTACGATGATTTGAGAGGGGGGGGGGGGGGGGGGGGCAATTGCCCCCATCCCCCATGGTAAGGCGTAAACTAACATAATTTTTAAAATATCTATACTATTAATTGAAGTTCGTGGTCATGGTATGGTAAGTCGTACCACCACACACGAAAAAAAACTAATCCTATCAGGTACATCGAGCGAGTCTGATCGCAACAAAAAATGGTACATCAAGTGAGTATGTTGAACACCATCGATCGAGACTTGTTGTCACATGTGGCCCATGTACTAGTTCCGGCCCAGCAGAAGACATGTCTTGGTTCCGGACTGAAATCGATGCCGTCACCGCTGTCGAGGCACAGGCTGCCGCCACCACCGCAGGCCACCGCCACCGCTTCCGAGGCGCAGGCCGCCGCCACCGCTACCGAGGCGCAGGCCGCCGCCACCGCCGCGCAACTCTCCTTTTCGAATTCCTGGGTAACATGAATTCACGTTTAATAAGATTGAATGATTTCTCGCACTTGAAACATCCTCTATCTAAAATAAAGACGTCAACATGTACAATAATAATGCAAACACCAGACTGATTTTATGATAGCACTTTGCTTTAGTTCATTGATATAGTACAACATCTTGTCCTGTTTTTGGTTGCAGTTAAAGAAATGCTTTTAAATTTGTCAAAGAATATATTTTTTGACGCAAATTGTCAAAGAAATATCCACCCGATAAGTTTTGTTAAATGCATGATAAAGTTTCAAAAATTATCCTATAAATATCCAAGACAAGAGAACTTCTGAATCAACTCTAAAGATATCTCATTTAAGGGTTGGTTAAAATAGGTGGTAACATAGTCAATAGCAATATAGAAGGTGTCCACACTGTAAAAATAATAAACAATAACTTGATGTCCTCTTCTTTTCTTGATTTTCCCTATTGCGGTACCATTTCACCAAAATTTAGAATTATATTATTATTTTCTGCTAAATTGACATCTTCCAAGAGAGCTCTCAACGATCATTTTTTCAGTTGAGCAAACATGTCCTCACATTTTTAACAAAATACATTAACTCAAGTAACACAATTATTTGTTTAGATCAATAAAATATACGAATTCAAAGTATCATAAAACCTAATAAGACATACTCCCTCTGATTCATAAAAAGTGTTGCTCATTTTGTACTAAGCTAGTACAAACTTTGTACTAAGTGGGCGACACTTTTTATGGATCGGAGGGAGTACGTAAAATTGGTTTCGACCACCCCCATATGCTGGCCAAAATACTCTCAAACCCTACTGAAATAACCCACCTAGGACATTGTTTAGGGTAGGGTTTTGTTAGATTGCGTATTAGCTATTTCAAACATAAAGAATTGATTTCCGACTAAACTAAAGTAGACTAGAACTATTCTATTTTTCCAATTAAGAATCGGTTTTGCGTAGTGTTGACTAAAACATACATAACATCTGGGATCCTTTTTTTACGCACAGCCTCTCAACTTGTTCAAAAAAAAAAAAACACGTATATCTAAATATGCTAATCAAAACTCAAGATATATAGGACGGCCGTCCTACCTTGCCCTCCTGGGGGTTCCGTGGGTGGATCACAATCTTTTTCACTTTTGAATTGTTCTGTAATAGTTCACCACATACATTAGCTCCTCGAGCAGAATAGTTTGGTAGTTCTTACTTTCCTGTCTGTGTCCCGGATTTTATCCGCAATAAAATGTGTATTGATGTAATTTGATTAATAAAGTGCTGAATTCTTAAGAAAAAAGGAAAAAAAAAAACTTCTGACCTGTTCGGGACTCTGCAGGGGTGTTTCGGGGTAACCTAATAATAGTAATACGCCTCTTTGTGATTACTGACTGCCCGGGCCCTCGTCGATGTCAATGGATCACGGCGCGAGCCGCGCAACAACGATCGCGCATATCGCCTCGCCTTCGTCCCACGTTACGCAGCGCCGCGCGCCGTGGAGATCGACCGGTGTGTCGCCGCGTCGTCACGCGGAAGGGACCTGACCGCGGCATGCGCGCGCACGTCGGTTTCACATTCCCATAGCGGTCGACCTCGGAGGTCGCCGTGCGCTGTGCGAAACGAAAGGTGTCATGCGTCCGTCGGTGGTGCTCTAATTTTTCAGGCTAATAAACCGGACCTCCTCATGCATGCATGATGCTGCCTGTTTAATTTGGCGCGACCTGCTACTGCATGCTAGGCTGTGGTGGCAGTGGTTGTTGGGCTTTTGCCCGTTGCTGCACGGAGGCGACGTGACGCGCTGCCGAATTCCGTTTCACACGTACGTTGCGTTGGCCCGTCACTCTCTCGATCTCTTGCCCAAATCATTGTAGTACTGTACATCTCTCCTTCGTCGAACCATCTACAAATGCCACCATCCCCCATTAACACACGAACTCTCGCACGAAAGACCATGCGAGATTATCCTAAGGACGGGTCGGAGACATTCTTCCAAGTACTAGAAGACTCTGCTTCACACTCAGCTTGTCATTACAACAGAATGGATACTCATTAATAATAATACCATGTATATAAAGTAGCATTATTCTGCACAGATTCAAAAAGGGGTAAGAAACTCGATAAATTATACACTATCGATCACAATTGCTACTCTACAAGATTACTCCTGCAAATGAGCTAGCGCACTGGCCGTTCCACCTGATGTCGCTCTGAACGTCGGTCGCCGTACTTACGATCGAACCCCACCGACGATCGAGGTACGCGCGAACGGATCCGCGCAGGTCACACGTCGACGGTGCAGTACGTGGGCTGCGTGAACTTGAGCGAGACGGTGGTCCCGTTCCTCCCCGCCGTGGCGGCGCTCATGGCGAAGGCGCCGCCGGCGTTGCCGCCGCTGGCGGAGAGCAGCGCGGGGCAGTTGACGAAGAGGTGGTACCCCCCGGAGACCCAGCTGCCGACCTTCCACTTGACGCGGCCGTCCACCTTGACGTGCAGCAGCACGTACCCGGCGCCCATGTCCTGCTTCATGGCGTCCGCCACGTACGCCGCCACCGGCACCGCGTCCCCCGACATGACCGGCGACCACACCGACTCGTCCTTGTGCCCCTGGTAGATCGCCGGCAGCGACACCGGCACCGTCACCGGCTCGTCGCGGTACGTGGTGAACGCGTGCAGGGTCTTGTAGTAGATGCCCACACGGTCGTTGGGGTTCCGCGACGCGATCGTCACCTGTGTTCAGTTGGGGCCAACAAGCAGCAGAGCAAATTTATTCACTACTACTTCAGATAGAATTTCAGACACGAACATGTCCGAATTGTACTTTCCTGACAGATCGAAACTGGATTCGCTTATTAGCTAATTTGACTCCCTTTTTTTTGACCGAACTAGCTAGCTAGATTCCTTCTACCTGATACTCCCTCCGTCCAAAAATAAGTGTCTTAAGTTTGCTTAAAAGTGGATATATCTAGATATGTTTCATATATAGATACATCCACTTTTTGTCAAATTTTAGATACTTATTTTTGGACGGAGGGAGTATATGTTACTGGTGTTCTTTTGGCGGTAAACAAAAATACTGTGCAAATAAAAAATAAGTTTGAGATGGTCAACCTGGACGTCGAGGGAGAGCGCCGGATCGGAGAGGTCGATGGAGCGGAGCTGGATGTCCTGGAGGTAGAATGATGGCTTGGAGGGGTGGAGGGCGAGGTAGATGACGAGGACGACGAAGCCGACGACGACGGCGAGCGTGAGGATGCAGGCGGCGATGGAGCCGCAGCACCGCCGGAGGATCCAGTCGTGGTGCTCCTTGCCCTTTCCCATGGCGGCGACCTGACCTGATCGATCAACTGTGCTTACTCTGTTAGTGAGTGAGAGCTTGCTGGCTAGCTTGGACTGTGGCTGCGAGTGATGAGGAGCATGTGGCCGGGTCGATGGAAAGCGCGGTGTGAGTGGGAGTACTGGCCGGCCTTATAAAACGTCCCGGGTATTATAGATTATAGGAGGTGGTGTGGTGTGGCTCATGTTTAAAAAGGTTAATTCTTTTGGGGTTAGCTAGCTACTAGGGGAGGAGGTGGCGAAAGGTACAGCTCAACCCACGAAGATTCTTCTGCTTCTTCCTGGGCCCCGGCAGCTAACATGGATGGAGCTTACCTTACCTATCTGCTCGCTTAATTCGAGATCGCTGTGAAGTGCTGACAGTGGCATGAGTCTCTGGCGACCGACCGGTGCTTGCGATTCACTCCAGTTCAGTCTGAGGTGGTCAACTGGCTTCTCTCGTACTACTGCTAGCTATAGAGCCTTTTACTATCAAGTTTGGTGTGTTCTGCATGTGGACCTCCGATCCGAGGACGTGATTCGATCATTTGACTTGCACATGCTCAGTCGATCCATATCATCGACATTTGTTAATCGGTTTTGCTAATTCTCAGTCGATCGAGAATAAGCTTAGCGCTCAGTCGACTCTGCCGCCGTTCGATAGTGCGTCGTGATTCGGGTAGCTTCTTCTTCCTCGCGACGGAGGCGAGTCGGCGACGGACAGGCGACGCGGCTGGCTGCGGCGGCCAACGGAGATGACGAGACTGGAGGGAGCCGGAGCCGTCGCGGCGGAGGTGATGAAGGCGACCAAGAGACTTAACGTGGGGGGGTGCGGGGGTCGTCGGAGCCGGAGAAGACGGGGGGTTTAGAGGGGTGGTCGGGGACGGCGGCGGACCGACGGAGGAGGAGCTCGGGACAGGGTGGGGCGGCGAGGCACCGCGGCAGCGCGCCGACCGCGGGCGGTTCGACCGGCGGTGGCTGCAAGGGGAGGCCGGAGGTGAGGAAGACAATGCTGACGTCAATCGACTAAGAACTAACTTAGTTCTCAGTCGACTGTGCCCTAGCCAAATCCTTGTTAATTCCGCCGAACATTTCAATACACTGCTGGAGTAGTAGTAGTAAATAAACAGAGGCATGAAACATTGGTTTACTTCCTCGCCTACATTTTCGTTGGCGATACACTGCATGGACGATGACAACATGGTCGGTCGCAGTCGCACGCATGGCGGAGACGGGCCAGATCTGGCTCGGCAATCGGCACAGCGCCGGAGATTTCTCTTATCCCTAGCTAGCTTCTCTCCCATCCCACTGCAGCTACTCTAGAGCACAGCGCGGCGCGGAATAATTTGGATCGAGGCGTTGGTACGTGCAGCACGCGCACGTAGTGGGAGCGGTTGGTGCATGCGTCGACGAGACGACGGTTCCGACGTCGCCTCACGCAACAGGGCTGAAGCAAAAACGAGCGCGGCCCTCCCTTTGGTTTCCTTATCTCCCCCACCATACCCGCCGCCCTCGGCCTTGTGCCCGGCAGCATGTGCCCCTGTTGAATAACCATGTAACCTTGCCGAACCCCTCACCTAATCGCTAATCATTTGGGTTAATTATCAGAATTTTCCATGGATCGGAATCATGTACACAAAGCACTGATACTACATGACGCCTTGCTTTGATCATCGTCTTCTCTCTCATTCTGTAATTTATCCAATTCCCCTTTTCTTTTCTTTTTTTTTGACATAATTTTTTGTATTAAAATCGCACAGACCAGTTTGGAGTAGTACTTGGCTAGTTCCTCCACGCAGGGAGGGACATCACCACATAACACAAAGCCTACCTGACGCATTTCTACCCAGCACCGCTAGCTCGTGTGCCATACTGTTACAGGACCGGTTTACTTTAGACACATAAAAATCTTGGAAGGATCTCAGCAGGTCCATCGTTTCCCTAACAACAAAGGAAATAACAGATTTGCTCTGTCTTTTACTGTTCAGTTCTGCCAGCAGCGAAGCGCAGTCGTTCTCTATATGCACTCCATCTGTGAAGATTGGTGGATCGCATGTGGATTTGATGGATCGGCATCGAGGAACGTACCACTACCACCTTAATTACCTCAAAGGCCGTGATTAATATGGATAGAAATAAACGAAAACCAAGCAGCATCAACGCCTGTTGGATAACGTTGACGCATAGTGAGTGAGCATACGGCGGCATGGTGCCTTATTTTCTCTTCTTCTTCTTTGGAATTTTGGCTTTTTTTCCGGATAGAAAGGCGTCGAAGCAAAAGTTGTGGAGGGAGGCGCTTTAATTGGGATCGCCAGATTCATTTCCGATCCGAGCCACGTACGTATGACTCGTCAGAGGCCGCGTCTTTTGCCACAAAGGGAGAATTCGCTTGGTAAATGTGCGCCGAAATGGAGATAAGAAATGCCCCTTCCATAAAAAGCGAGACAAAAGGTGGGCACCAAAAGGAAGTTGCACGAGGGTTGCTGTCTCTTTTAACTTAGTATGGAAGTAACATTACCAGGACTTCTGTAGTGCGTATGCAGATCCAAGTTTTTGGGACGTGTAAAGGGATGAGAAATACGAAGCTGAGAATTCTTATTCCAATTTTTTTCCATCTATATAATTGTACATGTCCAGTTGTAGCTAGCTTTGATTTATACTGGCCACTGCATTGAACATACTCCAAAACACTACTGAAAGTGTGTAGCCTGACAAACTACACATCATGATACCAAAGTGTGTAGCCAGACAAACTACACATCATGATACCGGGCATTGCCACGCCCGATCGTTTTAGTGACACACTAATAAAATTCTCAAAAAGGTGAAAATACGAAGCTGGGGATTCTTATCCCCATTTTTCCGTCTATATAATTGTACATGTCCACATGTAGCTCGCTTTGATTTATGTCGGTCACTGCGCTTAACGTACTCCAAAACACAACTGAAGAATTATAGCCTTGCTCAAGCGAGCAACAACTAGCCTTGACTCAGTGGATGAATGGTAACTACCAAAAACAAGAATACCGCAAGAATTGGTATATGGAAGACTAGGAGATAAATATCACGTAGGCCTATCAGGCCAATTTGAGGACCAAATCCAAGGTGAAACTTAAAAAGAAAGCCCAAGAAGTCCATGACGCAAGGGGTGCGGTGATTTGGAACCCGGGCTCCAGGGAGCCCGGTATTTTGAAAATTTTGAAAAGCACATTTTTGTGTTTCGAAAAATGTGAAAATAATCGTAGACGTAGATCATGACTATTTCTACCGCTGTGTAAATTTTCAACCCGAAATATTTTGTATTTTGTCCTGTATGAAAATGACAAATTCGGACAAATTCGAACTGTGCACTGTTCACGTCTCAGATCCAGAAATTTGTTATTTTCACACAGACCAAAATACACAATATTTCGGATTGAAATTTTGCATAGTCATGCAATATGTAATTGTCAACATCTAGAAAAAAATTCAGATTTTTTTGAAACTAAAAAATGTCGTTTTTCTTTTTTTTGAAATACCGGGCTCCCTGGAGCCCGGGTTCCAAAAGCACTATCCGATGACGCAAGGTTAAAGGCTATCTTGGACCAGACCGAAGTCATTGGCCTGACTAGAAGGTGCCGACTCCACCCGGAAGTCAAACGATAGGCTTACCAAGGGTAAAACCTATATATCGCTCATTAGCGACGCTTCTTCGTCGCGTCGCCTGAAGGAAGGTGCGGATGGGCCGGCCCATCAGTCGTTTCTTCTTTCTTTTTCTTCTCTGGTTTTTCATTTTTCTTTTTCTTTTTCTTTTCTGTCTTTTTTCTTTTACTTTTTTCTTTTTTCTGTTTCCTTTTCTAATTTCGTTTTTCTTTTTCTTTACTTTTTTCGTTTCTTTTCTATTTCTTTTTTTGTTTTCGTAGTTATTTTTTGTTATTGTTTTTTATTTTTACTTTTCGTTTTTTTTCAATATTTTTTATTTTCTCATTTTTCACTTTTTTATGATTTTTGAAAAATGCTTCAAAAAATGTTTACATTTAAAATTTGTTCATATTCAAAAAATATTTATTTTTCAAATTTAAAAAGTTCATTCATTTTCGAAATAGTTTTCGTTCACCGATATATTTTTGTTCACTTTTAAAATCATTCAAAAATATTTTCCGTTCACCGATATTTTCTGTTCACTTCAAAAATCGTTCAAAAATATTTTTTGTTCACCGACATTTTTCATTTTTCTGTTCAATTTAAAAATCGTTCAAAAATAAATCATTTTTGTCACTTTTAAAATTGTTCGAAAATAACTTTTGTTCATAAAATTTTTCTATTCACTTTTTAAATCTATTCAAAAGTAATTATTGTTCACCGACCTTTTTCTGTTCACTTTTTAAAATCGTTCAAAAATAATTATCGTTCACTTTTAAAATCGTTCAGTAATAACGTTCGTTCATAAATCTTTTTTCTGTTCACTTTTTAAATCTGTTCAAAAATAATTTTTGTTCACTGACCTTTTATGTTCACTTTTTAAAATCGTTCAAAAATAGCTTTTGTTCACCGATATTTTATGTTCACTTTTAAAATTGTTCCAAAATAGTTTTTATTCACCGACGTTTTCTGTTTAAAGTTGAAAATTGTTTTAGCGTGAAAAATGTTCAAAATTAAAATTTATTCAATTTTAAGAAATTTTTAAATTTGAAAAAATAATTATTTTGAACATTTTATACAAAACTGAACAATTTTTAAATTTGAACATATTTTAAATTTGTACAAATTTTCAAAACTGAACATTTTTCAAAATCATAAATAAAGTGAAAATAAATTGAACAAACAAAAAACAGAAAAGAAAAAAGAAAACAGAAAAGGAAGAAAGAAAAAACAGAAAAGGAGTATTCTACAAATGGGCTAGCCCATTAGCGGACGTCCTTCAAGCGACGCTCGCGTCTCAGGTCGCTCTGAAGCGATATATAGGAGGTCCCCTTACCAAGTGACCGGACGGGAGACGACTCGTTTTGCCAGCGCATTGGAGAGTACCATCATCAGTAATACTGAACTCAACACAGGTCTTGTCAATGTGCATGTGTTACCGGGGGTATCCATATGGGTCGGGTTTGATATTGATATGATTCGTAGAGATGTGGGGAAAGGCAACGTATGGGGAACTAGATTGACACGAGAGACTTACCTAGGTTCGTCCTCTCAAGGTGAGGTAAAGACATGCTCATGCTTTTTTTTTGAATAACATAACAGTAGGAAAGACTCCTACTGCTTTTCTATTACCCAAAAAAACCAGCCAATTACAATATTTACATAGGGGTGGGAGGAATTGGAGCCCCCAAGAAAATAAAATCAAAGGTTCATTACATAAGATAAGATAAAAGCATGCATAGAGGACTTAGTCCTATGAACCAATAGGGACATGCTCATGCTTTGTGTTGTATTGTGTCAAGAGTGTAAACTTATCATGGTCTGGAAGACTCGGATGTCTATGAACATGTACTAACTAATCCTAGGCTATGTCTTCTATAGTGGCATGGCCGGGTGATACGTCCATTTTGCTTCACTATTTTATATCATAATTTGCTGTTATTCATGGATATATTTCATATTAGAATACAATACTTATGTTATTTTATCTTATTTTGCATGTTTGATGATCGTTGGTGATTTGACTGCCGAAGCCCGGAATCAGCTGGAAAAAGCACCATCAAGATACTGAACTTCTGCAACTCCAGAAATTCCGCAAAAATTCAGAGATTATTCTTGCCAGAAGACAAGGGGAGCCAGAAGGGCGACCAGAGGGGGGCCACAGGGTGTGTCGATACGGGACTACGTACGCACGGGCATCGTCAATGTGGGTTAGTAGGCAAACAACACGGGAGACAAGATTTATACAGCTTCGGGACCCGGGAAACATCATCCGGTAATATCCCTACGTGTTATTTGTGGCTAGGTCTTATTCCTTATGCTCTTGGTGGAAGTCGTCGATGAGGCGGCTCCTCTATTGTGTAGCTCGTTGTGATTCTCAGTTGTGTTGAGCGTCCAGATCTCTTCTTCTTGGTGCTCCCGGCTCCTTCTTATAAAGGTGGAGGGCCGGGTTACAAGTTGAGTCCTTGTAGGACACGGCTAATCTATTAGGAGTCGGCAAGGTGAGTCCTTGTCCTACTCTGATTGGAGTCGGCCAGCTGGGCTATCCCCTGATGGGCCACGTTAATCCTCCTTACTGGTACCCATGTCCCCCATATCCACGACAGTAGCCCCCGAGTTTTCGGGTGACTCGCAGAGTCATGCGGAAGGTCTTGATTTGTTGTAGATGTTGTCTTCTTGGGACACGGAGTCCGTGCTGAGTTGTTTGCCGGCTTGTAGATGTCGATGATGTCACGGCACCCGGTGCTTCATTTGCCGGGTTGTCGATGTAGACTTTGCCAAGTCGTCGATGTAGACGTTCCCGGGTTGTTGGCGTAGATGTTGCCGAGTCGTCGATGTAGACGTTGCTGACTTCTCCTGCCGGCTTGTTTTGATGCGAGTCGGAATTTTTTCCGGGTTCTTTTGACGAGCTGCTTCTTTTCTCACGAGCTTGTTTACACTGGTATATCTGTAGCCCCCAAGCGCCGAGTTGTTAACTTGTGACAGCTTGGAGCTTGTATTGATAGCTCATAACTTTCAAATGATGTAGCCTCTGAGTGTCGGGTCGTTTGCCTGCGACGACTCGGGACTCCTTGATGTATAACTACTTTTCTTGAGCTTCGAACAGTGTAGCCCCCGAGTTCCGGGTTGTTTGCCTGCTGCAACTCGGAGCTAAAACGTTCTGAACTTGATTGATGCTTAACTTGTAGAAAAATCTGATCTGTGAGTAGCCCCCAAGCGCCGAGTTGTTTGCCTGCGACAACTTGGAACTCCCAACTCTGAACTTCCCTTTGACTTAAACTGAAAACTTGATAACATGTAGCCCCCAAGTGCCGAGTTGTTGTTTACAGCACCTTGGGACTTATTGATCTTCTTTTGGTAACTGTAGAAAAACTAGACTCCCGCTGCTCTAGCTCCTCCACGAGCTTAATGATTATTGAGGTGTAATACTTAACTTGTGCCGCTTGTCTGGCCTCTGGCGTAAAAACTTATGCTTTTGATGATGCTGTGACCTGATGACTTGCTTATGTGATAGACATACAAGTTGATTTGGTTCTTATAACCCTTCTGATTTTGTACTGATGAATAAGTAGGCCCCGCAAGACTTTTGCTAACATCATGCTCTGACAAGTCTGCATCCTCCTAAGTCCTTTTAGGCTTCATAGGAGTTTGAAACAAATCATGCCTGTAGTCTACTCATATTGCGCGGGTTGCATCTAACTTACCAGCTAAAATCAGGGATAAGTTGGCTTTTAAGATGGGTCCAAGAGTCTAAAGCCTGCTTTTTCCTAAAAGGCAAGCCCCCAAGGACCTTTGTTGAAGCATTTCTGCAGTGCTAACTCATTTGGACGCTCTTGGCGTTGATGATATATAAGCTGGATTATAGCGACCTTGATATTTTTTAGAAATCCATTTGTGGGTGTAAATAAAATAAATCTTTCCAATAAATCCGATGCAAGCTATAAATAGCTCGACTTAAAGAAATCCATTGCGAGCATTAGATAGCTCGACTTTGATAAATCCGTACGAGCAATAGAGAGCTTGATTTTGAGAAATCCGTTGCGAGCAATAGATAGCTCGACTTTGAAAAATCCGTTGCGAGCAATAGATAGCTCGACTTTGAGAAATCCGTTGCGAGCAATGGATATAACTCGACTTAAATAAATTTGGTGCGAGCTATTCCAGAGCTCGACTTTTTAGAAATTCATGGCGGGTTTTAAAGAACCCAATTTTGAGATTTGGCTATAATTAAGCCTCCAAGGATCGAATTGACATGTCTTGTGCCACCTAGAATTTTCTGAAATAATAACGGAACTCAACTTACACTAGCCCTCTTGCATATTGAAACTTATTTTGTAATCTTTTGGATTATCTCTGCAATTTCCTCATAAACCGGATATGTAGCTCCCGGAATTAACTCAAAGGTGGCCGACTTTATATAATTTAACTGAATGAATAATATGAAATTTAAATATAAAGACGACTTAGCTTGTTTTTGCTCCTGTGTTGATGATGCTTGTAAGCCAGCGGACCATCGTGATCGGCCGCTACGAGGTTGGTGGCGATCATGTCGTTTGAGAAGACGGCCGCAACTAATACGAGGTCGAACTGGTCCCAGTCCTCCTGACCCGATTGCTGCCTCACGAATCACCTTTTCCCTTCCTTTAATTTATTTTTCTTAATCCGTGTGTAGTTGTAGCTAGCTTCACGTAACGAGGCAGCAACATCTGTTTTTCTTTCCTTTACTTTTCTTCCCTTACGACTTGGATTCAGCTTCCACGTAACATATTTATCCATTGACTCCTTCCCTTGGACCAGCTAGCACGTCCGACTCCCCTTTGGCTGGCGTCCGACTCCTTCTTTTACTCTGCTTTGGCTGGTTTCCTTCTTTCAATCCGTGCACGAGTCCAAGTAGTACTCCACGCTGGTGGCTGTTTATTTTATTTTCTTCTCGTAGTAATCTTGATGACTTCTCGCGACTTGTATCTTGGCCGGTTTCACTTGATTTCTTCTTGAAGCAAACTCCGTGTCAGAGCCGAACTGGAGACGCGCAGACGACCTTCGCATCTGAGTCCCGCTTGACTGTAGTCGAGGATGTCTTCAACAAACAAACCTATGCGGACGCGGAGTCGGCCAGGACGTTGGAAGCCGGTGCGGATACGGAAGTCGACCGGGACACTGGAAGTCGGCGCAGACGCGGAAGTCGTCCTTGATGCTTGATCCGGTAGATTTGATCAACTGCACACGAGGCGATGTTGACATCGAGCCCCCAAGGCCGCCGTGTGGATGAAGATCTTGATGTGGTGTTGAACTCGCCGTTGTCGTTGATGATGATTAGACCCATCGAATTGTGAATCCACGCGCACTTAGCCCCACGGTGGGCGCCAATGTCGATACGGGACTACGTACGCCCGGGCATCGTCGATGTGGGTTAGTAGGCGAACAACACGAGAGACAAGATTTATACAGCTTCGGGACCCGGGAAACATCATCCGGTAATATCCCTACGTGCTGTTTGTGGAAAGGTCTTATTCCTTATGCTCTTGGTGGAAGTCGCCGATGATGCGGCTCCTCTATTGTGTAGGTCATTGTGATTCTAAGTTGTGTTGAGCGTCCAGATCTCTTCTTCTTGGTGCTCCTGGCTCCTCCTTATAAAGGTGGAGGGCCGGGTTACAAGTTGAGTCCTTTTAGGACACGGCTAATCTATTAGGAGTCGGCGAGGTGAGTCCTTGTCCTACTCTGATTGGAGTCGGCCTGCTGGGCTATCCCCTGATGGGCCACGTTAATCCTCCTTGCTGGTACCTGTGTCCATATCCACGAGAGGGTGGCCAGACGCCACCCAGGTGCGGCCCCACCCTTGGCCACCTAGGGCCCACCTGGTGGCCTTGTGCCGCCTCCGGCTGCCCCCTTTCCCGTATATGACCTCTTTGACCTAAAAATTGAGGGGGACGCTTCGAAGAAATATTTCGCCGCCGCCTCGGGGGCGGAAACCACAGAGAGAGAAAAGCTCTCCGACAGGGAGAAATCTATCGGGGAAATTCCTCCCCGGAGAGGGGAAATCGTCGCCATCGTCATAATCACGGGCTTCATGGGGATCATCATCATCAACACCATCCACACCGACAACACCATCATCCCCACAGCTCCACTCCATTCCGCCGTTGCATCTAGGGTTATACTTGTTGTAGTTCATTGGGATCACTTTTCCGGTGTTAATTGCCTTGTGTAGTTGATGCTATTGAGTTTTATCGGTGAAATACTTTTATGACCAGATTGTTATTCATCCATTTATCACCACTGATCATGATCCATATGATGTCTTGTGAGTAGTCCGTTTAGTTCTTGAGGACATGGGGAAGTCTTGTTGCAAGTAGTGAAATTATGCTGAGTAATATTTAATGGTTTGATATTTAAGTTGTGGTGTTATTCTTCTAGTGATGTTGTGTGAACGTCGACTACATAACACTTCACCTTTATGGGCCTAGGGGAATGCATCGTGCATTTAGTTTGCTTGTGAAGTGGTTGTGGGATTGACAGAAACCTAAACCCCCGCCGGTAAACTAGTGCATGAGGGAGTGTAGGACCTCGGAGTTTAAAGTTGTGGTTAGTTAATTTTTAAATACTTCCTTGCAGTTGCGGATGCTTGTAGGGAAGTGTAATCACAAGTGTGTTCTAGTCCAAGTAAGGGCGGTTCATTAGCATAGGTTCACCCACACAACACTTATAAAAACACTAAACATTAATCAGCGGTATGAAGCGAAAGTGACTTGACATAATTCTCATGTGTCCTCAGGAGCATTTAGCCATCATAAGTAGAACCATCGGCTTGTCCTTTGTGCTAAAAAGGATTGGCCACTTGCTGCAATTATTATTGCCCTCTTTTATTTACTCGCACTTTATTTACTTGTTACTATAAAAACCCGTAAAAATTTGTTTGTTAGTGTTTGCAATGAAACCTTGAACGAATCTACAAGCCAATACCTTCTGCTCCTCATTGGGTTCGACACTCTTATTTATCAAAAGTACTACGATAGATCCCCTATACTTACGGGTCATCAAGACTATTTTCTGGCGCTGTTGCGCTATTGGTAAGTAGAATTGGTAAGGAACAGTTTTACTGCAAGTGTTGTTTTTATTTTTGCTCTGCTTCATTATGGAGCCATCTGAGTTTGAATTGACATTTGGAGACACCCTCTCCGTTGCTCTTGTGGAAGCAAGAGGTCCTCCACCTATTGAAAATGTTCCATTTAAAATACCTATGGGAATTGTTGATAGTGTTATGAGTAACCGCTACGCAGGAGACGGAACTGTTCATCATGGCTATCACTTGCTATTTATGAGAGAAATATGTGGTTTGTTTAAGATTGCAGGTGTTTCTACAGAAGTAATCATGTGGAAATTATTCTCATTGTCATTGGAAGATAAAGCTATGGAGTGGTATAGGCTATTGGATGATTCCCATCTACTGGATTGAAATAAAATTGAGCCTCTCTTTTATGCTAAATTTTATCCTCTGCATGAAATTCACCAAGACAAGAATTTTATTTACAACTTCTGGCCTTGCAATGGAGAAAGTATTGCTAAAGCTTGGAGGAGATTGAAAGCTTTAATGCTTAAATGCCCTATTCATGATATTCCCAGAAGCATTATAGTTACTAATTTTTATGCAAGACTTTCTCGTCACGACAAGGACTTGCTTGATGCTTCATCTGCTGGATCTTTCACAAATAAGAAAATTGATTATAAATGGGATATTCTTGAGAAAATTCAACATAATACTGCAGATTGGAAAATAGATAAAGGTAATGT
Source organism: Puccinellia tenuiflora (assembly GCA_012064385.1). NCBI lineage: Eukaryota > Viridiplantae > Streptophyta > Magnoliopsida > Poales > Poaceae > Puccinellia > Puccinellia tenuiflora. The sequence goes on from QRDG01001243.1 coordinate 127,499, forward strand.
ATCAGGTATAATTTATGATTATGAATGCATTAAATCCTTTGGTGAAACTCCTGATTTTCATGAGTTCAATGCTAAGTATGGGCTTGACTCTCAAATTATTGTTGATCTCTTTAATGCTTTTGCTTTCTACATTGATATTCCTAAGCAAAAGTGGAACAAATTCCATGAACCAATTAAAGAAATTGAAATTACTCCTATTCCTGAAAATGCAATACAGGTCCATACTCCTGATCCTATTTTACCTGTTTCTTATGTTGAGAAATTGCCTTTTCCTGTTAGAGTAAAAGAACATGCTATGACTACTAAAGTTGTTAAGAAAAGTGGAAAGAGAGCTAAAGAGCATGATGAACAACTAAAAGTTCAACCCTCAATAGCTTTAGTTAACAATTTAACAGGGGAAGATATAGAAGGAGGCCATATAATTTTTTGTGAAGATGCTTCTAACATTGTTAGACCTCCTAAAGGAAAAGCTAAAAAGGTTGGTGCTCCTGTTATATCTGTGAAAATTGGTGATCATTGCTATTATGGTTTGTGTGATATTGGTGCTAGTTCCAGTGCAATACTTTTTTCTCTATATCAAGAAGTAATGCATGAAATTGGGACCTGCGAAATTGAAGATATTGATGTGGTTATTCAGCTCGCTAATAGAGATACTATCTCTCCGGTGGGAATTTAGAGACGTTGAAGTTTTATGTGGTAAGATCAAATACCCTGCTGATTTTCTTGTGCTTGGCGGTTGCAGACAATTCTTGTCCTATTATATTTGGTAGACCCTTCTTAAATACTTGCAGTGCTATTATAGATTGCAAAAAGGAAAAGGTTTATACTAAATTTGACAGTGAAAGTTACGAGTTTAATTTTTCCAAATTTGCTAAACAACATCATGAAAAAGAATTGCCTAATGAGGAATGTAAAATTGAAAAACTTGCTGCTATAGCTGTTGCTCCTAATGATCCTTTGCAGTAATTCATGGAGGACCATGAAAGTGAGGTATTCATGCAGTAAAGGAATGAGTTGGTGGACATCTTTCTCCATCAACCTGCAATTCTTAAACACAACTTACCTGTGGAATCCTTAGGGATGCCGACCCCTCCTAAGGGAGACCCTGTCTTTGAACTTAAAACTCTTCCTGATGATCTTAAATATGCTTATATTGATGAGAAAAAAATATACCCTGTTATCATTAGCACTAAACTTTCAGGACAGGAAGAAGAGAGGTTATTGGAAGTACTTCGGAAACATCGAGGCGCGATTGGATACACTTTGGATGATCTTAAAGGGATTTCTCCTGCTGTATGTCAACATATAATTAACCTTGAACCTGAAGCAAAACCTGTTGTTGATCATCAACGGAGGTTAATTCCGAAAATGAAGGAAGTGGTAAGAAACGAGGTGCTCAAACTCCTCGAAGCAGGTATAATTTATCCTATTGCTGATAGTAGGTGGGTTAGTATTGTGCATTGTGTTCCTAAGAAAGGAGGTATTACTGTCGTTGCAAATGATAATGATGAGCTTATCCCTCAAAGAGTTGTAGTCGGTTATGAAATGTGCTGATTTTCGAAAATTAAATAAACCAACAAAGAAAGATCATTATCCTTTACCTTTCATTGATCAAATGTTAGAAAGGCTTTCTAAGAATACTCTTTTTTGTTTTCTTGATGGTTATTCTGGTTTCTCTCAAATTGCGGTCAGACACCAGGACCAAGAGAAAACAACGTTTACTTTCCCTTATGGAACTTATGCTTATAGACGCATGCCTTTTGGTTTATGTAATGCACCTACTACTTTTTAAAGATGCATGTCTGCTATTTTCCATGGCTTTTGTGAGAAAATTGTGGAAGTATTCATGGACGATTTCTCCGTCTATGGGACTTCTTTTGATAATTGCCTGCACAATCTTGACAAAGTTTTGCAGAGATGTGAAGAAACAAACCTTGTTCTGAATTGGGAGAAATGCCATTTTATGGTCAATGAAGGTATTGTTCTTGGACATAAAATCTCTGAAAGAGGCATTGAAGTTGATAGATCTGAGATTGAAGCTATAGAAAAGATGCCCTGTCCAAGAGATGTTAAAGGTATACGCAGTTTTCTTGGTCATGCTGGTTTTTATAGGAGGTTTATAAAATATTTCTCCAAAACCTCTAAACCTCTTACTAATCTGTTGCAAAAATATGTTCCTTTTGTTTTTTATGACGATTGTACAGAAGCTTTTGAAATTCTTAAGAAAGCTTTAACAACTGCTCTAGTTGTTCAACCTCCAGATTGGAATTTGCCTTTTGAGATAATGTGTGATGCTAGTGATTTTGCTGTAGGTGCTGTTTTAGGACAGCGCATTGATAAAAAACTGAATGTTATTCATTATACTAGCAAAACTCTTGATAGTGCTCAAAAGAATTATGCAACTACTGAAAATGAATTTTTAGCTGTTGTTTTTGCTTGTGATAAGCTTAGACCTTATATTGTTGATTCTAAAGTAACTATTCACACTGGTCATGCTGCTATTAAATATCTCATGGAAAAGAAAGATGCTAAGCCACGGCTTATTAGATGGGTCCTTTTGTTACAAGAATTCGATTTGCATATAGTCGATAGGAAGGTTGCTGACAACCCGGCTACTGATAATTTGTCTAGAATGGAAAACATACTTGATGATCCTATTCCTGTTAATGATAGTTTTCCAGATGAACAGTTGGCAGCCATACAGGTAAACACTCGTGATAATACTTGGTATGAAGATTATGCTAACTTTATTGTTTCCAAAGTTTTGCCTCCAAATTTTACTTATCAACAAAGGAAGAAATTCTTTTATGACCTGAGGCATTATTTTTGGGATGACCCACATTTATATAAAGAAGGATTTGATGGTATTATTCGGCGTTGTTTCCCTGAGCATGAACAAGGAGAAATTTTGAGGAAATGCCATAACAATCCTTATTGTGGACATCATGCTGGAGACAGAACTGCACACAAAGTGCTACGATCAGGTTTTTATTGGCCTACTCTATTCAAGGATGCAAGAAAATTTATTTTATTTTGCAATGAATGCGAAAGAGTTGGTAATATTAGTAGATGTAATGAAATGCCTATGAATTATTATCTTTTTATTGAACCTTTTGATTGTTGGGGATTTGACTTTATGGGTCCTTTCCCTAGTTCGCTTGGTAATACTCATATAATTGTTGCTGTTGATTATGTCACTAAATGGGTAGAAGCAATTCCTACTCCTAGTGCTGATCATAAGACCTATTTGAAAATGCTTAAGGATGTCATATTTACTAGGTTTGGCGTGCCTAGATATCTTATGAATGATGGAGGTTATCATTTTATTCATGGTGCTTTTAGGAAAGGGTCATTTACTTCCGTGCCCCACTGCCCTTAGCTTTTCTCGTTTTTGCCCCACTCGCTTAGCTTTCCTCATTTTTGCCCCACTTCGCTCTACCCACTCCCGCAGACGGCCAAGCGGCTGTTTCCGTCTGGTCAAGCTCATATGACCGTTACTTGGCCTGACTAGTGGGGCACTAGTGGGGCTGAACTATCTCAGTTGTTTAATCAAGGGATACCGCCGATGGGTCCCACGTGGTCTTTCTCTCCTACTCATCACGAGTGGGGCCAGGGTAGGGCCGAACAGGGGACCCACACTATCGTGGATATGGGACACGGGTACCCGTAAGGAGTACTAACGAGACCCATCAGGAGGAAGCCCAACAGGCCGACTCTAGTCAGAATAGGAAAAGGACTCACCTTACCGACTTGTATTAGATTAGAAATGTCCTAAAAGGACTCGACATGTAAGCCGGCCTCCTCCACCTTTATAAGGATGGGCAAGGTGCACCAAGAGGACAGACCCAACACAACCAAGACAGACGGGACAGAGCTCGATAGATTAGACAAGTCCAACAAAGGGAACAGAGGAGTCGTCCCACAACACGGCGATTTCCACCATGAGGAATACAACCTAGCCACAAACAGCATGTAGGGATATTACCAGATGATGTTTCCCGGGTCCCGAAGCTGTATAAATCTTGTCTCCCGTGTCATTTGTCCACTAACCCACATCGACGATGCCCGCGCATACATAGTCCCGTATCTTCACCGTCGGTTTATACCATCGACATTGGCGCCCAACGTGGGGCAGGTGAGAAAAGGAGTTGAGATCGTAGGTGAAGCTCGCTGAGGTATGGAGAAACTCGCCATCGGGTGACTTTACACCAATCAGCTTGGAGAGACAAAGATTGATGACTTAGGATGGAGCTCGGAGATGGATGAAGTCGACGAGGGCTATCAACTCATCTTCGGCCAGATCAATGTGTTCGTTGGCATGGTCAGCACCACAGGTAACCGTGCTAATGAGTTGGAATCTGTTTCAGAGTCAACAGCTGTGGTGGAGTCTGATGGAGAGGAGTCCGTTGGAACATCACAAGTCAGCATAGTAGCCGAACCAGAAGAACAGCTTATCATCAACAAGGAGAAGGAGTCGCTGGCAGAGCCATATATGGAGCCAGACTACGACGCAGATTCAGAGTCAATTTTACCCTTATTTGAAGATCGACTTGGGTATGGAATAGAGGAAGAGTGTGTGCAATCACCAGTACGTCCACGTCATGTTGGAGTGTACATGTCTGGACCTGAAAACGGTGGAGATAATGCGGGTGGAAGTCAATTCGATCCCAATCTGCTGACAAGGGAGATCACAGCAGAAAATGCGGCGGATCGAGCTGAGGAGTTGCTGATGGCTCGTCAGGCAATAGAGAAGCAGTTGGCAGATGTTGCAGAAGCAAATCGCAGATTGGTGGCAGATCAAGCCCTTGTACAAGCAGAGCAGGCACGTATACAAGCTGAGCAAACTCGCATACAAGCAGAGCACGAGCGTGTACAAGCTGAAGCAGCAGCAGTGCACAATCGCCAACAGGAACTCGCCTCCGTTCAGCATCGCAGGACTCGGAGCTGACTGCATGAGGGAGTCATCATAAATCCAACCAACCTGTTTCAGACACCGACGGGTCCAGGCACAGGAGTCGGAGGATCTACACCTGGCGCAGGAGCAGCACCACCACCGCCACCACCACCACCACCACCAGGAAGAAACGGAGGAGTCGGAGCAGGAGCTGGAGCCAATACACCACCCCCGCCACCTGGTGGAGGAGTCGGCGGTATGGGTCCGCCACCGCAGAAATTCCATACACCGGCAGGACATTACTCAAACCCAATTGACAACGTACATGCAGCAACCATGGTGTTGGACAGAATCCCACTCATGGAAAACCTAATAGGTCAAGAGGCATGACTCGCCATAGATATGTTAAAAACGGCATTGGCACAACAAGCTCTCTATCCTAATTTCCCAGACGCAAGCCGGCTTCATTCCACTCCATACAACTCCAGAGCAAGGAGTCGACATGACGAGTCTCATCCGGCCAAGTCGACGAGCGCAAGGCGTCGCGAACTGCCAAGGAACCAACCACATCAACCCACTGTTTTGGAAGCTCAAAGACGAGTCGACAAAGCAAGGAACAGAAGAGCTGCTGAGGCCAGAGTCCCAGAAGCCGAAGGAGCCGGTGGACCACCACCAGCAACAGCAGCGCCAGTGATGAACCCGCCGCATCGTGCACTCACTGAGGTAACCTCACCAGGGAGTTCTCCATCATTAACTAGGCACACATGTCTTTCAGAGGCCATTAGATCCGTGGCTTTCCCAGATAACTTCAAGGCACCGCGCAAGGTGGACAACTATGAACCAAACATGGACCCGACTTCGTGGCTTAGCAGTTATGAGATGACAATGAGTATCAGAAACGCTTCAGAAGGGTTGTGCGCCAAATTCATGTATCTTATGATGGATGAGACAACCAAAGTTTGGATGAGGAACTTGCCACCTAGGTCCATCAACTCATGGGAGCAGTTGAAGACAGCTTTTGTACAAAATTTCCAAGGAACTTGCAGGAAGCTGAGCACCATAGAGGACTTAGAGCGATGCACTCAGCGGAAGGGTTAGTTCGCAAGACACTGGATGAAGCGAGTCTCAGAAATCATCAATTCATCGTAAGGACTCCCACCCATCTCTATGCTGATGGCGTTGGAGAGAAACTGCAGTTATAATCCTTTGAGTTGGAAGTTGGGACGTATGAAAGATAGTCTAAATCAGGGCATACCTATCACCATTGGAGAGATCATGGCTGGAGCCAATAAGCACGCATCCACGGACAAAACCAAGGACCCGGAAGAAACTGGAAAGGGACAAGGTGGCAGTGGACCAAGTCAGAATCAATGTCAAGGTCAAAACCAAGGTGGCACTAAGAGGCCATACGGAGACAGCTCTGACCTGGTAGCTAACACAAACACTGGGTTCAGATGCAAGGACAACAACTCTCAAGGATATCAAGGCCGTAGGCCAAGTACAGAGGAAATTTTGGCGAGTCCATGTCCTAAACACGCCAGAAACGGGAAGTGTGGTCATACCTTGGGACAGTGTTTGGATCTGCATCGTGGCAGAGTCGCAGGACCAGTCAATTGGAACAACGACAATGGATATCGAGGAAACAATGGTAATGGAGGACCCGGCAACCATGGCGCAGGAGCCGGCCATAATCCCAACTTACAACAAGGAGGGGGTAATCAGCAGGGCGGGTTCAGCAGAACCCGAAGCATCTTCATGATGGCCAAGGGCAATATTATGTCACAACTCGACCGCAGAACCCGAGTCAGGGTAGTTATCATGTCTTCACAACAAGCACGTCCAAACGCGCCAGGAAATTGAAAGTTCGAGCTGTTAATGCGGTAGAGCCAGCAGTTCCACAATGGCTCAAATGGTCAGAGCAAGTCGTAACACGGAGTAGAGCAGATCATCATCCAAGAGTCGACGACCCAGGGCTCCTAGCTTTAGTGGTAGCACCTCAAGATGGGGGCTACACATTAAACAAGGTGCTCATGGATGGTGGAAGCAGCATCAACATCTTATACTATGACACATTCAAGAGGATGAAACTACAAGATAGGAAGTTGATACCAACTGAGACCGTTTTTCATGGGATAGTAACAGGGAAGTCAGCAAAACCCATTGGTAAGATCTATCTTGAGGTTGCTTTTGGCACAATGGAAAATTCCGTTCAGAGATTATGCCCTTTGAGGTAGTTGATCTTAAGAGTCCATACCATGCTCTTTTTGGTCGACCAGCATACTTTAAGTTTATGGCTAGACCGTGTTATGTTTACTTGAAGCTTAAGATGCCAGGTCCAGCAGGCGTCATTACAGTTAATGGCAGCAGACAAATGGCATTGGAATGTGAACAGGGAGATGCAGCTATGGCCGAAACACCTTGTGCTTAGGAGGAGCTGAAATTTTACAAGGCAAACGTGGACCCGGAGGACAACTCAGTCCTCAAGAAGCCGTCCACGGAGAAGAAGATGAAATTCAAGTCAGCTCAAGACACAAAACAAGTTGATTTCACCCCTGGTGATTCTTCCAAGTAGTTCACCATTGGGGCGCACCTCTCTGATAAATAGGAAAGCGCGCTCGTCGAGTTCATCCGTGAGAACCGGGACATCTTTGCATGGAAGCCATCTGACATGCCAGGTGTCCCGAGAGAACTCGCCGAGCACAGCTTACATGTTAACCCTAATGCAAGACCTGTAAAACAGGGACTTCGCAAGTTTCATGATGACAGAAAAAAAGCCATTGTAGAAGAGGTGGCTCGGCTCCTTCCAGCTGAGTTCATCAAGGAAGTTTTTCACCCAGAGTGGGTGGCCAACCCAGTACTAGTACCAAAGAAAACAGGAGAGCTACGTATGTGCATCGACTTCACGGGTCTCAACAAGCACTACCCTAAGGATCCGTTTGCTCTGCCTCGCATAGACCAGATCATTGACTCCAAAGCTGGATCAGAACTACTTTGTTTCTTGGATGCCTACTCAGGGTACCACCAGATCAGACTCAAAAAAGAGGATGAGCTGAAGACATCTTTCATTACACCCTTTGGAGCATTTTGTTATACGACAATGCCCTTTGGACTCAAGAATGCAGGAGCTACATATCAGAGGTGTATCCAGAACTGTTTCAAGGAACAGATTGGAAGGAATGTTCATGCTTATGTTGACGATGTAGTCATCAAGTCTTAGAAAGCCGACTCTTTGATAGCAGACCTGACAGAAACCTTTGATAACCTGCGCAAGTACAAGATGAAGCTCAACCCAGCCAAGTGTGTTTTTGGAGTCCCTGCAGGCAAACTCCTCGGCTTGATTGTTTCAGAGAGAGGCATTGAAGCAAACCCAGAGAAAATCAAGGCTATTCACAACCTGTAGAAGCCGACTTGTCTAAAAGACGTTCAGAAATGCACTGGTTGCGTAGCGGCTCTAAGCAGATTCATCTCAAGACTCGGAGGGTCCTCTCTACCGACTCCTGAAGAAGTCAGACAAATTCTTATGGGACAAAGAAGCCGACGATGCTTTTGAGGGCTTGAACAAAACCCTATCATCAGCACCAGTACTTACAGCTCCCACAGATAAGGAGCCCATGCTATTATATGTGGCTGCCAATGAAAGAGTTGTCAGTGCAGTAGTAGTTGTGGAATGTATAGAGGAAGGAAAAGAGTATCCAGTACAGAGGCCTGTTTACTATATCAGTGAAGTCCTTACAGATTCAAAGCAAAATGTGGAGACCTCCGTGGAAATTTCCTGGTCAAAAATGCGGCAGCCAAAGTCAAACAGAGTATGTCTGAGAAAGTGAAGGCACAGTGGTGGAAAGAAAAGCCGGCTTGTCTCAGAAAGGCGAGTCCTGTGTCTGCAGGAAGTGGCAAGAGTCAGATTCCTCAGAGCTAGTTTATAAGAGCCATAACAAACTCAGCCAGCTGATGCAAAGGCAAGAGTGGTGAGCTTGAGCAAAGGGTGAGGAAGGACTCATTATATATATATGTGTTGATGTAGCCCCACATGTGGACAACACCATGGACACCACGCCAAATGGCCCAATGACAAGATCAAGAGTCAAGACTCTTCATGAAAAGGTGACCTCGCTCCTCTCGATGTGTGACCTCGATCTTCCTTCCAATGGTTTGCTACTTCATGCCGGTACCTTGTGCATACTCAGGACCCACCCGGATGATGACCCACAATGGAGTCAAGGAGATGGCCAAGAGAAGGTCCAAGATGATGGAGAAGATGAACAAGGGGAGTTCCAAGAAGATGGACAAGAAGAGGAGGAGCGAGGCGAAGACAGGGTGGCCGGCCTCCCAGCCGGCCTAGGCCGGCCCCAAGACCGGGATCCCACCCGAGGCGGCCGGCCTCCAAACCGGCCCAGGCCGGGCTCCCACCAGAGGCCGCCGGCCTCCCAGCCGGCCCCGGGCCGGTCCCAGGCCGGGCCACCCCCCGACGCAGCCGGCCTCCCGGCCGGCCTAGGCCGGTCTCCAGGCCGGTCACCCACCTGAGCCGGCCGGCCTCCAGGCCGGTTTCCCACCAGAGCAAGTCGGCCTCCAGGCCGGTTCCCCACCTTTCCTGCCCCGTTTTGTAATAGACTATAAATAGCTTTCCACTTTCCCCATTCGAGGTTAGACTGAATTTGAGACTTGTGTGAGCTATGCTCCTCCTCCCTCGTAGCTAGGGTGCCTCATTGAGGTAGATCTTGTTGTTGCTACTCTTTCACTACGGTGTCTCTAGTAGTGCAAACCAATCTTTCACTGCGGTGATTCTATTGGATCGGTGGACCGGTCGGTAAGAGCAATCGGTTTTAACAAGAGTAAGTTTGGCTTTGATTCTTCGATCCAAAGGCTTCCTTTTTGAGGGTTTGTTGTTGGGTGGAGTTCTCAGCAGGATTTTCTATTTACCCTCCTTGTTTACCACGAACCCCCCTCGTTTCCCCTCCGTGTTCTTCGTGTTCATCCCCTTTTCCCCTCAAATCCGTGAAGATCGGGCCTAGCCCTACATCATTTGGTATCAAGAGCAAGGGTTTCCACGGATTTGGATCGTGTTTCCACCTTTTATTAGCCATTTTTTCCACCAAAATTTTTCTTTCCCATACCAATTTCGAAAATTTAAAAAAAATAGCCCATATGGATTTCGTTCAATCTTTCGATTTGGTGAGCGATTTGTGGTTTTGATCCACGGATCTCGTGCTTAAGACCTTTTCCTCACTTTCCGTTGGTGTTTTCCGGAGGCCTTTTCCGCTTCAAGTCCAAGCGTGCCGCGCAATTCGTCGCCGGCGGTACTACCGTCCGAACGGCCGGTACTACCGCCCGCAATCGGTCCTACCGCCCGTTCGGCCGGTGCTACCGCCGCAGGACTATTCACCGACTTCATCTTCGTGTCGTTTCATCGCTACCTCGACGACATCAAAGGTATAGCTTCCGAAACATCCGTTTCCATTTCGCGAAACTTTTTCTTAGGAGCTAGCTCTTCATAGTGTGAGCATTGCACTAGTGTGACACCAAGTGACCATATCATAATCTTGTGAGCATCTAGTTGTAGCGGACTCGGCTCGGGCAAAAGCATAAAGCAAAAGAGAAATAGAAAAGATTCAAAAAAAAAGAAGAGAAAAGCCGAGCCGTGATCCTAGTCATCCTCAAGCTCCAATTACCAATAGAGAAATGGGTACACTTGTGCAAATCGGGTGCTCCTTCCCATACACTTGAGCTAGTTGTCCTTCGAGAGGTGGTGCGGCACGAGCATAGTCTTCGTTAGGTCAAAGTTGCTCCTCCCTATAGTCGCACCATCCACGTTTGTCTCCACGTGTGAGTCTCCTTTGTTTCTCGGATTGTGTGGTTAGTCTCTTTTGTTTCTTGATCCTTGTGGTTATCCTCCACTTGTTGCAATAGCCTTTTCGTTGGTTTCGTTTCGATTTCTTGCCACTTTACCATACCTAAGCTCCTCATAAGTGTGTGTGTGAGTCGCTTTTGGATCACTAATCAACCAACTCTTACTCTTGTGACACTTTTGTCTCGGAAGGCAGGCCCATTGGTCCAATACTATCAACCAAGGTAAGAGCGGTTATTAGCCACCACATATTCCACATATCACTTGTGTTTGCTTATCATGGCTAGGGAAGAACAAGACGCCGACTTCGGCAAACAAGCGGAGTCCCTTAGGAGGTACATCGACGACAACTTACGCCGCTATGAGGAGCGTCATCATGCCGCGCAACGTGAAAACGCTGAGCGTTTCGCTCAACTACAAGACGCCCAACACGTGAGCGATGAGCGTTCCATTCGTATCGAGGGGCTGCTTCTCGAAAGACGACACCGGCACTCTTCAAGACCAAGCTCGAGGTCTTCACACCGTTCCGACGCAAGAAGCAAAACTCCAAGCGACGTTGGTCAAGGTCCACAAAACGGCCGCCATCACCACGAGATGCCTCATCAACAAGCGAACATGGATCCTCAACAACACCAAGACCAACATCGTCAAGAAGAGCCGCACCCCCAAGCGATCGTACCCCATCACCAACATCAAGATCGCCATCGACAAGAAATTCCAATTCCAAATGTTAACTTGGATCCCCCACACCGCCATGAGGACAATCGACATCATCGTCATGATCTACCTCCACATCGAGCCCGCCGAGTGCCATTGGCCGACAATCATGTTGATATTGAAGATGACGAGGATTATGTTCCACACCACCACCCAAGGCATCGTCACTGAGACCGCCATCGCCACCATGATGATGATGATGAGGATGATCACAAAAACCGCTTCAATCCTCCCAAGCTCGTCATTCCTAAGTTCCATGGCACCAACGACCCGGAGGACTACATGGCATGGGAATCCAAGGTCTCCAAGCTATTTCGAGTCTACAAGGTGCCGCAAGACAAACGAGTTGACCTCGCATCCCTCGAGTTCGAAGGCTATGCGCAACTATGGTGGGAACAACTCCAAGCATCCTTTGAAGACCCAATCGACACATGGAATGACATGAACAAGGAAATGTACAAGCGCTTTGTGCCACATCATTATGCGCGAGATTTGTACAAGAAATTACAAGAACTCAAGCAAGGTATCAAGTCGGTCGACGAGTACTACAAGGAGATGGAGTCCACTCTCTCCCGTGCACACATTGTAGAGTCCGAGGAACAATCAATGGCACGCTTCTTGAACGGCCTCACGTACCCCATCAAGAAGATAGTGGAATTCCAACCTTATGAGAACCTTGTTGAGCTAGTTCATCAAGCCATGAAGGCCGAGCGCCAAGTCGCCGAAGAACTCAAGTATGTCAAGGCCAAGTCCTTCTTCACCACTAGAGCTTCTTCATCAACACAACCCATCACTCAAGTCCAAGCTCAAGGCAATATCAAGAGTCCTACACCGCAAACCACTACAACCTCCAAGAAGACGTCGCCTTCACCCCAAGCCACCAAGTCATATATCACTTGCTACAAGTGTGGAGGTCAAGGGCACAAGTCATTTGAGTGCACCAACAAGAAGGTGATGATCGTCAATGAAAATGGAGACTATGAGTCCATGAGTGAAGATGAGTACCACGCATTGAACAAGGTGGCCACGATGCAAAGCTTGGATGACGCCGATGACTACATCTATTGTGATGGTGACCCCAACCCCACTCTAGTTGTCACTCGAGTCTTGACTACAATCAACCAAGGTGATGACGCTCAAAGATGCAACTTGTTCCAAACCAAGGCCGGCATTAACGGCAAATCAATCAAGGTAATCATTGATGGTGGGAGTTGTCACAACTTGGCAAGCAAGGAGCTATGTGAGAAACTCAACTTGACGTACAAGAAGCACCCCAATCCTTACCATGTGCAATGTCTTAGTGACTCCGGCACCGTGAAGATCCAACACACGGTTCAAGTATCCTTCAAGATTGGCTCTTACGAGGACACGGTGGATTGTGATGTGGTACCCATGTCGGTTTGCCACTTACTTCTTGGCCGTCCTTGGCAATTTGACAAGGCCGCTACTCATGATGGGCGCACCAACTACTATAGCTTCAAATGGAACAATAAGATCCTAGTGCTCCGCCCAATGACTCCAAGCCAAATTATAGCCGACAATGCCAAGACAATTGTAAGAGCGCAAGAAAAACAATCCCCTAGTGAGTTGAGTGGTGAGAGAGCGAGCCACATTCACGTGAGTGAGAGCCACAAGCCAAATATGAGTGAGAAAGGGAAAAGAGTGAGTCCCGGCGTAGTCTTGTTAGCCACCAAAAGTGAGATGAGGGAAGTGAGAGCAAACCCATCCACTTTACACTTCGTGCTCTTATGCAAAGGAGATGGCAAAGACACTAACGACTTAACCCAAGTTCCTCCGTCTATGTTGTCTATCTTGCAGGAATTCAAAGATGTCTTTACGGACGAGCTTCCTCAAGGACTTCCTCCTCTACATGGAATCGAGCATCGCATCGATCTCATTCCCGGCGCCCCTCTACCCAATAGAGCGCCATACCGCACCAACTCCGAGGAGACAAAGGAGATCGAGCGCCAAATTCAGGAACTCCTCGCCAAGGGACATGTTCTTGAAAGCTTGAGTCCGTGCGCCGTTTCGGTCATCCTCGTCCCCAAGCAAGACGACACACTCCGAATGTGCATGGATTGCCATCCCATCAACAATATCACGGTGAGGTATCGACATCCTATCCCACGACTTGATGACATGCTAGATAAGCTTAGTGGTGCCACTATCTTCTCCAAAATTGATTTGAAAAGTGGCTATCACCAAATCCGTATGCATGAAGGAGATGAATGGAAAACCGCATTTAAAACAAAACTTGGTCTTTATGAGTGGCTTGTCATGCCCTTTGGTCTTTCCAATGCTCCTTCAACATTTATGCGTCTTATGAATCACGTCTTGCACACTTTCATTGGCAAGTTTGTGGTTGTCTACTTTGATGACATCCTTGTTTATAGCAAATCTTTGCATGAACATGTCGACCATGTGAAGCAAGTTTTGTTGGCCCTTCGTAATGCTTCGCTTTTTTCCAACCTCAAGAAATGTACCTTTTGCACCAACAAGCTTGTGTTTTTGGGTTATGTAGTTTCTTCCAACGGGATTGAAGTTGACGCCTCTAAGATTGAGGCAATCACAAATTGGCCACCGCCAACTAATCTTGCTCAACTTCGTAGTGCCCTTGGTTTGTTTGGGTTTTACCGCCGCTTTGTGAAAGATTTTAGTACAATTGCTTGCCCCTTGAATGAGCTTACCAAAAAGAATGTACCCTTCATTTGGGGCAATGCTCAAGAATCAGCTTTCAATGAACTCAAGAAGAGATTGACCGAAGCTCCTTTACTTGCTTTGCCAGATTTCTCCAAAACCTTTGAACTTGAGTGTGACGCTAGTGGCCTTGGCATCGGTGGCGTCCTCATGCAATGTGGCCGTCCCGTTGCCTACTATAGCGAAAAACTTGATGGTGCTCGCCTAAACTACCCAATCTACGACAAGGAACTCTATGCCTTAGTCCGTGTTTTGGAAGTGTGGCAACACTACCTTTGGCCCAAAGAGTTTGTTATCCATTCCGATCATGAATCCTTGAAATATTTGAAAACCCAAGCCAATTTGAACAAACGGCATGCCAAATGGGTTGAATTCATCGAGTCTTTTCCCTATGTGGTGAAGTACAAAAAAGGCAAGGACAATATAGTTGCGTATGCTCTTTCCCGCAAAATGATTTTACTCACCCAACTTGAAATCAACGTTTTGGGCCTTGATGACCTTAAAGAACTCTATGCTTCCGATCCTTTCTTTGGTCCTATCTTTACAAAGTGCACAATTGACAAAGGATACGATGATTTCTACTTGCACAAGGGTTTCTTGTTTAAGGCTAACAAACTATGCATTCCCGAGTCCTCGCTCCGTTTGTTGCTTTTGCAGGAATCACATAGTGGGGGCCTCATGGGACACTTTGGACGTGACAAGACACTCGCCATGCTATCTACACACTACTTTTGGCCAAGGATGACGCGTGATGTGGAGCGCTTGGTGCGCCATTGCCCAACTTGCCTCAAAGCTAAGTCCACGTTGAACTCTCATGGTCTTTATATGCCTTTACCAATACCACACACACCTTGGTCCGACATTAGCATAGATTTCGTATTAGGATTACCTCGAACAAAAAATGGCAAAGATTCAATATTTGTTGTTGTCGATCGCTTCTCTAAAATGGCACATTTTATTCCTTGCAATAAGACCAACGATGCTTCACACATTGCAACTTTGTTCTTTAGGGAAATTGTTCGTCTACATGGAGTGCCGAAGACCATTGTTTCGGACCGAGATGTCAAATTCACAAGCTACTTTTGGAAGGCATTGATGGCAAAGCTAGGAGTCACGCTCCTCTTCTCCACCGCTTACCACCCACAAACCGATGGCCAAACCGAGGTGGTGAATCGAAGCTTATCAACTCTCCTTCGCGCATTAATCAAGCCAAACCTCAAAGGGTGGGAGGAATGCATACCGCACGCCGAGTTCGCCTACAACCGTGCAACCCACCGGGCGACCAAGCGAAGCCCGTTCGAGGTTGTCTATGGGTTCAACCCCAACACCACCCTAGACATCCTACCACTTCCTCTACACGAGCGCACCGACATGGACGTCGACAAAAGGGCCGACTACATGAAGACATTACATGAGTCAACTCGAGCAACTCTAGAAGAGCACACCAAGCGCCAAGCTACCAAGATCAACAAGTTGAAGAAGCCCATGATATTCGAAGAAGGAGATCTTGTGTGGCTACACCTCCGCAAGGACCGTTTCCCGAATGAAAGAAAATCCAAGCTTGCTCCTCGCGGTGATGGGCCTTTCAAAGTGCTCAAGCGCATCAACGACAATGCCTACAAGATCGATATCCCAACCTCCAAGTACTTGGTGCACGACACGTTCAACGTCGCCGACCTATCCCCTTTCCACGGAGATGCAAGCGTTCAAGAGGATGACGAGTCGAAGACGACTCTTTCCGGAGGGGGGGGGGGAGATGATGTAGCCCCACATGTGGACAACACCATGGACACCACGCCAAATGGCCCAATGACAAGATCAAGAGTCAAGGCTCTTCATGAAAAGGTGACCTCGCTCCTCTCGATGTGTGACCTCGATCTTCCTTCGAATGGTTTGCTACTTCATGCCGGTACCTTGTGCATACTCAGGACCCACCCGGATGATGACCCACAATGGAGTCAAGGAGATGGCCAAGAGAAGGTCCAAGATGATGGAGAAGATGAACAAGGGGAGATCCAAGAAGATGGACAAGAAGAGGAGGAGCGAGGCGAAGACAGGGTGGCCAGCCTCCCAGCCAGCCTAGGCCGGCCCCAAGACCGGGCTCCCACCCGAGGCGGCCGGCCTCCAAACCGGCCCAGGCCGGTCCCCAGGCCGGGCTCCCACCAGAGGCCGCCGGCCTCCCAGCCGGCCCCGGGCCCGTCCCAGGCCGGGCCACCCCCCGACGCAGCCGGCCTCCCGGCCGGCCTAGGCCGGTCTCCCGGCCGGTCACCCACCTGAGCAGGCCGGCCTCCAGGCCGGCCTAGGCCGGCCCCCAGGCCGGTTTCCCACCAGAGCCAGCCGGCCTCCAGGCCGGCCTAGGCCGGCCCCCAGGCCGGTTCCCCACCTTTCCTGCCCCGTTTTGTAATAGACTATAAATAGCTTTCCACTTTCCCCATTCGAGGTTAGACTGAATTTGAGACTTGTGTGAGCTATGCTCCTCCTCCCTCGTAGCTAGGGTGCCTCGTTGAGGTAGATCTTGTTGTTGCTACTCTTTCACTACGGTGTCTCTAGTAGTGCAAACCAATCTTTCACTGCGGTGATTCTATTGGATCGGTGGACCGGCCGGTAAGAGCAATCGGTTTCAACAAGAGTAAGTTTGGCTTTGATTCTTCGATCCAAAGGCTTCCTTTTTGAGGGTTTGTTGTTGGGTGGAGTTCTTAGCAGGATTTGCTATTTACCCTCCTTGTTTACCACGAATCCCCCTCGTTTCCCCTCCATGTTCTTCGTGTTCATCCCCTTTTCCCCTCAAATCCGTGAAGATCGGGCCTAGCCCTACATCATGTGTGTTATGTTTTTATGCAGGAATTCATCTTGGAGCTAGCAGCAGGCGACTTTTGAGCTTGTGACTCCAGTCGGAGAAGTCGAGCCAAGAAGTCGAACCAAGGAGTCGGAGGAAGCCGCCAAGACTGCGCCCAAGATAAATTCGGGGGCTACTGATGGGAGGATACTTTATAGGTAGGCCCATGGACCCGGAAAATAGACCCGCCAAGACCAAGAAGGCCAAATCTGGGTCGCACTTAAAGTTACGTGGGCTGGGCTGGAGACAAGCCGACCAAGGCCCATGAAGAAGGAAGGACTTGTTGAGGAGGAGTCCTAGTACAACCCGGAGTTCTAACTTGGAAGGCCAAGACATAGAATAGGACTCCGTGTCCAAGTATGACCCGGTATAAACTTGTAAGTCCAGGGACCCGACCGCCTTTATAAGGAGGGCCCCGGACCTTAGATCGATCAGCAAGCTAAGCTAGACAAATCTGAAAACCCGCAAGACCATACCCCAAAGAGGTTAAAATCTTGGCCTCCCCCCAAATAAAAGGCCGTGGTGGTACTAATATTAATCCTAATTAAACCTTGTTTGGTCTTCTTTAATTTTACGATTAGGAAATATTAATATTTCCTCTCGCTCGCCGCCCCCAAACAAATGGCCATGGTAGTACTAATACTAATCCTAATCGTTTGGCCTTTTTTTTTTACGAACGGCCTTCTTTAATTTGACGATTAGGAAATATTAATATTTCCTCTCGCTCGCCGCCCCCAAATAAAAGGCCGTGGTACTACTAATACTAATCCTAATCGTTTGGCCTTCTTTAATTTGACGATTAGGAAATATTAATATTTCCTCTCGCCCGCTGCCCCCCAAATAAAAGGCCGTGGTAGTACTAATACTAATCCTAATCGTTTGACCTTCTTTAATTTGATGATTAGGAAATATTAATATTTCATTAGCACAAAAGATGTTCTTTTTTACATATTCAACTACTAAACTAATAATATTACCAGTACTAATACTACTACTAAACTAATACCAGTATTAGTACTAATACTAATACTACTGCTAATACTAGTACTATACAAAACCCTAGTCCTAGGGCTTCCTCCTCTTCGCCGGCGGCGCTTCGTCATCGTCGCCGCCTTCCTCCTCATCCTCCTCGTCGTCATCGTCACCGTCCTCCTCGTCGGCGTCGTAGTCGACGGGGGGCTCCTCCGCCTCCTCGTCCTCCTCCTCCTCGTGGGCGTCGTGATCGACGTCCTCATCCTCGTCAGCCTCCTCCTCCTCGTCGGCCTCCTCCTCCGACGAGTGGGAGGAGGAGTCGTCGGGGTCTGGGGGCAGTCCTGGCGGCCCGTCCCACAAGCCTCTGTACCCCTCCTTATCTTCGGCGGAGGCGTCTGATACGTGTCAAACGTATCTATAATTTTTGATTGATCCATGCTAGTTTTGTGATATTGTCACATGTTTCTATTATCATATTACATCATTTTTATGCATTTTAGGACTAACCTATTGACAAGATGCCTAGTGCCAGTTTCCTGTTTTTGCTGTTTTTGTATTTCAGAAAATTTATTTCTGGAAATATTCTCGGAATTAGACGAAAATTTACGGGGAATTTTTATTTGACGGAAATCACCAGGAGACCAAAGGGCGCCCCTGCCCTGTGGGCACCCCCCCGGCCCCCTCCGACGCCTATAAAATCACATTAACCCTAAAAATGTTGAGGCGGCCATTATTTTCCAGAGAAGTCACCCCGACGCGCCGTCACCGTAAACTCTAGTTCGGGGGTGATTCTGAAGCTGATCCCGGCACCCTGTTGGAGGGGAGATCGATCCCGTAGGCTCTTCGTCGCCATGCCTTCCTCCGGGATGATTTGTGAGTAGTCCCACCTTGGACCATGGGTCCATGGCAGTAGCTAGATGGTAGTCTCTCTCTCTTGTGCTTCATGTCTTATGATCTTGTGAGCTGCCTAAAAAAATCAAGATCGACTATTATAATGCTATGTGATATGTTTGCTGCGATCCGATGGATTATGAAGTTATGATCAGATTGTGCATGATTCTTATATGTTGATTTATGTTCTTGCATGCTCTCTGATGTGCGTAGTTACTTTGGCCAAGCGATTGTGTGTATCTCCAAGAGGGAGTATTTATGCTAGATAGTGGGTTCATGCCCCCCTTTTGTTCCTAAGCACGAGTGACAGAAACGTCTAAGGGCGAGGGTGTGCTATTGCTACTAAGGGTAAAACGGCGGTGTTAATGTCTCTTTTGATATTAGTATTGCTTACTTCATGCGTTTTACTTAATGCAATTGTCTGTTGCTTGCAACTTAATACCGTTGGGTGACAGGCTGGATAGCGATCCCACGGTGGACTTTTTAGACAAAGATGCAGTTTGACTCAACGGTATTTGCTCATTGTCGTGATTCATCCATAAATATTATCATGTCCCTTTTGTCATAGCTAAATTGGGTTTGTGTCATGATCTTGTCAATTGCCTAGCTGTAATTCGTTCACCCATCACATGCATATTTTATTTACTTGAGAGACTCCACTAGTGAGCCCATGGCCCTCGGTCTATCCTTTTACATTGTTTACAACCTCATTTACTTGTTTTTAATAATCATTACTCCTCTGGTTGCTTTTCATATTTCATATATTTCATCATACAATTAACCGCTTTGTTTTCTGCGAGACCAGAAAGATTGACAACCTTTCTGCCGTTGGGGGCAAAATATTTTGGTTGAGTGTGTGCAGGTCCACGTCTGTTGAAGGTAAAGCGCCAGAGCAACATTCACCTCGTTGTTGAATTCAAAGTCCTACTGGTTCGATAAACCTCGGTTCGTTAAACGAGGGAAAACTGCTACTAGCTGCAATTCCGCCTTCGCTTGGGCACCACCCAACTTATTTTAATACAGCAGCATGGCGCATCACTCCAGAGGATGCGCCACAGAATATCACATTTCTATGGCGCACCCAGGCTGGGATGCGCCATAGAATCTCACATTTCTGTGGCGCACCTAGGCGGGGATGCGCCACAGAATGTTTCTACGCCCACTTAGATGTGGGCCCTCCCTGCGTCGGCCTCTCTCATTTCCCAAATTCGCAATTCACAGAACCGTCCCACGCGCGCGTGAACCACCCCTCGCCGCCACACCACCACTGCCCCCACGCGCCGCACCACTCGACGCCGGCGTGCCGTGTCCACCCAACCGCCGGCCGCTGCTCCGTCCTCGACGCCCGCAGAGGACCGTCCGTGCACGCTGCCGCTCCCTCCTCGACACCCGCGGTCGGAGGAGACCTCGATGCCACCGCGCCCTCGACACCGCCTCCCTCGACTACCTCCATCCCCTCCCCGATCAGGTGCTTCTCCTCTTCCCCCTCTCCCTCCCCTCCACACATGCACATAAGGTGTTTGTGAACTTGCAACGTAGATAACGCAAAACATTGCTTGTCCCAAAGCAATGGCGTGAATTCTGCTTCCAGTGATGCCTCCGGGATCCCATGGTATGCCATCCGGCGTTGGCATGCTGCTTGACCACATAAGGGAGCCAAACTCATCCAACAGCCTGTCAATTTCTTCTTCATATTTGATTTCCCGGACTGACTCAACTGTTTCTTCTTTCTCAGTATTAGATACCAAAGCTCCATTGTTGTCTCGTGTGCCATTTACATTAATAGTGAGGTAGGGATAGGAGGCCCATTAATTGACGACTTTGAACCAAGATCCTGCCAAGTCCTATTTGTTCCCTTAGTAGTCTCAGGTACGTCATAGGCTACTCCTCTGTATAGAGAAACAAAAGTTCCTGACCTCCATATTACCAACCCCCCTGTTTTTCTCTAGTCAGAATTAGTGAAGAAACATACATTAGGTTGGCAAGAAGTACACTCCTAAAATATGTAGTGACTAGAACTACAGGATTTCTGTAGAGATAACAAGGAAACTACAAGACTAACTGTGGCATGAAGAAATTAATCAACACACCAAAATAATATATACTGCTTTCTTTACTTGTGCTTGTTAGCAGGTCTGCATTAACCTTTTTGTTTTGGTAAATCTCCTCGTAGTCAACAAATTGCTTTTCTATCTCACTCAAAAAATTGCTTTTCTATGAAATCAGCCATCAGAGCTACATTATTGCACCTAATACTTATATGAATATCAATATATCATGTCCTGATTTGTGTTCTGTGCTACCACGACCATCATGTCGTGGTTGTTTGTGCTCCGACCATCGTGTCGTGGAGATTGTCATGGTTGTTTGTGCTCTGACCATCGTGTCGTGGAGATGCCGGCCGGAGATGTGGATATTTTTGTGAAATGCTTGCAGGTACCCCGAGAGGTCCTTGAGATTGCCGGAACGTCGATTAACTTCCGTTCCGGTAAATTCGGGTACTCCATATGTCCCTTTTTTTAGCAAAGGTCATGCCAAACATTTTCGTGAATTTTAGCATGACTTTGCTAAAAATAGGACATATGGGGTATTGCAACTAATGCATGGGCCGGGATATCTTAGTACATAATTAAGTGATTTTTTTCTTATATTTGTGTTGTACTAACTTTTTGCCTCTTTTTAATTAAGTGCAAACATGTCGGAGCCCGCGGGCCCTTCTAAGAACATGAGCGTCGAAGAAGTAGCTAGAGACGCCAACAAGTCGTTCTGGGAAGCGTCCCAAGAGTTGGAGGAGGAGGAGGCCGCCGCCGGAGCTGCTAGTGGCGACCATGGCGACGATGAGCAAGACACCCTGGAGGACGACGACGCCGAAACCACCGATGGAGCGGCTAGTGGCGGCCATGAGGATGACACCATGACCACCGATGGCGGTGACCACACGGATGGTGGCAACCCGACCGCTCGGAAGTAGAAGAAGGAAAGGAAGGAGAGGACACCTCAAGTGCTCGCCAATGTCACAGACCATTTCACCGAGGTCACGCCAAGTGGCCTACCAGTGGCGCCTGAGGCCCTTGCCAAAGGGTACAACATGCAACTAGGGTGCATCGTCCAGGAAAGCATGTCCGTCAACACGAAGGACATCAGAAGCACGGCCAATAAGGCTCTGGTCGACATCCTCCTCAAGAAGCTTCACCAACGGTACACGTTCCCGGAGCCGTTCAACAAAAAGGTGGACCGTTTAGCCATCTCGAAGATGAGCACCACCTTGAGCAACTGGAAATTCCGGGTGAAGAAGAAGATCAAGAAGGGTCTCAGCTGGGAGGAGATAAAAGCCAAAGAGCCGATGCTCGACCAAGAAGATTTCGAGGAATTCAAGTTGGCCTTAAAAACTGAGGAGGCTAAAAAATGGACCGAGTGGGGGAAGGACATGCGAGAGCAAAACATAGGTAACCAACGTTGTGGAAGCGGCGGTTACCGAGGAAGAAAGCCCATTTGGGACAAGGAGGATGCCGAGTATGCACGTCTCGGAAAAGAGAACCCGTGGGAAAAAATCACGGACGAGCAGACGAGGTACTTTGTCTGGTCCTGCTACTATCTGGACAAGACGACGGGGGAATTCGTTACCGATGATGAGGCAGTGAAGGATTTCGAGAAGTATCAGGTAAGGAATTTAATTACCGCGGATATTTAAAAGTCCATTGCGTTGATCTAATTAGATAACGAAGCCAAATCTCTAAATTAATGCCTAATTTGTCTGCAGGAGGCAGAGTTGAAGGCTGACGCTGAGGCCAGCGGCCCGTCGTCCCAGGGGTTGACGGAGCCGTGGGACATGACTTTCAATAGGGCGACAAACGTTTACAAGCGTAGGGACAAGTCGCTGCCGCCGACGTCAGCTGACCGTGTGTCCGGCTTTGGTACGAGCATGAAGTTCACCAACTACTACCACTCGGACGCCGGGATGAAAATGGAGAGGAGGAGGCCGAGTAAGGATAAAGCCGAGGTTGTGGAGCTAAGGAAGAAGGTGGAGACACTGGAGAGTGAAAAAGTGGACTCCACCACGGTTCAGCGGTTAGTGGACGAGAAGTTGAGAAGTTTTTTACCCCCTGAGTTGATGGAGGGGTTAGCTGCTTGGCATGCGGCAGGTCGACAGGGGCCGATACACGTGCCCAGCTGAAAGTGCATGGTTGCCCCCATGCATGATTTTGGTAATTAATGAAATCTCTATGGACTAATATTGGCATTGAGCTATATTTGTAGGTTGTCCATTTGTTTGCTTGTTCTCCATTTGTTGGAGTCAAGGTTAAGGGAAGAAGAAAAGTGTGTGTTGATCAAGGCTTTGTGCGGGTTGATCATCACTCAAGGCCAAGTGAAGATATGCCGAAGAGAGCGTCTCCAATCTTCGTGTATGGGGGAGCTTCAAGTGAATCTTCACCGAAGCGCAATCGAGGAAGGTGTTGATCAAGGCTTTGTGCGGGTTGATCATCACTCAAGGCCAAGTGAAGATATGCCGAAGAGAGCGTCTCCCATCTTGGTGTATGGGGGAGCTTCAAGTGAATCTTCACCGAAGTGCAATCGAGGAAGGTGGTGCGTCTTGAGGAGATGAAGATCGTCTTCATCGACCTCAAGTGGATTTATGCGTAAGGCAAAGGTATGATCTTGATAGGGTTTCTATTTTACCGGTCTCATATTGTTTAGTGAGAGACCGGATTATAGGATAGATAACCGTACTATCAAGAGGGGCTCTCGACCGAATATCGTGATCGTTTCGCCATAGAGAGCACAAACCTTTGCATCCATACAATCATCTTTATTGATTCTTATTTGTCTCTTATCGTGGTGTGGTCTTGGTGCTTGTCGTGCTTGTCATGACAAAGCCAAGTTCATCGAAAACGGTTTTCTTATGCGTCTTCTATTGCGGTTTCGGTATTGGAGATTTTGTCGGTTCATCCGTGCGGAAGATTTACCTCTTCCATTTCTTTGCAAAATCTCCATTACTTGTTTGCCATTTTCAAAGGTTGCTTTTGTTCTCCTCTGTCCAACAAAATTGGTTTTACTTCATTCGGACTTCAATTGCAAAAGTTTCGGCATTTCCGGTTTTCAAAAAGGAGTTTTTAACTTTCCCCATTTCTTTTTATAATATTTTCTTGTACTATGATTTTTCTATGCATAATCTTGTTGTGCTCGTTATGACGATTCCAACGAGTCCAAGATTATCGAAAACGGAATTCGTGGGTGAAAGTTATTGCATTTCCGATTTGCAAACGGGAGTGTTTACCTTTCCCCATTTATTTCTATAATATATTCTTGGACTATGATGTTTCTCTGCATATTCCTGTAGTACTCGTTGTGACGATTCCAACGAGTCCAAGAATATCGAAAACAGAGTTCGTATGTGGGAGATATTGCGTTTTCGGTTTCGGGTTTTTATTTCACAGAATTTTGAAAAGCAAAAAGAAAAAAATGCCTGGCCGGCCTGGCCGGGCCCGAGGCCGGCCCAAGGCCGGGTGGTTCGGGTGGTCTCCCAGCCCGTTGCACGCTGGGTGTCCGGCCCAGGCCGGGTCCCGGCCGGGACCTTCGGGTGGCCTCCCGGTCCAGCGCGGTGGCCAGGCCGGCCCAAGGCCGGCTTGCCAGGCCGGGCTGGCTGCTTCCTCGCTGCTCTGTTGTTTATCGATCGCTGCCTTTTTTTCTTTCTGTCGCTGGCTTTCGTTTCCAGGCCGGCCAGGCCGGCTGCCGGCCGGCCCCAGGCCGGGCTGCCTGGCAGCTGCTTTTGTTCCCCAACGGCTCCTTTTTGGAGCCACCTATAAAAGGGGTTTCTTCCCCATTTTTTCTAGAGATCTCATCCCTTGCTCTCTCTCCCCCATTTATTCCGCAATTATCAAGCCCCTAATTAGAAAAAGTGTTAATCACCTATTCACCCCCCCTCTAGGCGACATCCGGGCATAGCTTGTTCTTTCAATTGGTATCAGAGCCTCGTCTCTCTTGTTTGGCTTTACCGCCTAGAGAGTAAAGATGTCGTCTAGGGATTTAGTGCACAATTCCTTGTTTAGATTTAATGGCACAAATTTTAATGTTTGGAAAACTCATATGCTTAGTCACTTACGGGTCTTGGACCCCGATATTGAGCGGATCTTAGATATAGGTTTTTCTCCTCCAAAGGACTACGAAAGTATGACTTTAGAGGATGAGAAAAACTTATATCTAGATGCTCTAGCATCTAATGAGTTTTTCAAATTTGTGAGTGTTGTAGTTTTTGAGTCAATCATGCCTCTCCGGGATACTCATGAATTATGGACCAAGCTTCAAGAAAAATATGGAGTGTCCAACTCTATTAAGGATGATTGCTCTCCCTCCACCTCCGGCCGTGACGAGCTCTCGTCTTCATCTACTTCACCAAAATGTGGTAAGCCACAAACTAATGTGATGGTGAGTAGTGATGGGTTTTGCATTTTGGATAGTGAGCTGATTATCAATGATCTTCCATCTCTATCTAGTTGCAATGATTCATCTTTGGACTTAAACACTCATAGCACTATTAAGTTTTCACATGCTAGTGTTGATAGTCCTTGCATATCATCTAAAACTTCCTTGGATAATTCTCTCTATGATATGATTGCTTTATCTTGTTCCCATGATAAAAATGCTTGTGTTCCCTCTAACTCTTGCATGAACAATAATGTAGAGGAAACCCAATTAAATGTGGAACAAGATTTGAACTTGTGTAGTTCAAAAATTAATTGCTCATCTTTATCCACCTCTCATTGCCTTATGGCTAAATCTTCTTCTAGTGATGATAATGATGATAATAATGATGAAGAAGATGATATGGAAAAAGTTAATGCCCTCCTTCAAAATAAAGGTCTAATGATTCTAAAAGCCCTTCCTAAAAATAAAAATGCTCAAGCTATCCTCTTTGAAATTATGGAAAAGCTAATTGAGTGCGGGGAAACGATTGAGGCTTTGGAAGCAAGCCTTGAAAAAAAGGGTAAGATCGAAAGAGATGTTGATATGGAGAAGGCATCATTAGAAGATGCTCTTGAGGAAGAGCAAGAGACTCGGGCTTCTCTTGAGGAGAAACTAGAAAATATTGAGGAGTCTCATAATGAAATAATTGCTAAAATTATTAAAGAACGTGACCATGCTCATGCTAAATATAAAGTCACGAAAAATGAAAATGCTAGATTAAATGATGAGCTTGCCAAGTTATCTTCTTCTATTCCTAAAGTTGATGATGCTTGTGCTACTAACTCCACTTGTTGTGAAGCATCTATTATGAAGGAGAATGTTGAGCTAAGGGCTCAACTTGAGTTGCTAACTAGCAAGTATGAGAAGTTGGAAACAAGTCATGAAAAGCTATCTAGCTCTAATGGTAATCTTCTAGCATCCTATGGGAAGTTGGAAGAAAATCATGAAAAGCTATCTAGCTCTAATGATGAACTTCTAGCATCCTATGCTTGTCTCAAGTTGGCTCATGAGGCCGTCACTACAAAGGTAACATCTTGTGAGCCTTATGTGGATAATAGCACAACCTTAACCAAAAATGCTATATTGCCATGTGCTAGTACTAGTAGTTCATCCACTAAAAATGTTGGTACATCTTGTGATGAATTACTTGCTTTGCCTTGTTGCTCTAACATTGATGCATCTACCTCCTCTAATACTTGTGTTGTCACTAACCATGTAGAGAAAAGAGGAGAGCTCAAGGCCCAAGCCACTTCTATGAAGAAAGGCTTGGAAAAGTGTCATGAAGGGAAGCGTGCACTTGACAACATGTTGAGTGTGCAACAATCCCCCAATGACAAGAGTGGACTTGGATTCAACTCCAACAACAAGAACAAGTCCAAGGTTGAGAAGAAGAAGAAGAAGAAGAAGGGCCAAGTTCAAGTCAAGAATCCGGCCAAGATCTCTTGCTTCAAGTGCAACGTTGAAGGGCACCACGTTCGGGATTACCCAATGAAGAAGAAGATGCCTCTTAGTGAGAAGCAACTAGGGAAGCGGCCTCTTGTTCAATCTCGTGCTCAACCACGAGTTGAACAAAGACCACCTCTCAAGAGGACTCAAGCCAATGCTCCTCAAGTTGAGGAGCCCATTAAGAAGAAGAAGAGTCGGTGTTGCTACCTTTGCCGCGGCAAAGGTCATCTTGCTTCTTCATGCACTAACGGTACCTCTTCCAACCCTATCATAATTGATGATGATTATTCACTTGGGAAGGATAGAAGTGGCAATGTGTTTGCCAAGTATGTGGGAACTCAAAGTGGTGTCAAGAAAAGCACCATTTGGGTTCCCAAGCCTATTGTGACTAACCTCTTAGGACCCAACTTGGTTGGGGACCAACAAGCTTCAACTTGATCAATAGGTGATTATGGAGGACATTGGTGACTTGGCTATTTTTGAAGAATTAAGGGATCTTCATGGTTTTATTTCCCCAGCCAAGTCAATTGGAGGATCACATATCTATCTCATATCCAATGCTTCCTCCTTGCGGTAACATGTATTTAACTCATATATACATTGAAAGTTGCTTGCTCCCTTGCATGTGTTAGTCTTGTTCCTAGCATGTGCTTGTATGTGATATGCTACCTTCCTACTTGTCTTGTTACTCAAGGTTATGTAAGATAGTTGTGTATCATGTATGTGTAACTTTGTGTTGAGCTTTATTGAATCTTGTGTGGATTTCATTTGGCTCTTTGAGATATTAATGGACTATCCCGTTTTGGGGGAGTGATGTGCTTTGTGCACCTCACAAACCTAAAAATGTGTGTACATGAGGCACACCACCTAGTATTGATATTTCAATATTATCTAGCTACTATGTGGTATGTCATATTCATGAGAAATTCAAATTCTATAATGTCCATTAATTTCTCTAGTTGGTTTTATTTGCCTCTTATTTAAAAATTAAATGAATTATCACATTATGGGGGACTAATAAGCTATGTGCATATTACAATCCCACAAAAATGTGAACTTTTGAGGTTTGCCACTTAGATTTGATATTATAAATTATCTTTCCTATGTGGCATGTTTGCTCGAACAAGTCCAATTTCCTTTTGGTTATATTTTGGCTCTTGTTTGGGTGTGTTTGCTTGGTGTGGTTTCTCTCTAATATGCATTCCTATATATTTTTGGAGAAACCATTTGTTTCATCTTATTTTAACCATGGCTTGGCCGGTTGGTTCGAATAGTTGAAACTACCAACAAACCTTTTTCAAAATTTGGCATCTTTAATTCTTATCTTTTGCCATATGCTTATTTGTTGTGAAGTTGGTCTTGATCATCATTCCTATATACCACCGAGAAATTTCTCCATATACTCCTTGTTCATGACAAGTTATTCTAGTAATTGTGGTGGATTTTGTAGATCATCTTCACATTGGCACTTGCTTTTAAATTGCTCTATTTATTGCCCTCTTTGCCTCTTGCAAGGATCCTATCTTTCAATCGGTAGTGTTTAGTGTTTTAGATAAAATATGGAGAGTAATGATCCCTTGTGCATGCATTTTGTATTCAAATGCAAATATCTAAGATAATGCATTAATCTTGGGGGAGCATTCCTTTTATTTAGAACACTATTCTATCTATCAATTTTTGATCCTCTCAATTGGCATTTGATTCTTTATCTTATGTTTGGTACCTTCAATTGGTATTCATTGGAATTTAATATCTCCACCATAGATATTTGTTCCAATTGATATTTATTGTGGGAGTCTTGATACCTTTTTGCCTTATTTCACTTTACTTGATTTCGGTCAAGTATCATCCTCTTCTTGGTATCTTTTCTCCTAGTTGATATTTTTTGTTTTAATTGGTATCTTATTTTCAATTGGTGTCTTATCGATCATTTGTTGTGTTGATTTGATTCCTTTTGATATCACACTTCATGTGTTGATGTGTTTTGGAATCAATCATTTGCTGATTTGATTTTTCCTCAATCATGTGTTGACTTGGAGTTTGATATAATTTGGACAACCTTTAGTGTCACACTCTTGTGTGCTCTCTTCTTGGTTTACTTGGTGTTTTTGTCCAAATTGTATCTCGTTTGGATCTTGAAAGGCTTTGTATGTATATCCTTTAACATATATATTATGTGGCATGCTAGTCCTTTTAGTTCCAATATATAGGGGATACTCCACCGAATCCTAAATCGGCTAAGATGTGCATGAAATTCAATTTCATATCTATATGCACATATTTATGTGGAGTGTTTCCTATATATTGTAGTTGATCTAACTACTATGGGACCCAATGAGTTTGGGAACCATTTTGTACTCTAATTGTGTTTTAGGTACAATGGAGATGCATTGGATGCTTGTCTCATTCATAAGGAAGGTGTTCTCACCATGTGATTGTCGGAGTCAAGCTTTGATGATAATCAAAATTCTCATCTTCTTCATCACCAATGCCATCTCGGTAACAAGTATCTATCCCATGCATACTTTTCTAGTATTCAACCTTGTGTAGGTTGCCTTTTGGCATGAAATCCTTTATGTGCAATTGTTGTGGTTTTGGCTTATTTCCTTCACTTAATATATCTTTGTGATATGTGTGATGAATTTGCAAAAACCTTTTCTTCAATTGATATTATTCCTTTGTGATACTTGTTGCCTATTTCAAAGCATCTCCACTATCTCTTGTTCCCTTAGTGATATGTGTGATGCATTTGATATATTTGAAGTTCATCTATATACAATGAGATGAATTTGAGCTATGTGCTATGCTTTTAAGCAACAATCTCGTTTGTACATTTATGACTTCCTTTTGGATACCTTGTTCTCTTTTTCCCGGATCATTTCATATGTGCAAGTTTCTTTGTGGATGTATATCATCAACGATTTGTCTACTTAGAAACCTATACATATGAGAGAGGTCACCTTTTAGTTGGTATCCTATTTCTTTCGAGCCACCTTGTTTTTCACCTATAATTCTTTGGTGGCTGCAAATTTGTCTCATGAGTGCTTGTCTTATTGTTTATTGGTATCTTTGCACACTCATGTTTTTGTTGAGGATCTTTTACTTCATGCGTACCATGGTGAGCATGTTGATTTTCATTTGACTAAATGCTCTCACTAGTTTTTGGCATTTTCAATTGGTTTTATTTTCCAATTGGTATCCCTAAGCTTGTGAACATATTTCTTTAAAAGATCTCTTTTCTCGGTTGGGCCTATCTTATGATGAATTTTTGAAAATTGATATCTTCTTATGGATCAACCACATCTTTGGTGCAAGTGCTATGATTTGCTTTTGCATTATGCACTCTTGCACTTGTTGCGTGTTCTAGATAATTTTGGGGAGCGAGGATGACATTTTTGTGCACTCCTCAATTGTGCATGAAAATTGGGGAGCTTCTCCGTTTTTATTTAGAACTCTCACTTTGGATCTTTTTGATTGCTTTTCTCCTTTGTGGAGATGTTTAAAATGGTTTCATCCTTTTTGCAATCTTTTGATCCTCAATATAGTTTGATTTCCTCTATTTTTTCGTTAAAAGGGATTGTCATCATCTTTATGGAGGAACTCATATTATATTGGCTCTCTAAATTTTTCTTCCCATTTCGGCAATCGATGCCAATGGGGGAGAAGTTTAGAGGGTTTAAGGGAATTTGGGTTTTTTGCTTTTGTTGCATTTGACCTTAATGCGCTTTGCATCCTTGCTTGTTTGTCTTGCAAGGATGCTTTATTCATTATATAAACCCTCTTAAAAGGGATTGTCATCAATTACCAATATGGGGGAGATTGAAAGTGCATGGTTGCCCCCATGCATGATTTTGGTAATTAATGACAATCTCTATGGACTAATATTGGCATTGAGCTATATTTGTAGGTTGTCCATTTGTTTGCTTGTTCTCCATTTGTTGGAGTCAAGGTTAAGGGAAGAAGAAAAGTGTGTGTTGATCAAGGCTTTGTGCGGGTTGATCATCACTCAAGGCCAAGTGAAGATATGCCAAAGAGAGCATCTCCCATCTTGGTGTATGGGGGAGCTTCAAGTGAATCTTCACTGAAGCGCAATCGAGGAAGGTGTTGATCAAGGCTTTGTGCGGGTTGATCATCACTCAAGGCCAAGTGAAGATATGCCGAAGAGAGCGTCTCCCATCTTGGTGTATGGGGGAGCTTCAAGTGAATCTTCACCGAAGCGCAATCGAGGAAGGTGGTGCGTCTTGAGGAGATGAAGATCGTATTCATCGACCTCAAGTGGATTTATGCGCAAGGCAAAGGTATGATCTTGATAGGGTTTCCATTTTACCGGTCTCATATTGTTTAGTGAGAGACCAGATTGTAGGATAGATAACCATACTATCAAGAGGGGCTCTCGACCGAATATCGTGATCGTTTCGCCGTAGAGAGCACAAACCTTTGCATCCATGCAATCATCTTTATTGGTTCTTATTTGTCTCTTATCGTGGTGTGGTCTTGGTGCTTGTCGTGCTTGTCATGACAAAGCCAAGTTCACCGAAAATGGTTTTCTTATGCGTCTTCTATTGCGGTTTCGGTATTGGAGATTTTGCCGGTTCATCCGTGCGGAAGATTTACCTCTTCCATTTCTTTGCAAAATCTCTATTACTTGTTTGCCATTTTCAAAGGTTGCTTTTGTTGTCCTCTTTCCAACAAAATTGGTTTTACTTCATTCGGACTTCAATTGCAAAAGTTTCGGCATTTCCGGTTTTCAAAAAGGAGTTTTTAACTTTCCCCATTCGTTTTATAATATTTTCTTGGACTATGATGTTTCTATGCATAATCTTGTTGTGCTCGTTGTGACGATTCCAACGAGTCCAAGATTATCGAAAACGGAGTTCGTGGGTGAAAGTTATTGCATTTCCGATTTGCAAACGGGAGCGTTTACCTTTCCCCATTTATTTCTATAATATATTCTTGGACTATGATGTTTCTCGGCATATTCTTGTAGTGCTCGTTGTGATGATTCCAACGAGTCCAAGAATATCGAAAACGAAGTTCGTATGTGGGAGATATTGCGTTTTCGGTTTCGGGTTTTTATTTCACAGAATTTTGAAAAGCAAAAAGAAAAAAAACTGCCTGGCCGGCCTGGCCGGGCCCGAGGCCGGCCCAAGGCCGGGCGGTTCGGGTGGTCTCCCGGCCCGTTGCACGCTGGGTGTCCGGCCCAGGCCGGGTCCCGGCCGGGACCTTCGGGTGGCCTCCTGGCCCAGGGCGGTGGCCAGGCCGGCCCAAGGCCGGCTTGCCAGGCCGGGCTGGCTGCTTCCTCGCTGCTCTGTTGTTTATCGATCGCTGCCTTTTTTTTCTTTCTGTCGCTGGCTTTCGTTTCCAGGCCGGCCAGGCCGGCTGCCGGCCGGCCCCAGGCCGGGCTGCCTGGCAGCTGCTTTTCTTCCCCAACGGCTCCTTTTTGGAGCCACCTATAAAAGGGGTTTCTTCCCCATTTTTTCTAGAGATCTCATCCCTTGCTCTCTCTCCTCCATTGCCAACATTTTGAGAGCTCGATTCCCTCTAATCCCTCCGATGATTCTTGCCCAAATTTAGGGAAACAAGAGAGGAGATCTAGATCCATCTTTCCACCAAACAAAATCTCCTCTAAGTGAGGGGAACTCGTGGGATCTAGATTTTGGAGTTCGTGGTGTTTCTCCTTTGTTCTTCCTCCTAAATCCCTCCGTAGCATTAGTTGCTTTGGTTGGATTTTGGGGAGAAGAATTTGACCACTTGGTGTGTTCTTGCCCTTTTGCATTTGTTGCATCGGGTTGTGCTCCCCACGGTGATTCGTGGGATTGAAGGTTGGGAGCTTGTTACTCTTGGGTCATTGGACCCTAGACGGTGGTGCCGTGAAGACTTCGGCTTGTGGAGCTTCGGCACGCTTTGGGAGCCCCCAATTGAGTTGTGGGTGTGTGCCCCAAAAGTTGTAAGGGCTCCGGAATCCGCCCCGAAGGATTCCGATAGTGGAAGGTGAAACAAACCTTTGGGTGCGGTTCATCGGAGAATAGGGTGAGGCCCTTGTGGCATCTTGAGTAGGCCTTTTGTGGCGAGCTCACACCCCTCCAACGAGATGTACTCCCTTAACAAGGAGGAACTCGGGAATAAATCTTCGTCTCCGCGTGCCTCGGTTATTTCTATACCCGAGCTTTTACTTATGCACTTTACATTGTGATAGCCTTCGTGCTTGAAGTTTATATCTAGCTATCTCCTTGTTGCTTGTCTTGTTTAGCATAAGTTGTTGGTGCACTTAGGCAAACCTAGTATATTAGGTTGTTGGCTTGTTAATTTAAACACATAGTTTTATTCCGCAATTATCAAGCCCCTAATTAGAAAAAGTGTTAATCGCCTATTCACCCCCCCTCTAGGCGACATCCGGGCATAACTTGTTCTTTCACCAGCTTCAGCGGCAACAACTCGACCATGAACCAAAACGTGTCGCCGGACCTAACGACCCCGCAGACCAACGCCACGGCGCAGCCACCGCTCTATTTGCTCGCAACGACGCCCCCTACCGTGAAAGATACCGAGCCGCAGCTGCCGCCGGCTATGCTTAATAATGCAACCGAGCGGCCGGAGAATGATAGGCCGGCCGCCGGCACCGGCGCCCTTGTCTCGACAGTTGCCGAGCTCGACGCCATCACCTAGGTAACTAATTAGTTAGTCTGTGGCATCTTCTATAACTATGCCTATGATGACTGCCATCTCATGATGCCCAACATGTTTTGACTCAAGACATGCCTTGCATACTACTGCATAGGGTGGTGCCCGGCGGCGAGTTGAAAGATTGTGCTCAAGGCACTGTCGTACAACCAATGAGCTGGGATATGCACCACAGTAAAATGGACGAGGACGTGATGAGGGTCATGTTGGTTACGATAGTGCCTGAGTTTCGCGACGTCGAGCCCCCCATTCAACCTCCGGGAGCCGACGAGGATCACATGGTCCTTAAAGATTGCATCAAGTGGCCGATGAAATGGCCGAAGACCCAGATTCGTCTTGGGAGTGGTCTTCTAGGGTTAAGGCGCAACACCGGCGCCACCTCGAGGCCCCCGATCATCCGGCCCTCAAAGCCTGCAGCCATCACCGCCACCCGGAAGGAACCGGCGGTCGTCGCCACCAGCAGCCACCACCAAAAACTGTTGGGAGCGTCTATACCGCAACCATCCAAAGGCGCTGCCGTTGCACCTCAACTTGATGCCAACGACGACGATGGTGATGTTGTCAACGTCGAGGGCTTCCTCAATACTGGCGCCAGCATGGACATGTACATGCCTCCTGTGTATGAAGAACCCTTCCGCGCTCAAGGCGATCAACCTGCTCGTCCCACTACATGCACGCAGTGCCTGAACTTCCAGGGTTTATCTCAAGACATGCCTCCGGAGGCCGGCGATCAAGCTCTACGTAAACCGACTAACGTTTTCAGCCCTGGTACACTACATAAGACGGTTTTCCCGGAGTCCACACCCCGACCACCCCCACCATCCCCGGAGATGAAAAAGAAGCACAGGAAGAGAAAGAGGGGGCCAGGCGCCTCTGCGAGCCAGCCATCTCCTAAGACTATCCGGGGTCATGAAGACACGGTATCACCCCGTGCGGATGGCTTGGCTCGAGTTCATGAAGCTGGTAAACCGATACTGCCTCCGGAGCTGCTCCGCCTCGCACGTGGACCCATGCAGTCTTTGCATGAATCTATCTTGATGCTAGAGAGCCTCCTTCTTAAAGACAAGGAGCCAAATTACCCGGTGTTCACGGTCAAGATGCCAAAGGACTTGGACTTCGTCCATGAAGCCCCCACGAATCTGTTCCTCATAGCGTTCGAGGACGTCTTCAATCTGTTTCACTCTAGACGGCTGGACTATAACTTGGTCCCCCTATACGCGCTCAATATGGCGATGAAGATCAAGAGATAATACCCCGTACGTCGTGGTAGCGGATCCCTACTACATGCGTGACTGCCAGCTGGTGGAAGGATCACCGACATGGACCAAGGCGACAGAGTACCTCCAGAGGTTCATGCTGACCAACAAGAGGAAGAACAACCTTCTTGTGCCTTTCTTTCCCGAGTAAGTACACATCCGCTCGCCGCCGTCGTAACTTATGCGTTCTTGTCGATTTGTTCCATTGCTGATCCTTTCCAACATTCCATTTCAATTGTGTTGAGCAGGAACAAGTACTGCACACTCATCATCCTGAACCAGAGGTGGTCCACTGCCACTTATTTCGACTCGGGGAGTTTGATTATGAAGAAAGACTACACCAGAATAAAGGGTGTTCTCGATGAGGCTCTTGAGGGCTACGCCAAAAAGGGAGGCCCCTTCGAAAAGAAGCAAGAAGTTTTCAGCAATGACGGCACACACCGGTTCAAGTATGTGACCGAGTTCTGCTGCATCAAGCAGAAGTTTGGCAGCGTGAAGGAGGCCTTCTACGTCCTCCATCACCTTAAAGGGTTTGTCCGGGATGCTGAGAAAACGAGGTTGCCATCTAGTCTCCAAGAATGGACCAAATGTGCGGGGGATATCACCGATGCCGATCTTATAGAAGACTTCCACCGCATCCAGGTGCAGTTATCGCAAATCATCGTCGAAGATGTCAACCGTAATAGTGGGTACTTACACAAAGCCAGAGGTAGCAATAAGTGTTTCTTTATTTTCTTTATTATAGACTTGTCCACTTAGATGAATAAATCATACTCTATTTGTATTATTAACCAATATATATCCCAATCCATCTCCAGGGTTGACTAAGAGGGGGATCGAAGAAATCCTAGAGGCTCAGCAGGACACCAGGACGTGGATGACGAAAGAGAGCTATTAACCATTCCCGGCGCCGATGAAGAAGGATCCATGATCGTCCTCCCCGCTCTTCCTCGCCATCATCGCGGCTGTACTCTACTTGATCCTAGTGTAGGCGGCGACCTCTTCATTTGTACTGTGTGAAACGATAAACTTTTGTATCATGACTTGTGTAAAAATTCGGCACTAAGTAATGTGTCATGACTTAGTATCATGACTTGTAATATGTATCATGATGTGTATCTCGTGCTCTAAGTAATGTGATATACCTGAATTTCCTGTAATATATACCTGTATTTCCCGTTTCCTATAATATACATGTATTTCCTGTAATGTGATATACCTGTATTTTCTGTAATATACCTGTATTTGTACAGCAGGCAGCAGCAAATCGAGAATACCTGTAAATTATTCGGTGGCGCATTTGTCTTTTTTCTGTGGCGCATGCAATTCTGTGGCGCATGCAAAGACATATGCGCCACTAAAATATTTCTGTGGCGCACGCCTGCTGGTGCGCCATAGAATCTGGACATTTCTGTGGCGCACCACCGGCGTGCGCCACATAAATATATTATAGTGGCGAGATGTCTATGGCGAATCCCACCATTTTCAGGATGCGCCACAGAAAGGCAATATTGGTGCGCCACTATAGACCTTTCCCTAGTAGTGATGGTTAAAAGCTTGAAACTGTGTGGTGTTTCGTAGTTGTTAATTCATAAAGCTAATCTTTCCATTAAAAGAATTGTTTGGTCAACAAGGGAGACGGTGTGGAGCTTTTATGGTTATGACTGACTAATGTCTTATGTTACTCTGTTACCGGTTAATGTTAGATGTTTTCTTCAAATACCCCTTTTGCTAAGCCCAAAAATTCGTACTGAGTGTAGAGTTCACTCGTGCATCCAAATCCCAAAGCCAAACTATCTTACCAGCTGAGTCCACCATATCTACCTATGCATGGTATTTCTTGCCATTCCAAGTAAATTTGTCATGTGCTATCTTTAAAATATTCAAAATACTCCTTTTTGTGCCTCTATTTTTAAGCTTATGAGGAAGCAGTAGAGAGCTAGATATAACTTGTGACAAGTAAGGTCATCTCCCTCCTTTCACCCGGTGTCGATGGTTTACGTCTTCACTTGAATCAACCCGAGGGCAGCTTAAGCAAAATATAAATATAACTCACCATTCTCCTCCGCGCAATGAAAATCTGAGAAATCAGCTCAAAACATTGGACAGTGGTGAAACCAAGAAGAAAGAGGAACGTACTCGTTCCTCTAAAAACCAGCTGCTCTCACAAGTCTAAAAGCCTTGCTTGTTATGGGGGACTAGATAGCTTCTCTGTTGTGAAATCATTGACGAAAGCATGCATCTCTCAAAATTGTTTTACTTCTGTTTTCTAAAAATAAAAAGCTCTATCACATGACTAATCCCTGCTTCCCTCTGTGAAGGGCCTTTCTTTTACTTTTAATGTTGAGTCAGTTTTCCTTTTCCTTCTATCTCCACCAAAGCAAACATCTAGCATTGACCCTGCGTATCATTGATCATATTGCATCGTCAGATTAAACATGAATCTTTATATTGACTTTACCGATGGAAGTTGAAGCTTTTTACTAAAACTTACAGCTTCTTTGTTTTGATTCTCAAACACTTTTGTCATGGAACTAATACCTTTGAGAATCAATCAAATATGTGGATCACATTGCTTTCATGTCTTTAACGCACTATTTATGAAAGGTCTTGCTTGAATAATTCAACTTGGTTATTCATTGCTTTCTTGTTATCAACTATAGACAATTATTTTGTATCACTTCATTCACATCCTATGCTTTATATTACTATCTTGATCATGATTGTGTTGGTTGCATGTCTCATCAAAAATTATTTTGTTATCACTTACCTACTCGAGGACGAGTAGGAGTTAAGCTTGGGGATGTTGATACGTGTCGAACGTATCTATAATTTTTTATTGATCCATGCTAGTTTTGTGATATTGCCACATGTATCTATTATCATATTACATCACTTTTATGCATTTTGTCGGACTAACCTATTGACAAGATGCCTAGTGCCATTTTCCTGTTTTTGATTTTTTGTATTTCAGAAAATTTACTTTTGGAAATATTCTCGGAATTGGAAAAAAAATTACGGGGAATTTTTATTCGACGGAAGGCACCAGGAGACCAAAGGGCGACCTGGGGGGCCACCCACAGGCCAGGGGCGGCCCCCTGCCGCGGCCCTAGGGCAGCCCACGGGTGGGACCCGCCCCTGCCCTTTGGGCACCCCCTCGGCCCCCTACGACGCCTATAAAATCACATTAACCCTAAAAATGTCGAGGCGACCATTATTTTCCAGGGAAGTCACCCTGATGCGCCGTCACCGTAAACCCTAGTTCGGGGGTGATTCTAAAGCTGATCCCGACACCCTGCCGGAGGGGAGATCGATCTCGGAGGGCTCTTCATCGCCATGCCTTCCTCCGGGATGATTTGTGAGTAGTCCCACCTTGGACCACGGGTCCACGGCAGTAGCTAGATGGTAGTCTCTCTCTCTTGTGCTTCATGTCTTATGATCTTGTGAGCTGCCTAACATGATCAAGATCGACTATTGTAATGCTATGTGATGTGTTTGTTGGGATCCGTTGGATTATGAAGTTATGATCAGATTGTGCATGATTCTTATATGTTAATTTATGTTCTTGCATGCTCTCCGATGTGCGTAGTTACTTTGGCCAAGTGATTGTGTGTATCTCCAAGAGGGAGTATTTATGCTAGATAGTGGGTTCATGCCCCCCTTTTGTTCCTGGGCACGAGTGACAGAAACGTCTAAGGGCGAGGGTGTGTTGTTGCTACTAAGGGTAAAACAACGGTGTTAATTTCTCTTTTGATATTAGTATTGCTTACTTCATGCGCTTTACTTAATGCAATTGTCTGTTGCTTGCAACTTAATACCGTTGGGTGACAGACTGGATAGCGATCCCACGGTAGACTTTTTAGACAAAGATGCAGTTGGACTCGACGGTCTTTGTTCATTGTCGTGATGCCTATATAAATATTATCATGTTCTCTTTGTCATAGCTAGATTAAGTTTGTGTTATAATCTTGTCAATTGCCCAGCTGTAATTTGTTTACCCATCATATGAGTGTTTTATTTACTTGAGAGACTCCACTAGTGAACCCATGGCCCCTGGTCCATCTTTTTACATTGATTGCAACCTTTATTTATCACTTTTCATCATCATTACTCCACTGGTCCATTTTCATATTTTCATCTATTTCACTATACAATTAACCGCTTTGTTTTCTGCGAGACCAGAAAGATTGACAACCTTTCCACCGTTGGGGCAAAGTATTTTGGTTGAGTGTGTGCAGGTCCACGTCTATCGAAGATTAAGCGCAGAGATCTTCAATATTCACTTTGTTGTTGATTTCAAAGTCCTACTGGTTCGATAAACCTCGGTTCGTTAATGAGGGAAAACTGCTACTTGCTACATCCACGCCTTCGCTTGGGGCACCACCCAACGCATCATTCGCCGATTAGCAAGCTCTTTTCTGGCGCCATTGCTGGGGAGCTATAGCAATACTTAGAAGTTCACTTGGAAGGTACAACCGACGCTACTCTTCCCGTCAACACGCCATCAGTGTCATCGCTCGGGAGGTCCTTTTGCCAGTCCTCCATTGCTCGCTGGGAGAAGGATTAGGGTTTTTTGGGTGGTGGGAGGAGAACTGTTGTAGAGGAACCGAATTGGTGTTTTTATTGGTAAGAACTGCAATGGGAACCACTTGGAAGTTGGAACAATCGAGTGCCTCGAGTTGATCGAAGAGAGCATTAAGTCGCATGCAGAAGTAGAATCGACGGGAGATATCAATCCGCCTGTGGTTGACAAGACATGACAATAGAAGCATCTTGACTATCTTGACCGTTTTGAACATTGTTTTTTTGTCAACAGGATCTTTGGGGTATTGATATGTTGCATGGGTAAACAGCCCAGTCCTAAACAAACATGTTCTCTGTGGTATTTTTTTGCCTAGTCGTGAAAAGAGTGCTCCATATGAGCTCCAAAGCTAGGATAAACGGCCCATTCCTAAGCAAGTTTTTTTCGACCTTCTCGAAAAGACGAAAAAAAATAATGTGATCCATGCACACCATGTTGGATGCGAACTGTCACGAAAACTGGTTTAACAGTAAATAGTTTTTTTTATTTGATCTTAGAAAGCTATTAAAATGATTTTCTATTTTTTAT
This sequence comes from Puccinellia tenuiflora, assembly GCA_012064385.1. Taxonomy (NCBI): domain Eukaryota; kingdom Viridiplantae; phylum Streptophyta; class Magnoliopsida; order Poales; family Poaceae; genus Puccinellia; species Puccinellia tenuiflora. The sequence goes on from QRDG01001243.1 coordinate 167,303, forward strand.
AAGTTAAAAAGGAGGATTAATCAGAGCTCGACTCGGGTTCTAAATTTGCTTGCACGAGATATCAAGGTTGAAAAAATGAAATGATTTTCAATTCTTTTATAAGTTGAAAAAGAGGATTAACCAGATATTAGTGTCCTATTTAGGATACCAATACTGGCTAATGCTCTGGTAGGGTGCCACATTCGGGACTTATAAACTGGTCGTACACGCTATAAACTAGCGAGGTGGGACTAAACATGCTAACCAGTCCGTACGTGCGACAAAACTATCTACTGGGCAATGGGACAGCTGGCCCCACTCGTCACAGGCGAAGTCAGAGAATTGCCAAGTCCTACGCGGCCAATCACGTTGCAGAACCAGTCTCTCGCGGATCGCCTTACAAAATCTTATCAGAACCGTCCATGCGATCCATATCGGACGGCGCGGAGCCTGCCCGCAGCCTGGCCGCGAATTTCCTTCTAGAAGACCATATCTGACGGCTGTAATTCGGCGCTAGGGTATGATCAAACGGCTGTAGTTCGGCGCTAGGGTTAGCGGGGTTTTGAGGCGGTCAACGGGGTTTTCTGAGGTTTGACCAAATTAGGGTGTGTCATAACTAATTCAAAAAGAATCAAAAAAATATGAAACTTGCGCACATGGTCTTCTAATGTTGTATACTAACGACAAAAAATAATATAAATATGGTTTATATACATTTTTACGAAAAAACTTTAAATCAAGTGAGAGACCTCGAATACTTTGAAATGAGCATAACTAATTCAAAAAAAAATGAAACCTTCGCACATAGTCATCTTATGTCATATAGTAACGATAAAAAAATATAAATATGGTTTACATACATTTGCATGAAAAAGGCTTCACTCAAATGTGATATCTTGAACAGAGTAGTAGAGATTTCGAGGGAGATGACCAAATTAGGGTATGGCATAAGTAATTAAAAAAATCGAAAAAATATGAAACTTGCGCACATGGTCTTCTAATGTTGTATGCTAACGACAAAAAAAAATATAAATATGGTTTATATACATTTTTACGAAAAATCTTTAAATCAAGTGAGAGACCTCGAACACTTTGAAATGAGCATAACTAATTCAAAAAAAATCAAAAAAATATGAAACCTTCGCACATAGTTATCTTATGTTATATAGTAACGATAAAAAAATATAAATATGGTTTACATACATTTGCACGAAAAAGGCTTCACGAAAAAGTCGTAGCACAGGTGAGGAGCCACGATCGAGGTTAAATGAGCATAACTAATTAAAAAAAATCAAAAAAATACAAAACCTGCACACATTGTCATAAAAGAAAATGAGCTACCACGAACGAAGTTTCCGAAAAATGTAAAAATACCAAGTTTGATCATTCACCCCGCTTGTCCTTTAATTTCCCGCCGACTCCCTGCAGTTTCTCCAAACCACTCTCCTCCGTGACCTTCTGGCCTCCTCCGTGCAGTTTCTCCAAACCCCTCTCCTCTCGCTCCATGTCATCCGGGCGCCGCCGTGGCGGCCTTCACGGGAGCGGCGGTGGACGTGATCCTGTGGGCGGCAACGACGATGCGGAGAAGCGCCGCCTCTCGGAATTGGTCCGCAGGCGTGGCCGCCGTCGGTTAATACTAACTGGGACGATTTGCGCACCCCCAGGCCCAATTCTCCAACCCCACCGCCGCGACGCCCCGATGGGGAGGCTGGGTCCTCGCGGGCCGCCGCGCGTGCACCACCGCTGCCGGCACCCTCAACCGAGCCCAACGACGACGAGTCCTTCTCAAGCGTCTATTCTGACTCCACCGACGATGACGAGGAGCTTGTCAAGATCGTCGACCCCGACGAGCTGGAGGCGCGCGTTCTCGCCAAGTCAGTGCGCTCCGAGCATCGCGTGGAGAAGCGGGGCCGTGCTGATGCCGAGTTTTAGGAGGTGATGAACGAGGTGCGGTTGAGGCAGGGCTTCCGGCAGGACGCCGAGCACACTGCTCGCGAGCGGGAGTGGGACGAGGTGCGGCACCGCCAGCACCTCAACCAGGTCTACCCCTCATCAGATAGTGAGTAGCGGTGCCGTCGAGGCAGATGGGTTTATGGGTTAGATTAGGCAGGGTTTTATATGTAAGCCCTAAAAATATGTATGAACTGTCGTATTTTAACTATGTTCTGTTGTTATTATGGACTAAGATCAGAATCAATCCAATGTATTTTAAATTTTTTCGTGCGCACACCAGAGCAGACCGCTCTGCTGCATGTTCGTCGCGTTCCAAGCGCGTAGCTGCGGTACAGCTCGATCGCTTACGCCACTCCGCATAACTTGTGGCTTCATTTATGTGGATTGACCATATGGCAGAACGAGCGGCACCTATCCATTCATTTCTATCAGGAAAGTACGTTCAGAATCTGAACCATATCGTCGATTCTGATCAATTTGAGATATATTTCTCTTTATGACCAGACGATACAAACCTGAGAGCCTTCAAGTGTGTGCATGGCGCTGCGTGCACATTGAATGCATGCGTGGGATGCCGATGGTAGTCCACCCTGCGTCTATGTGGCGTGCATGGATGGACATGGCCATTGAACGCGTCGCCGAACTTTTGCCTCACCGCTAGCCTAGCCTATCCGTCACGTCCAATCACCATACTAAATGTACAACAAACGATCAGAGAAACAATTTACATAACAACGGTACGATTAATTCGATTAACTCGATACAAACCCGATACAAACCCTACAATTGTTCAAAATAAAAAAAGATACAAACCCTAGAAAACATTAACTAAAACTACTTCTTCTTCGTGGTGCCTTCAGGACGTGACTTCGGAGGTGTTGGAGCCCTCGGAGTCCTCATCGGAGTCGTCGGAGTTGGCGTCGTTGGAGTCAGAGTCGTCCTGGTCGCCGGAGTCATCGTCGTTGATGACATTGGCCTCGGCCATCTCAATGTCGACGGCCGCGGGTGGTTGGTCGACGACAGAAGGCCCACGCTCCTCGTCCGAGTAGGGCTCGTCCGAGGACTCCGATGGCCCGTACTCGTAGACCGGCGATTGCGGCGGAAGATCTTCACGTGCCGCCTCGCGGTGGCCGCCTTTCTTCTCCGCCTTCTTGGGCAACCGCTTCTCCACCGCAATCTCGCCGGGCAGGACGGAGAACCCGTGCTCCTCGCGGAACCGCTTCTCCTCCTCTATCTCCGCCTCTATCTCCGCCTCCTCCTCCTCCTCTAACATGGCGTGCATGGTATAAGGCGAGTACATATCCGAGTCCGACAGCGGCGAGAACGGGCTCTCCGGGCTGGGCGGGCTCCACATTTTGGAAGGAGAAGAGAGAAAGAAAGAAGGAATGGGTTGTGTTCTTCGAGCGCAGGGTAGGCCCTATTTTATTTAGAGGCGGCGGGGAAGAGCGAGGGAGAGAGACCGCTGCGGGGGTCCCACCTGTCAGCACACTGACGGTCGCCCTGGCAGTCAACAAGCTTGACCAGAAGGAAACGCCCCGTTTGGCTGCCTGCGAGAGTGGATAGAGCGAAGTGGGGCAAAAATGAGGAAAGCTAAGCGGACGGGGCAAAAACGAGCAAAACTAAGCGAAGTGGGGCACCGAAGTAATTGTCCCTTTAGGAAATCTCTTGCTAAATATGATGTTAATCATAGAGTATCTTCACCTTATCATCCCCAAACTAGTGGACAAGTGGAATTAACTAATAGGTAGATTAAGTTAATCTTACAGAAGACTGTTCTAGAAAGAATTGGTCTAAGAAACTTAATGATGCTTTATGGGCGTATAGAACTGCTTTCAAAAACCCCATGGGCATGTCTCCTTATAAAATGGTTTATGGGAAAGCTTGTCATTTACCACTAGAGTTAGAACATAAAGCTTATTGGGCAACTAAAGAGCTTAATGATGATTTTAAACTTGCCGGTGAAAAAAGATTGCTTGATATGAGTTCTTTAGATGAGTGGAGAAGTGAAGCTTATGAAAATGCCATATTGTTTAAAGAAAAGTTAAGAAGTGGCATAATAAAAAGATTTTGAAAAGAGAATTTAATGTTGGAGATAAAGTATTATTTTATAGGGTTCGTCTCGATGTTTTGCAGGAAAACTCCTATCAAAATGGGAAGGGCTCTTTATTATTGAAGAAGTTTATCGTTCCGGAGCCACCAAAATTAATTCATTGAATGGAGATAAACCACAAGTGGTTAATGGCCAGACACTCAAGCATTACATTTCTGGTGATCCACTTGAAAAAGATGTTGATATAATACAAGTTGTGACTCCGGAAGAATTCATCAACAACAAATACTGTAAGGATCCAGAGTCAGAATTGGAATAGGTATCAGTTCCAGTAAGTAAACTTTCTCGTAGAATTCTAGAAAATTTATATCCGTCGTTTTTAGGAAATATAATAAATCAGGTCAATTACTCTCGTGCCCCGCTTCGCTTAGCTTTGCTCGTTTTTGCCCCACTCGTTTAGCTTTCCTCATTTTTTGCCCTACTTCGCTCTATCGAGTCTCGTAGCCGGCCAAGCGGCCATTTCCGTCGGGTCAACTTCGTTTGACTGTTAGTTGGCCTGACTAGTGGGGTCGGCCCGGGGCACCTCGTTTTGAATCGCGCTCACGAGTGGGGCTGTGGTAGGGCCGGACTGGAGCAGGAGTGCATGCACGCGGGCGCACCCATGCTGCTCACCGTTCCCACTACATCAATGCCTGACGGGGATTCAGTGAATTGAAAGTTTTGTTTCTTTTGGATAACTGGTTTATCTGTAAATACTCGACGGGCAACTAAAAAATAAACATTTTAGAAAAAAATTGAAAAAAATCAGTAACTCGTAGATAGCCCAATTTATGTTCTAGGAAAGTTTTGTTTCATTTGAATAATTAGTTTATTAGTAAATAGCTTTTTTTGCTTTGATCTTAAAAAGCTATTAAATCATAAACGATAGTTAATGCTTGACAGGGAACTAAAAAATGAAGCATTTTAGAAAAATGAAAAAAAAGTCAGTAAGTCGTACATAGCCCGATTTGTATTCTGGGAAAGTTTTGTTTCATTGGATAATTGGTTTATCAGTAAATAGTTTTTTTTGGGGTTTGATCTTAAAAGGCTATTAAATCATAAACGATTGGTAATGCTCTACGGGAACTAAAAAATGAAGCATTTTAGAAAAAATTGAAAAAAAATCAGTAAGTCGTATATAGCCTGATTTGTATTCTGGGAAAGTTTTGTTTCATTTGGATAATTGGTTTATCAGTAAATAGCTTTCTTTGGGTTTGATCTTAAAAAGCTATTAAATCATAAACGATTGGTAATGCTCTACGGGGAACTAAAAAATGAAGCATTTTAGAAAAAATTGAAAAAAATCAGTAAGTCGTATATAGCCCAATTTGTATTCTGGGAAATTTTTGTTTCATTTGGATAATTGGTTTATCAGTAAATAGCTTTCTTTGCTTTGATCTTAAAAAGCTATTAAATCATAAATGATTGGTCCAAATGACACGAAATTTTCCGAGAATACAAAACGAAACAAATAGTGCTTACTAGAATTTTTCAATTTTTTCTATAAAATTTAATTTAGAGAACATATTTTTGGGTTCAATGGATGGTGGATATATGGGCGCCAGATACAGCGTGAGTAAAAAAAAAGCTAAAAAATCATTTTAGAAAAAATTGAAATAAAATCAGTATGACGTATATAGCTCGATTTGAAATCTGAGAAAGTTTTGTTTCATTTGGATAATTGGTTTAATAGTAAATAGTTTTTTTTGCTTTGATCTTAAAAAGCTATTAAATCAAGATTATAGAAGTCTCTGATCCCTAAGTTGTGGGGAGTTGCTTTTATCTTAAGAAGCAACTCGACTCGGGTTCTAAAAGTTATTAATAGGATTTTCTATTTTTTATAAGTTGAAAAAGAGGATTAATCAGAGCTCGACTCGAGTTCTAAATTTGTTTGCACGAGATATTAAGGTTGAAAAAATGAAATGATTTTCAATTCTTTTATAAGTTGAAAAAGAGGATTAACTAGATATTGGTGTCCTATTTAGGATACCAATACTGGCTAATCCTTTGGTAGGGTGCCACATTCGGGACTTATAAACTGGTCATACACGCTATAAACTAGCGAGGTGGGACTAAACATGCTAACCAGTCCGTACGTGCGACAAAACTATCTACTGGGCATTGCACACGATCGACCCCCGAAAACTGTGTGGTCATTTCGTTCCGAGACAGAGAGAGAGAGCATATGGATCCAAGAGAATTAGGCCAAAAAAACTTAAATTAAAACACTCGCATTAATTTGGACGAACCTTTTAATCAACGCTAAGACAGAGAGCATTAAGCTTACATGGATTAAGCTAAACACTAATAACAATCTCTAACGACTGATGATCAACAAGTAAGCCAATCCTAGAGAAACTATACACAAATAAAATCCTGCAGCTATCAGATTAGCCTGCTTCTTCAGATCAATCATCTGCCTTAAGTGCTTGTTCAACTTCTTCAGTTCACCCTTTAGTTCTGCATCCCCCATCGTCGGAGCGACGCTGTCAGAGCAAAAAATCCCCGCATCCCCCATCGTCGAAGCGACGTCATCAGAGCGCAAAATCGTCGGAGCTGACGGCAGATCGAGCACCATGTTTGTTGCCCCCGTCGATCCAATTAAGCCCTCTTTTGAAGCCTCCAAAGGTATTTATCCATCCACTCAAAATGGTGGCATGGGAGGGCCTGAAAACGTAATCATGAACCCTAAATCCCAAATCTGAGCAAAAAAAATAAAAATATGGAGAAATCAGAGTAAACGGATGCGAGAGACTGAGATCTTACCCTCCCTATCTCTGGCAAGCTCTCGCATGTCACAAACTCGCGCCCTTGGTTCGCAGTTTCCTTCTTAGTAACACAACGCTTTAGTGGCCTGGTGCGTCGGCATTTTGGACATCGCGTCAGCGGGCACTTCACCATACCGTGGCCATGAGGGGCGGGAGGCTGAACTAGAGCTCGAGATCTCTCACCGGCCGGCGTTCCTGCGCTTCGTAGCCGGAGAAGAAGAAGAGAATGGGTGGGGGGAAAGGGGATGCAATGGTGAGCGAGCACGGGTAGAAGAAGAAGAATGACTGCTCTGTTTGTTGGGGGGGGGGGTGAGGCATATTAATTGCGCCATTTCCTCGTCTCAGACCTTACAGACCCATCTGTCATTGGGACAGCCGGACCCACTCGTCAGACGCGAAGACAGAGAATTGCCAAGTCCTACGCGGCCAATCACGTTGCAGAACAAGTCTCTCGCGGATCGCCTTACAAAATCTGATCGGAACCGTCCATACGATCAATATCGGACGGCGCGGAGCCTGCCCGCAGCCTGGCCGCGAATTTACTTCTAGAAGACCATATCTGACGGCTGTAATTCGGCGCTAGGGTATGATCGAACGGCTGTATTTCGGTGGTAGGGTTAGCGGGGTTTTGAGGCGGTCAACGGGGTTTTCTGAGGTTTGACCAAATTAGGGTATGGCATAATTAATTAAAAAAAATAAAAAATGTGAAACTTGCACACATGGTCTTCTAATGTTGTATACTAATGACAAAAAAATATATAAATATGGTTTATATACATTTTTACGAAAAATCTTCAAATCAAGTGAGAGACCTCGAACACTTTGAAATAAGCATAAGTAATTCAAAAAAAATTCAAAAAAATGAAACCTTCGCACATGTGTCCATGTAACTCGTGTAGATTTTTATTTTGTTTTGAAGATGGCGTGTACAGTGGTTTTGAATACGGAAAAGACTTGCTACCCCCATGGGTAGCTACACACCCTAAGTTTGACTGAAACGTATATGCAACGGTAAAATGAGATTACTCAAGTAGACAAGGGGGATGTCACTAGTAGAGTTGATAGAATTATTAAAAAGTATTGAAATTTTTTCGAATTTTTTTCCATCCGCTGTGATTTTTTTAGTAAAGTTTGACCCAAAAGTCAACAAAAAAGTCAACTATGAAAAAAAGCTAAAAATGACGACCAAAAAATATTTTTTTGAAAATTCTGAAACCAGTTTTGTACACCAAATATCCGTGTTTTGCTAGGAAACAAGCTAAAACGGATACATACGGCTTGCATCTCCGTATAACGCATGGGTGTGTAGCTACCCATGCGGGTAGCAAATTGTCTCTCTTTTGAATAATCCTACGGAACGCGTTGTTTGTTTGAAACAACCACAGAAAAAGGCTTGAGAAAGCGACGATCCAAACCAAAGAGTTCTACATGCTACAGTCTCATGGCAGTATCCAAAAGAGCTCTATCCAAAAAGGCAAAATTAGAACCAAGGAAAGAAGTTTTTTTTTACACGGAAAGAAAGAAAAATGTTGGGGCAAAAGAGCTGAAGGAAACGCCGTGCCAAGTCACCAGCCACCACACGTCAAGATTTCCCCAGGCCCACCGGGCCAAGTGTCAACATTCTAACAGTCCTGAGCCGTGTCCGTCTTCCCTCTGTCCCTCACATGGGCCGAGCACCCGAGCCAAACCAAAACCTCTGCCCTCTCTTCCCCGTGCCCGTCCAGTCTCTTCCGCCCACATCACGGCGTGGCTACAGGGGAAGCCGCCGGCATCACGTCGCCCACGACCCCGCTGCGCAGGACTCCACGACGTATAGTGCGGGACGTGCCATCTCTCGCTGACCCGCACCCGACGGGACGGGGGCCGGCAGGACCAGACCCGTGCCGCCCGGCTCCTCACGTCCCCGACAGCGGCACCACCACGCCTCGCGGCTAAAGACTGTGCTAGAAGGAAGATCACTGTGGGAAGGAGGAATACTGTACCCAGACCCGGCGGGGCCGGGCTGGCTGCCACGCCAGCCGGCCCTACTTGTCATTGTATGTAATGAGCCGGCCCTACATGTACAGCAACCCCTCAGCCCTATATAAGGGGGGTTGCGGCCACCAGAGAAAGGATCGGTCACTTAGTCCCTGGGAGAAACCCTAGCATCCTCATACAGCTCAAGGAGCCTTTGTAAGTGTCCACCAGAAATAAGAAAGAGAAAGGTAGGAAGTAGGAGTTTTACCTCACCATGAGGGCTCCGAACCTGGGTACATCTTGTGTTCATCCACTTGCTTGTTCCCAATCCCGCCTGCAGGATCCGCCGCATGTATTAGTTGCTCCCACACCACTCAAGCCTTTACTTAGGCATATGTCGAACTCAATACCACGACAATCAGACTAATCACATGAGGCACCGGACTCACCACAGATTTACTAGGTTGCAGCCACTTCAAACATGTGTTCAACCAGGTGTTTCAAGCTGTTCAAGCTAACTGATGCTCAGAGATATTCCAACAAAACTTGTTGCATAGAATGAGAGTGAATGAGCATGCGACAAGTTCCATTGGTCCTTGAGGATCTACCCCTCTTGATAGTACAAATTTTCCTATAACAGGATCAAAGCATAAAAATGATAACTATTGTCTTCAACCTTGGCTTAGAGTCTTAATGTGCGTTGGATCAGCTATGAGCTCCAGTATGAAATATGCGTTTGAGTCTT
>QRDG01001243.1:178124-372771 GCA_012064385.1 Puccinellia tenuiflora
CATTTTGGTGAGGTAGTTGAAGACGAGAACTCGTCACGGCTGAGGTGGAGGGAGAGCAATCATCCTCAATAGAGTTGGACACTCCATATTTTCTTGAAGCTTGGTCCAAAGCTCATGAGCATCCTGGAGAGGCATGATTGACTCGAAAACTACAATACTCACAAATTTGCAAAACTCATTAGAAGCTAGAGCATCTAGATATAAGTTTTTCTCATCCTCTAAAGTCATACTTTCGTAATCCTTTGGAGGAGAAAAACCTATATCTAAGATACGCTCAATATTGGGGTCCAAGACCCGTAAGTGATTAAGCATATGAGTTTTCCAAACATTAAAATTCGTCCCATTAAATCTAAACAAGGAATTGTGCACTAAATCCCTAGACGACATCTTTACTCTCTAGGCGGTAAAGCCAAACAAGAGAGACGAGGCTCTGATACCAATTGAAAGAACAAACGATGTCCCGGATGTCGCCTAGAGGGGGGGTGAATAGGCGATTAACACTTTTTCTAATTAGGGGCTTGATAATTGCGAAATAAAACTATGTGTTTAAAGTAACAAGCCAACAACCTAATATTCTAGGTTCACCTATGTGCACCAACAACTTATGCTAAGCAATTCAAGCAACAAGGTGATAGCAAGATATGAACTTCAAGCCCGAAGGCTATCACAATGCAAATTGCATAAGTAAAGCTCGGGTATAGGAATAACCGAGGCACGCGGAGACGAGGATGTATTCCCGAGTTCCTCCTTGTTAAGGGAGTATGTCTGGTTAGAGTGGTGTGAGCTCGCCACAAGAGGACTACTCAAGATGCCACAAAGGCCTCACCCTATTCTCTGATGAACCGCACCCAAGGGTTTGGTTCACCTTCCACTAACGGAATCCTTCGAGGCGGATTCCGAAGCCCTTTTACAACTTGCTTGGGGCACACACCCACAACTCAATTGGGGGCTCCCAAATTGTGCCGAAGCTTCACAACCGAAGTCTTCGCGGCACCTCCAACCGTCTAGGGTACACAATGCACCCAAGAGGCACAAAGCTCTGGGAACACAATGCACCCAAGAGTAACAAGCTTCTCAACCTTCAACTTCACGAATCACCGTGGAGAGAGCAACCCGATGCAACTAATGCAAAAGGCAAGAACACACTAAGTGGTCAAATCCTTCACTCTTAAATTCCAACCAAGCAACAAATGCTTTGTGGGGGGGGGGGGGGGGGGGGGGGGGGGGAATAAGAGAGGAAGAACAAAGGGGATGAACATGAAGCAACCCCAAAATATAGATCCACTAGTTCCCCTCACTTAGAGGAGATTTTGATTGGTGGAATGGTAGATATAGATCTCCTCTCTTTAATCCCTAAGTTTGGGCAAGAATAATTGGAGGGATTGAGAGGAATCAAGCTCACAAGTTTGCAATAATGGAGGAGAGAGGAAATCAGCTGAGCAAAAGTGAGCCACCCGCATTTGGGGAAGAAGGGGGCTATTTATAGCCTCCCCAAAAACTAGCCGTTACAGCCTTTTCAGGCCGGAGACTCCGGTGTAAGTGGCCGGAGACTCCGGTCTGGGGCCGGACATTCCGGCCATGCTCCGGGCACCTCGGGTCATCGGGGAGGGCCGGATATTCTGGTCCAGAGGGGCGGAGACTCCGGCCAGGCCGGAGATTCCGGACCCTCTCCGGGGGTGTTTCGGACCCTATCCAGTACCGCACCACAAAGACGCAAATGAGCTGAGAAAACCTGGGGCCGGAGACTCCGGTCAATATCCGGGGTACCTCCGGACCCCAGTCCAGTACCGCACCACAAAAACTCATTCGACAGCGAAAAGGAGGGGACCGGAGACTCCGGTCATTTGGGGCGGAGACTCCGGTGTGACCGGAGACTCCGGACCATCTCCGGGGAAGATCCAAACATGGAAATCAGAACCCCGTAACTTTTGCAAATGAACTCCGTTTTCAATAATCTTGGACTTGATGGAATCATCACAACGAGCACAACAAGATTATGCAGAGAAACATCATAGTTCAACAAGACATTGTCAAAACCAAAGGGAAAGGATCAACCTCTATTTCGCAAACCGCAAATGAAGTATCTTTTGCAAATGAAGTCCAAAAGACATGAAACCAATTTTGTTGGAAAGAGGACGACAAAAGCAACCTTTGAAAATGACAAACAAGCAATGGAGATTTTGCTAAGAAAAGGAACAGAGAAATGTTCCGCATAGATGAACCGGCAAAATCTCCAATACCGAAACCGCAAAAGAAGACGCATAAGAATACCGTTTTCGGTGACCTTAGCCTTGTCATGACAAGCACGACAAGCACCAAGACCACACCACGATAAGAGACAAATAAGAACCAATAAAGATGATTGCATGGATGCAAAGGTTTGTGCTCTCTACGACGATACGATCATGATATTCGGTCGAGAGCCCCTCTTGATAGTACGGTTATCTATCCTATAACCCGGTCTCTCACTAAACAACATGAGACCGGTAAAATAGAAACCATATCAAGATCATACCTTTGCCTTGCGCTTAAACCACTTGAGGTCGATGAAGACGATCTTCAACTCCTCAAGACGCACCACCTTTCTTCATTTCGATTCGCTTGGTGAAGATTCACATGACGCTCCCCCATACACCAAGATGGGGAAAGCACTCTTCGGCATATCTTCGCTTGAACTAGAGTGTCGATCAACCCGCACTTAGCCTTGATCAACATAAATCTTTTCTTCCCTTAACCTTGACTCCAACAAATGGAGATCAAGCAATGCAATGGACACACCTACAAATATAGCTTAATACAAACATTAGTCCATAGAGATTGTTATTAATTACCAAAATCATGCATGGGGGCAACCATGCACTTTCACTACTGCTATATTAACACTAATAGTACTAGTACTATCGGTGCCTCTTCGCCGGCGCCTAATCCTGTCGGTGCCTCTTTGCCAGCGCATAATCCTGTCGGCGCCTCTTCGCCGGCAGTGCGTCGTCGTCATCATCATCGTCGTCATCGTCGTCCTCCTTCTCGGTGTAGTAGTCCAGCGGCGGCGACTCCGGCTGCTCCTCCTCCTCCTCGTCGTCGTCGGAGGAGGAGTCACCGTCATCGTCGGAGGAGTCCACCGGTGGCTCCTCCTCCTTGTCCGAGTCCTCCGCCACCCCCTGTCCCACCAGGGGACGTAGCCCTCCTGGTCTTCGGCACTAGCGTCGTCGCTAGGCACTACGTCGTTGCGCCACCACTCGTCCGCCATTGCTCTCGGAGAGGAGTTGGGGAGAGGGTTTTCTCGGTGGTGTGGAGAGAACTAGGAAGATGGCAAGTGCGAACCACAAAGGGAACTGCAATGTGGTTTTATCCTTCTATCGGTGAGACAATTTAGTGCACAGCGAGTTTCTCAAGGACATTAACCGCCCGAGGAGGCGAACCGACGGGAGAATCGCTTCGTTTTTTGCCAAAATCTGAATTTGACATGACAGGACGTGGCTGCTAGTATTCGCAATGATGACATAATGTGAGTACAAGCTCTGCACATATGACAGGACGCGTCAAGATGCTTGCGACGCGTGTTATACATGTGTTGAACAGTTGACATGCATAGATGCATTAGTCAAATTAACCGCCTTTGGAGACGATCTGATATATCTAGACGTGTCACAAACATGTTCATATTTACGTGCATAATTGCGTACGTGCATTCGTGCCATGCACGCAGCGCATTCTGGACGCGAACTGGGTGCGACCTGGTACCCATCCTCGCACCCACAATGCGCGCTCTAGGACACAAAATATGAAAACAGTTGTATTGCAAGTTTATGATTTTTCCCTGGTAGCGGTACACTTAAAAGGAAGATTCCCCCAGGTTTTTCTTTTTTTTAGTTTTCCTCGATTTATGTGATTTTTTTCATCGGTAAATGCTATTTAACTCATATAATGAGTGGAATATAGTTAAAAAGCTCAAAAATTCAAGATATTCAGGGATTCTGCCTCCCTTATGATATACTATGTGTGAAAATTGTGAGACGTCAATTTGAAATCTTATTCGGGGTACCTACTTCACAAAAATAGAGATTTTGGCACTAAACAGATAATGAAAAATAAAATAAAAAATATTTTTGAATTTTGCTTTCGTAAGTTGTTTATAATGTCAGTACACATGTTCGTGCCGAGTTTTGTCATCATATAAAGAAGGTAGCCATGGATATGGCCATGTCCATGGTCTTTGTCTTGAAAGCCATGAAACTCCAGACAAGGTTGTTCTTTTTGTGAACACTTGTTTTATGAAAACGTTATATTGCAAGTTTATGATTTTTCTCTGATAGTAGTACACTGAAAAGGAAGATTCCCCCAAGTTTTACATTTTTTTAAGTTTTTCTCCATTTATGTGATTTTTTTCAAAACAGGGCCAAAATTGTCTTTGTGGCCATTCATATCTAATGGGTGCATTTTCCAAAAACTTTCTGTGCAATTGCGTAGAATCATTGTAGACTACGTTTGTATGATTTTTCTATATTTTTGGGCCAAACTATCACACACTTGTAGTTCAAATTTTTGTCGATAAATGCTATTAAACTCATATAATGGCTGGAAGATAGTTAAAAAGCTCAAAAATTCAAGATATTCAGGGATTGTGCCTCCCATAAGATATACTTTGTGTGAAAATTGTGAGATGACAATTTTCATTCTTATTTGTGGTACCTACTTGACAAAAAATAGGGATTTTGGCACCAAACAAATAATAAAAAAATGAAAAATGTTTTTTTAATCTTGCTTTGGCAAAGTTGTTTATAATGTCAATATCCATGTTTGTGATTATTTGAATGTTGGTGAAACCTCAGATAACCCCGTTGTTCCGCTCAAAACCCCACAGTCCCTCTCCAAACCCTAGCGACGATCTGTGACCGTTCGATCATACCCAAGCGCCGAACTGCGTCCGTCCGATTGGGCGAGCCAGGACAGGCTGGTTCTGCAATGGCTAAGTTATTGGGGTAACTTGCTATCATTTTTCTCGAGAATATACTTGCTACCATTATAGAAGATCAACAAGACAACAACTAATGCACTTAACAAATATTCGGCACTTAACAAATAATAATAATAAAAGGGATTTTTGGCCCTTTATCCTTCATACTAATATTCATTGGGGCCTAATACATATAACCTAAAATGAACTACCACTCGTCCTCGTCGTCGGAAACCTCCATCGGGGCCGGGGCCTTGCCATTGCCCTCCACCTTCATTGGGGCCTTGTCCTTGTCCTCCAGCGAGTTGTTCAGAGCCTTCTGTAGGTCCTCCGAATACTGCGCGACTCTCGCCTGCTCTGTTCCTTCCGCGTCGACCACAGAAGCGACCAAAGTATCCACGAGTTGTTGCTGCTTAGCGGAATGTCTGGCCTGCTCTGTGGCTTGGTAGTCGGCCCTTGCCCAGGACATACCCATGTCCACCACGTCCTCCTCCTCCTCCTCTTCCTCCCTATCCTCATCGGACTCAAGATCGATGAAGGGAATGGGATCGGGAGCAATGGCCCGGCGGACGGCAAAGGTGCCCCTGCCCCTGCTCGAGCTCGGAGGAGTCCTGCTCGAACTCGGAGAAGCCCTGCCCCGACGCCGAGGTGTACTTTCCCTGCCGCCGCCCTCGCTCGACTGAAGAAACCAAGGATAGTTGATGTGGCGGCGGCGGTTCGAGCTGCTGCCGCGACCTGGGGTGGAGACGCCACCGCCACGAGCCATGGAAGGATCAACCCAAAGATCAGAGGGCCGGGCTTGGGTGGCAAGGAGAGGAAGAGTAGATCAGAAAATGGCTCCTTTTCTAGGCATCACTGGGCGACATCTGGACCGGCCGACAGTAATGGTGATCGCCGACCGAGGCATTGATTCGGCTCACCAGACTTAGTGTGCAGCAGGACAGACTTTGCAAGAGAGCAGTTGCGCGGCGGTGCAGATGCGCAGCCAGGCCGGCAGCATAGGCGGCGATGCAGCTTTTGCCGGCCATTGAAGGCGCCCAAATTCGGGGACGGCGAGCAGCATGGACGCGCACGGCTGCATGCAAACACTCCTCCTGTCCGGCCCTACCCCAGCCCCACTCGTGAGGAAGCAAAGGGAGAAAAACCATGTGGGGCCCATCGAAGGTATCCCTTGATTAAACAAGTGCCCCTGTCCGGCCCTGCCCCGACCCCACTAGTCAGACCGTTTAATGGTCAAAGGAGGTTGACCCGACGGAAACGGCCGCTTGGCCGTCTGCGAGAGTAGATATAGTGAAGTGGGGCAAAAATGAGGAAAGCTAAGCTAGTGGGGCAAAAACGAGCAAAGCTAAGGGAAGTGGGGCACGAAAGTAATAAGCCCAAGAATCAATATTATTCCTAGGCAAAGACAATAACCAATCTTTAGCACGTCCTCTTAAAGAAAACAGGAAAAAGGTTTCAGTTTTATGATGTCGCCCTCTAATTCTTTATATTTTTGCATATCACATAACTCAACAAAGTTATTTAAATGAGAGGCGGCATCATCACCACTAGCACCAGAAAATTGCTCTTTCATGAAATTCGGCTGTGGCAGCCGGTGGATCAATAGGTGTGCATATAAAGTTATCATTATTCGTGCTAGTGAAGTCACACAATTGGTGTACTCAGCTGAACTCATTTCCACAAGAAACTAAGCAAAAAAAAAAGAGACTAGTTGCTGGAATTTTAAATTTTTGTGTTTTTTAGTTTTAGAGCAAACAAAAGGCAAAACAAGACTAACAAAAAATATACTAAGCAAGACAATAACAATGTAAAGTGAAAGGATATGTGTGAAACTCCCCTAGCTGAAGCTTCCAAGTCCCTGGCAACGGCGCCAGAAAAAGAGCTTGATGACGTGGATCACACGTTCACTTGGCGACCCTAAGAGGAAGGTATGATGCAGCAAAGCAGCAGTTTGCCTTGATTACAAAACCAAGGTTATCAAACCAGTAGGACTTGGAGAAGGCTTAGCAAGGTGTCAACGGTGCCAGAAAAGAGGTGTTGCCAGCGTGCTGACGTGGACCTGCACACAATCACAAACAAACTACTTTTCCCTAACGAAACAGAGAGGTTGTCAATCTCTCTGGCTTGCTGAACATAAAGAATTAAATGTGTGGATGTAAAATATGATTAGAGTGAAATATGACCAGCGAGCAAATGATGATGAAAAGCTATGAAAACGGTTGTAAGCAATGTAGGAAAATAGGACCGGGATCCATAGTTCACGAGAGGTGTCTCTCCAAAATACATAGACCGTCTTCCAATGGCATCTATGGCTAATAATCCACTTTGCGATCGCTATCCAGCATGTCACCCAAAAGTATTAAGTTGCAAGCAACAGATCATTGCAATAAGAAAAGTGCATAATGTAAGCAATGTAAATAACACAAGGAAATCACACCGCTTTTTCTCCCTAGTGGCAACAACACATCTCTTATCTTAATCATTTCTGTCAGCCTGAGCTCAGACAAGAGAGGCATGAACCCACTATCTAGCATAAATACTCCCTCATACAACACTAATAATTACTTGGCCAAAGCATCCACTAGCATCGGAGAGCATGCAAGATCATAGATAAAACATAACACAAAAATTAAAAAAGTAATGACTTTCACAATTCATCGGATCCATGCAAACACAATCATGTAGCAGTTACAGATAATATGATCTTGATCATGATAGGCAGCTCACAAGATCTAAACAATGGAGTACAAGGAGGAGAGACAATGTTGACTGCTATTGGGAGACCCCAAGAGGAAGGTATGAAGCAGCGTAGCGGAAATTTTCCCTTGATTACAAAACCAAGGTTGTCGAACCAGTAGGACTTGGAGAAGGCTTAGCAAGGTGTCAATAGCGTCGTTTCTCGATTATTTACGTGGACCTGCACACAATCACGAACAAACTACTTTGCCCCAACAAAACAGAGAGGTTGTCAATCTCTCCGGTTTGCCAAACACAAAGAATTAAATATGTGGATGTAAAATATGATGAGGATAAATATGACCAGCGAGAAAATGATGATGAAAAGCTATGAAGACAGTTCTAAGCAATGTAGGAAAATAGAACCGGGGTCCACAGTTCACTAGACGTGTCTCTCCAAAAGATATA
The DNA here is from genome assembly GCA_012064385.1 of Puccinellia tenuiflora. Taxonomy (NCBI): domain Eukaryota; kingdom Viridiplantae; phylum Streptophyta; class Magnoliopsida; order Poales; family Poaceae; genus Puccinellia; species Puccinellia tenuiflora. The sequence goes on from QRDG01001243.1 coordinate 186,223, forward strand.
CATGATGGGTAAACAAATTACATCATGGCAATTGACAGAATTGTAGGCGCACAACAAGGCTGTCATAAAACAATATAGTTCATCGCTTCATCCAATATGGGCATTACGTCAAAAAACATAGACCGTCATCCAACTGCATCTATGACTAATAATCCACTCTGGGATCGCTATCTAGCATGTCACCCAAAAGTATTAAGTTGCAAGCAACAGATCATTTCAATAAGCAAAGTGCATAATGTAAGCAATGAAGATAACACGAAGACATCACACCGCTGTTTTCTCCCTAGTGGCAACAGCACATCTCTAGCCTTAACCATTCCTGTCACCGAACTCAGACAAAGAGAGGCACGAACCCACTATCTAGCATATATACTCCCTCATACAACACTAACAATTACTTGGCCAAAGCAACCACTAGCATCGGAGATCATGCAAGATCACAAATGAAACACATAACTGAACAAAAGTTGTGACTTACACAATTCATCAGATCCATGCAAACACAATCATGTAGCAGTTACAAATAGATGATCTTGATCATGATAGGCAGCTCACAAGATCTAAACAATGGAGTACAAGGAGGAGAGACAACCATCTAGCTACTGCTATGGACCCGTAGTCCCATGGTGGACTACTCACGCATCACTCCGGAGGCAGGCATGGTGGTGTAGATGCCTCCGGTGTCAATTCCCCTCTCCGACAGGGTGTCGAAAAGAGCTGCAGAACCCTCCCAAACTAGGGTTGGCGATGGCATCGGCCTCGGATAAGAGAGGCATGAACCCACTATCTAGCATAAATGCTCCCTCATACAACACTAATAATTACTTGGCCAAAGCATCCACTAGCATCGGAGAGCATGCAAGATCATAGATAAAACATAACACAAAGATGAACAAAAGTAATGACTTCCACAATTCATCCGATCCTTGCAAACACAATCATGTAGCAGTTACAGATAATATGATCTTGATCATGATAGTAAGCTCACAAGATCTAAACAATGCAGTACAAGGAGGAGAGACAACCATCTAGCTACTGCTATGGACCCGTAGTCCCGTGGTGGACAACTCACGCGTCACTTCGGAGGCAGGCATGGTGGTGTAGATGCCTCCGGTGTCGATTCCCCTCTCCGGCAGGGTGCCGGGAAGAGCTTCTGAACCCTCCTGAACTATGGTTTGAGATGGCGGCGGTCTCGAACGTATTCTGGAGATTATGATTGTGCCTCCTTTGTTTTTAGGTCAGAGGAGAATTAATAGGCAAAGGGGCGGCGCGAGGGGATTGACAGGGACCCAGGTGGGCCCCACGCGCGGCCAAGGGGGGGCCGCGGCCAGGTGGCATCTGGAGCCCCTGTGCCTCCCCTCCGCCTGTCCTTTGGGTTCCGTCTTCGTTTCATATTGGAAATAATTCCCGTAAATTATGAGAGCAATCCGAGAAACTTCCCAGAACAATTTTTCGAAACAAAAAGACAACAGAAAACAGGAACTGGCACTGGGCATCTTGTTAATAGGTTAGTTCCATAAATCATGCCAAAATGATATAAAAACATTGTAAAAACATGTGGCACTGATATATAATCAAGCATGGAACACCAAAAATTATAGATACGTCAGAGACGTATCAGACAACCATCTAGCTACTGCTATGGATCCGTAGTCCCATGGTGGACTACTCACGCATCACTCCGGAGGCAGGCATGGTGGTGTAGATGCCTCCGGCGTCAATTCCCCTCTCCGGCAGGGTGCCGAGAAGAGCTGCAGAACCCTCCCGAACTAGGGTTGGAGATGGCGGCGGCCTCGGACGTCTTCTGGGAAATATGATCTGGTGCTTAGGGTTTTTGCGTCGAGGGGGAATTTACAGGCGAAGAGGCGACGCGAGGAGGTGGGCCACCTACCTAGGTGGGGTCCAGGCGCGGCCTAGGGGGGCCGCGACCAGGTGGCGTCTAGAGCCCCTGGGGCTCCCCTCCGGGCGTCCTTCGGGTTCTGTCTTTGTTTCATATTGGAAATAATTCTTGTAAAATATCAGGGCAATCCGAGAAACTTCCCAGAACAACTTTTCTGAAACAAAAAGACAGCAGAAAACAGGAACTGGCACTGAGCATCTTGTTTATAGGTTAGTTCCATAAATCATGCCAAAATGATATAAAAATATTATAAAACATGTGGCACTGATATATAATCAAGTATGGAACATCAAAAATTATAGATACGTCGAAGACGTATCAACGGCCTTCTCCTACTCCTCCTCCTTTTCGTCCGGCTCCTCGCGTTCAGCCGGCTCGGCACCACGCACGCCGGCGACACCGCTCCTCCGCATGAAGGAGGAGCCACAGGATGCACCACCATGTGCGCGCAGCCGCGGCATCGTCTTCAACGAGCCGGCGCCGCACAGCTCCTCCTGCCTGGTCAAGCCCAAGCTTGATCCCGGCACCGCCCTCGCCGCCGTCAAGAAGGAACCGGCGTGGACGGCACCGGGGGAGTACGTCAAGTCGGCGTTGAAGGCGTCGACTGATAACCCACAAGTGTAGGGGATCGCAACAGTCTTCACAGGTAGTATAACCCAATTTATTGATTCGACTCAAGGGGAGCCAAAGAATACTTAGAGGTCTTTGCAGCTGAGTTGTCAATTCAGCCACACCTGGAGAAGCACAAGTAACACGAGAGAGGTGAAAGCAACAGTGATTTGAGAACAATAGTAACAGAAACACGAAAGCAATGACGGAGAAATATGGACCGGAGTTCATAGTTTCACTAGTGGCGGCTCTCCAAGCAAATAATCATGCATTGGGTGAACAAATTACAGTTGGGCAATGGACAGAATTGCACTAATTAATTAATTATGACAAAGCATTCAGTTTATCAATCATATGTAGGCATGTATTCCATATATAGTTGTAACTACTTGCAATGAGAATTCACACAACATCTTTTGTCCTGCCATCCGGTTTCAGCCGGGCTAATTAAGGAACAAATGGCAATTAAGGTGTTCCTTTTAATAGAACACCGGAGCAAAGCATTAACACACAATGAACACATGTAATCCTCAAGTTACTAACCATTCTCATCGATGTCCCCGTTTCTGTCACTCGAGGTCTCCGGTTCCGGACTAATAACAGGTGCATACAACTTGTAGATACGATATAAGCATCAATTATATTCATGCAAACATAACGCGCCCAAATCTAAGATCATGCCACACGTGCACTAGTGACAAGCATTAAGCATAACAACATTGCAGCAACAACAATTCATAAACATAAATAATCTGATCATAACGTGCCAATCCATCGGATCCCAACAAACACAACGCATATTACATCGGATTGATCTCGATCATGTAGGGCAGCTCACGAGAACATGGTATTGGACAACAAGGGGGAGAGAGTACCATCTAGCTACTGCTACAAACCCGTAGTCCGCGGGGGAACTACTCACAACTCATCTCGGAGGCAGCGGTGGCGGTGAAGATGGCTCCAGAGGCCAATCCCCGTCCCGGCAGGGTGCCGGAACAGGCAATCTGACCCCCGAAACTTGTTGGTGATGGCGGCGTAGCTCTGTATCGTATTTGGGAAAATCCTTCGGGCGTTAGGGTTTTTGCGTCGGATGTGATTTTATAGGCGTCGGAGGCAGCCGAGGGGTGCCCCACAGGGCAGGGGCGGGTCCCACCCGTGGGTGGGCCCTAGGCCGCGGCAGGGGGCCGCCCCTGGCCTGTGTGGGTCCCCTGGAGTCGCCCTTCTGGCTCCCTTCCTCATTTCTTCAATAAAAATCTCCGTAAATTTTCGTCCAATTCCGAGAATATTTCCAGAAGTAACTTTCTGCAATAAAAATAGCACAAAAACAGGGAACTGGCACTGGGCATCTTGTCAATAGGTTAGTCCAATAAAATGCCTTGAAATGATATAATAATGTAGCATAAACATGTAATAATGATAGGAATTAAGCATGGCATGATCAAAAATTATAGATACGTTTGACACGTATGAGCATCCCCAAGCTTAATTCCTGCTCGTCCTCGAGTAGGTAAATGATAATCAAAATAATTTTTGAGCTTGACATGCCACCAACATAATCTTGATCAAGATAGTAATGCAAAGCACATGATGTGAATAAGGTGATACAAAACAATTGTCTATAGTTGACATTATGCAAAGAATGATTAACAAACGCTAGCTAACAAATGCTAGAAACTTTTCATGAATAAGTGTGTTGGAGACATGGAACCATACATAAGGTTTAGAAAGAAGAATTGCAAATTATGTCTCCAATGTAAAGTATCAATCATTCTTCAAAGCATCTAATTAGTCATTCATGGAAATAGCCAAGCTCAAGTCAAGTATCCTAATCCATCTACTTCACAAATCAACTGTTTCGAAGTCTACTCAACTAGTGCAAGTAAGAAGTGTCTTTGGCACCATGATGTTATGGCAAAGAGAACAATAATGGAGGTTTGGAAGGTCAAAAAGAAAGGCTCAAACAGCGGAGAAGGTAACCGCAAGACAAAAGTAAGTCCCGTAGTTGACACCGTATGAGGAGTAGTGATGGCCATGCAACGGATGCACATAGAGCTATAAGTGTATGAAAGCTCTCCAATGGAACTAGTGGGGGTGCATCCAACTTGCTTCTCATGAAGACCTAGAGCTCACTTGAGGAGGCTCATCCTTGGAATATACAAGCCAAGTTCTATAACGTTAATTCCCCACATAGTTATACTACTAAAACAACATGAGAACTCTCTATAATGAAGTGTAGGTGCTACTAGCACAAGTGTGGTAAAAAAGGATAGTAGTGTTGCTCCCTCTCTCTTTTTCTATTTTTTTGGATTTTGGGTGGCCTCCTTGGCTCTTTTGAATGCTCTCTCATTTGGCCTCCTTTGGGCTCTTTTATTTTTCTATTTTTTTATTTTATACCTCACTGTAGGAGCAACACTCTATATTACAAATGGATCATCACACTTTTTGGTACTCATAACTCATAAGACTAATACATGATGTATAAAAGAAGATATGCATGATCGAGCGTAGTGTGGAAAAAATGTAAAACATGTGGCAAGCCACGCGGCACACTAACTCAATGATCAAGCAAACTATATGGTAATGAAGAACGACATCAAGTCATGTAATGTAATGATGGATGTTGCGTGGCAATGTATCTCGGAACGGCTATGGAAATGCCGTGATAGGTAGGTATGGTGGCTGTTTTGAGGGAGATAGTTGGCTTATGTGTAGAAGAACAGGATGAAGTTCTCCCACGGAGTTGGATGTACTCGCGAAGTATGCACCAATCTCAATGTGAGAGAGGGCATTGCGCAGCACCGAAGAGGCTAGCAAAATATGGAAGTGGAAGTGCCAGAAACCAAAACTCACAATGCATTTCGTATATTGCAAACAACTAGCAGTTTCAATGTTCCACAAATGGTTGGAGACACCCCGAGAGGGATCGTGGCGGCGACACAAGTGCCCCGTTGGCTTCCCCGGCCGTTGCAGTAACTACCCAATAGGAACTTTTTTTCAACTTAGCAGAATTCATGACACATTAGCATTGTTGACTTAGGTTGTTTAGTTCAGAAAAGTACGGCTCCACGCTTTACTAACACATCTCCACTAATCAGCTCTAACACCATTAACCAATACATTTTAACCATTAGTTATTTTAATGTCTCAAAACAATTGAAAAGTATCAAATTATCCACATACTGATCTACAAGACTATGCAGGTTTTTTCTACTTCATACCACTACCACATGCATAGCATTTTACCGATCTAACACATTAACCAAGCAACCAAAACAACTCTCTAACAAATATAAGTGAATACCAAGAGAGTTTAACATTAACTACTAGTAGCTCTAAATAAGATAAAGGCTAAAAGCGAGAGCTTACTAGCAAACAAACAGTAGCTAAGAATACTCAACAAGATATAAGCGAAGCAAAGGAGTATTCAAATAAAAACGGAGCGTGTCTCTCTCCCACACAAATAAAGCTAGGATCCAACAAGGATATGACCAGCAAACAAACAAAACAAAACTGAAAGCAAAAAGATGCTCCAAACATAGCACATAATATGTAAAGTGATAAAAACGTAGTTTCAACGAAACGACCTGATGGTTGTTGGTGAAGAGTGGGGATGCCTTGGGCATCCCCAAGCTTAGACGCTTGAATCTTCTTAATTATTCCAGGGGGATTCCATGGGGGCATCCCCAAGCTTGAGCTTTTCTCCATTCTCACATCACCGTGTCGTTCAAAACTTAAAAACTCCCTTCACACAAAACTTCTTATAAACTGATTAGAGGGTTAGTGCTCATAAATTAAAATGCACATGTGTTCAACTCAACACAAATTTCAAACAACTTTATTAGGAATTATCTACTGTTTACTAAGTCTCAATGTGACACTTCATCTCTAGAGTATCGCATTTGACGATAGTAAAAGAGACGAATACAAAATAAAAGCAGAATCTGTCAAAAACTGAACAGTCTGTAAGATCAAATTTTTCGAGGCACTTATGTACCTCAAATCAGAAAAGTCAAAACTAACGTAAGATAGATACAAGTATAAGGTTCACTGTCCAAAAAATTCAGAAAAATATAAAATTCTTAGGATTTTTAGATTTTTGAACAGTGAAGGACAAAATTCTGTTTCTGGACAGCAAAACAACACCTCGCACTTTCAATGCATTAGAGGCTAAACTTGGCACAAAAAACCAGAATAAAAAGATACAATGAAGTTGGTACAGAAGCAACAACTCCATGACTCAAGAAAAGAAAAAAACAAAACTGAAAGAAAAGATGGGTTGCCTCCCAACAAGAGCTTTTCTTTGTAGCATTTAGCTAGGCCCAGTATTTTCAATGATGCTCACATAAGAATAAGTATTGAAACGCAAGGGAGAGCATCATGAGGGGATTATCAAACACATTTAAGTCTAACTCTCTTCCTATGCATAGGCATTTTATAAGAAAATAAATCAATGAAGCACAAAGCATTATGCATAGGAAGATAAAGCAAGTGTAAATTCAAAACTTTTAGCATAAATAGAGGTGTTTTAGTGACATGAGAACTCCGACATGGCGTGCCTACATGTCAAGTACATAGTGCCTTGTTCAGGGCCGGCCCCTACGTACACCCCTACTACATCGAGGGAAAATGGAAAAACAAATATTTGGTAAAAAAATGTTCAACAGGTGTTGTTATAATGATTGAGGCCTTTGATAAGAAAAGCAAAGTGAGAAATCTGTTTTGGTTTATAGGCGTAGATGCACTATTTAAAAATGTAAAAAAAATTTAAAAAAAAATTACAGGAGTACATCCGAACATCCTATTTTTGCACACAAAAATTCATTAAAAAACATTTTTATGATATGTGTAAAAAATACAATTTTCCGTGCTTCGAAATAAGTTTTCACGAGTCCCTTTTTTGACTTTTTTCCACAAGTCACAATAATGTCTTTTTTTCGAATCTTTATGTACAAACATACAATGTCTTGTTGTAGATCTGAGAATTTGTTTCCGAATTTATTGGTGTTTAAAAATACATAAAAATGCATTTTTTATAATAGGTGCATCTAGTCCTATTAGGCTATTAGCCAAAACACTATGTCCAGTGTTTACATAATATTTTTGTTTAACACTAGGAGATATATTATTTATAGTGAATTCCGTGTGATCAAATTCCAGAAATTTTGGTGTGATATAGTACTATACACACCTAGCAGCCCATTCAATAGAAAATAGAAAACAGGAAAAGTGAAAAGGTGAGGTTATTTTCATAGAAAAGAAGAGGGGGGTGTGACTATGTGGCAAAAACATAAGAAGATGAAAGGGGAGAGACCAAATGCCGAAATGTTTGCATGTTACTGGCTAGGACCACGGTGGTCTGGCTTGCAACTACTATAGGAACGGTTCTTGAATGAAACAAAGAAATATTTCGAGTTGGGATGCACCTCTGGCCGGCACTCGAGCGGCAACGATAGATAATATGGGATTCACTCCTCACGCCCCAGCTACATGCAAGAAAAACAAAAAGTGAGCCAAGCCCCAGGGCCAGACGGCTTGCTTTGCTTGTTGATGTACACGCCAATGTCATGGACCATGGTCCTCACCTGTGGACACAGCACACACTCATGCCTCTAGCTCCTCACTCGCCTCCGAAGTAACTAAGCAAATTTCAGATAGAGAAACCATCCCGATCAGCGCTATATTTGATTCAGATGGAAGTGTACAGGTGAATCAGTATTACTACTTTTGTCAAGCGCGATAGTGCCGAGACACTTCTTTTTTTCAGGGACGAGACACATTGTGTTTATTTAGTGTTAAATATATTATCTAACCCTTTGTAACATTTGCAACAGTTCAGACTTTTGATCTAGTTAGTTAGTGCATCAATTTAATATGGTATCTGAGCAGGAGGTCTTAAGTTTAAACCCGGCTTACGCGTAATTTAATATAAAAATAGTTGCAGTCTTCTATCTATCCCACGTCTACGGTATTCCCGTATGTCCAGCCTAAACATAAGGGGTAGTGTGTTACATAGATTTTCAATCAGTTCAAACTTTTTATCTAGTTGGTAGTGCATCAATTCAATACTTATGTATAGATCGAGTGAATATGCTCGTCTACCTAGTCCAAACAAGGAGCAAAGAACAAAAGCAGGTAACAAAACCAAATAGTCTCTCCACTCGCGGACAAATTGTTACCCAAGTCCTTCTTTCAAAAAATGGGTTACCCAAGTCTTAACACATTGACTTGAGGTGTACATTAAAATGTGAGCTTTAAGCGGATCTTGGACTTACATTGGATGATGAACTAAACAGTAAACCATGTCATGATCACCAACCATATGTGATATGTGCCATGATCACAAACAGCACGCATGTATGAGGTTGCCCATGTAAAAAGGTGTAACAAGTCTTGGCCCTGCCTGCAAAAAGAGAGACCTGCAACTGCATGGAACAAAATCATACACACAAGTCGCACTCAGGCGGAAAACAGGAGAAAGATCGCGTCTCTGTCTCTCCTACACACTACGGGAGACAGGCGGTACGTCGACGGCTTTTAGCCGTCGGCATAGGAAGAAAGTCCGTCGGCACAAGCTACGCCGACGGCTGCCCTCGGCGTAATATGGCTTCGGCGTAGACATATTTGCCGTCGGCGTATTAAAAGCCGTCGGCGTAGGTCTACGCCGACGGCATAGCTCTCCCTACGCCGACGGCTTTGTCATCGGCATATTTTTTCAAATTTTTTAAATTCCTTTTTTTAAAATAATTTTTTATTTTTAATTATTTTTCGAAATTTCTTACTTAGACACACACTTAATCTATGATTTCACACTTAATCTCAGGTCAAAGTACTTACCCTGGTCAAACTTCCCACAGGGTCACCCATCCTTAAATTGCTCCAGCCCCAGCATGCTTAACCTTTATGTTCCTTGCACATTAGCTACCAAATGAGATGTTAGAACTTACTGATATTATTATCCTATCAATTATTTTAACTCCTGATATTACACTTTTTTAAAGTTTAAATTTAAAAAATCTATTTGAATAAATAACAATGATTATGTAATAATATTTTTTGAATAAATAACAATAAAATGAATTTTACTTTATTTTTTCCTTTTTACATTCAATATGGAATAATTCGTATCTTTAAATCTGTAAATCGAAATTTGACAAATAAAATGTTTAAGTCGATTAAAAAAATTAGAGGAATTGAAATATGACATCCACATCATCTTTTGCATCATATTTTGTGTACTTGCTTTACAAAAAAAGTCGTTTTTGACATTTAGAAAATGAAAAATGATATTTATGAAAATAATTTGAAAAACCTCACTTCGGTAACATTGTTGCACATACCAAGATACACATATGTGCCAAATATGGGCACATTATCACAAACTATTCCATGAAAATGGTCATATCTTGGTCGTTTGACTTGAAACCCATATATGTTTATACATGATAGACCTTTTTGTGAAGTGATTTTTTGTAAAGTTTGAAAAAAATCAAGTTTATAATTTTTCCTGTCAACTAGTACACATAAGAGGACTCCATGCCAAAGGATTTCTTTTTTTGAGATTTTCTTTATTTTCTTTGAGTTATTCGAAAAACATTATCAAAATGGTCAACAAGGCTATCCGTTGAAAGAAGTCGATTTTTCCAAAACTATGGATGGTTCTATGAAATAATCACTACTTGTGTACCTTAAAATGATTTTTGGAAAATTTCAGAGCAAACTATCACACACTTGTAGTTCAAATTTGAATTACTTTCGAAAAATCGGCATAAAGTCATTTAAATGTGCGAAATTAGGTAGAAAGGGAGAAAAATCCTAATATTTTTATATTATCTTTTAAATATGGACTAATTTGTGTGAAAATTGGATGGGTGCCATTTTGCATCATATTTTGTGTACTTGCTTCACACAAAAAGTCGTTTTTGAAATTTAGAAAATAAAACATGATATTTATAAAAATAATTTGAAAACCCAATTCGGTAACATTGTTGTAGATCTCCTTATTCTCTTCGACACGAGCTAAATAACATCAAAATCCGACTTCAAATGCAAAAGTTATGATCAAAACGGTGAGTAGTCATAGTTCAAAAGAGCTATGCTGAGGGCAATGCCGTTGGCATAGACCAAATATCTATGCCGAAGGCAATGCCGTCGCCGTAGAGAGGCCTACGCCGAGGGCTTTTTATATGCCCAAGGTGGCCGTCGGCATAGGCTGGATACACCGAGTGCTTTTTCTACGCCGACGGCCAAGTCGGAGGGCTGGCATCCATAGGCTCTACGCCGACGGCCCCGACAAAAAGCCGTCGGCGTAGAGCGCCATTCCTGTAGTGACACTACAGGTCGCATTGCTATCCATTCAAGCGCACACGAAGGAAATCACCCTGGAGAGAACAATAAAAATTAGTATTGTACTTACTTCAGATAAACTTTTGAATTACATGGTCGTCCAATAGGATCATATGCTTCTACCACCCGAATGGATTTTTTTTTTAAATGTCAAAAAAAATTATAACAAAATTTTGGTACGTAAATCTCAACACTCTATGTGGGTACGCAAGGTTTTGCGGAAAACCGTTATTTTTGCTGACTATATACAAAAGACATGGAATGTCTCGTGAAATCATTTTATCAACGAATTTTGTCTTCTCAACACTTTAGACACAAAAAAATCGATTTTTGTAAACGATTTTGCGAGCACATAGATGTCGAGGTGTACGCGTGGATTTTTTTATCGGATGTTTTTGAAATTTCGAAATATGTTTAAAACATATTTTCAAAATAAGGAGCATATGCTCTTAGGTGCCAAAACACACCTTTCAATTGGAGGACTTCTTATTTGGACTGTAGGAATTTTATAAGATTCCAATCAATAAGATATATTTTTCAAAATATTGTTTCATACCAAAGAAATTGCACTACCTAGATTTCGGTGGATTGGATTCCTTAGTTCCGTAAGGATTTAAACATCCACTCTACGGTCTTCTTTGGTAGGAGGAATTTCATATATTATTTTGAGGATTCGAGTCCATGAAAAAAAATCTATGAAAGCCTAACCTTTTTTATTCACATGATTATCGAAACATGGAAATAGGAAAATCGCAAGATTAGAGTATCACGTTTGTTATACGCGATAGGCAATAAAATGATGAACAAAAGAGATCAAACCAATGCGGACACGAGATTTTAACGTGTAAAACCCTTCTAACAAGGAAGAGAAAAAATCACGGGCGCCATCCAGCAAATCTTCTATAATCGGGTGAGGTTACAAATGTCGAGGATTTACAACTTGCGACTTATCCCGTGCGGCGGCTTACAAGATGTATTTATAGTGGTCCTGACCTAATCCGCTTTGTTTCGGCCCAGCCTCCCGGAGAGGCCGCGCTCGCTCCTTCATAACTTAGCTGGCCCTTTATAAATTTGAATCACAATAAAATAACAACGTTCAGTTCTATCTTATACGTAGTATGTTTTGAAATCTAGAGAAATTTTTGTCAAGAAGTGTTCAAATCACAGGAATAATGAAGTATTTGTAATATAAGGTTGAGTGGATGAAAAATTTGCTCCGATATATAATGCAGTGCAATCGAAAAAATCCTAAAGATTCTAATCATATACTCCGAAGTAACGTAATGGTTTTGAGTAGGACTATTTACTACGTCGTGATGTATGATGGTCGCCCCGATCATTTTTCTCTTGCCCCATCCCTAAACTTTGACGGTTTTCATAGTCTAAAAGACGTGTGTAATCTCCACATCTAATGCTTGTAGGGAGTACTAACTAAATGCCACTGATCCATGCGAGTTTGAGAAAATCCAAATCATAGACTTCAACAACGCAATGCATTCATCATGGTCATGAATATACGAAACTAGCCCCTTTTTTCTCCAAGTAAAAGAAATCAATCCGCGACCAGTGAACTGAACTGTTAAATCACGTTATTGTCTATTAGCTGATCTAGTACCATCATCATCGCTAGTATTAACCAAGGTTGAGACTGTACTACCGTGCCCTCCACCTCAGGAAAACAACATCCAGGCGTCCTATCCAATCAGAATGAAAAGATATATATATATATATATATATATATATATATATATATATATATATATATATATATATATAATGCAGTGCAATCGAAAAAATCCTAAAGATTCTAATCATATATTCCGAAGTAACATAATGGTTTTGAGTAGCAAAACTTCGAATTCAGTACGAGCTCACATGCTCCTGTTTTTTCTGAAAAATAATAAAAGATTATAAAAAAATATGTAAAAATTTGGAGTCATATGTATATAATTTTTCACATTCGTGCAAAGTTTCAGAATCAAATGATATTTTATATGCTCTGTGTAAAAAGACAAAATCAGCATTTTCAAAAATGTGTTTTCAGACCTCATTTTGTCTTTTTTACAGAGCATAGGAAATGTCATTTCCTTTCGAAACTTTGCACGAATGTGAAACACATATATATGACTCCAATTTTTTCCAGAATTTTTTATAATGTTTTACTATATTTTAATTTTTTGAAAAAAAATAGGAGCTTGTGTGGCGCCCTCGCTTAGAAAAGCAAGGCCACGTCGTGAAATATGCTATTCCCTGGATCGAGTATGGATAGCAATTCACAAATAGATGTAATACCATGCATCAATGTCAAATAATTATTACATCGCGAGATCCATAAATAAAATATTCTTTACAAATTGCATAGCCAAAGGCTAGCTTGAATGTAAAGTTTGGCAGCGGAAACATAAGTAGCACAGAGAGCTTCATCATCTTCATGTGCCACTGGCATACATGTTGGTTGCAAGCTCGAAAAGGTAGACGTCCTCACTCGTCATCGTAATAGCCTGCAACATTTAACGTTGCAGCCCAGGGAATTTGGGTCAAAAACCTTGTAACAGGCCGGCAAGTGAATACTATGGTGGAATATGAAATGGCAAGACTAATACTACATGCTTATCTGGCTGGTGGGGTTGAAGGCTATTGCATAAAGCCAATTTTGTCCTACTTTTCACAAACATTTTATTTTCAACTTTTCAATATGAGACACACCCATGGAACGCATCCAAGGTCTCATATACCCGAGTTCACCCATCACATTTTATTATGAAATTGGAATGAAGAGATCCTCCGACAACTACCTTCACTACTAGGAAACAGGCTATCAGTGGCGCACCTTTTTACAATTCTGTGGCGCATCCCTGGAAATAGTGGATGCGCCACTAAATCCTCGCCACTAAAATATATTTCTATGGCGCACGCCGGTGGTGCGCCACAGAAATGCCAAATTCTGTGGCGCATCCCAGCACCGTGCGCCACAGAAATATTTTAGTGGCGCATCCCACCTTGGTGCGCCACAGAATTTTTTTTGAATTTCAAAAAAAAGGGCGGCCAGATCTAGATCCAGATCTGGATCTAGATCTGGCCGCCGGAATTTCGCCGGAATTTCGCCGGAATTTCGTCGGAGCTCGTCGGAGACCGTGTTGCCGTGGGTGGAGGAAGGGGTTGTCGGAGGTCGTCGGAGGTCGCCGGAGTGAAGGAGGAGGTCGCCGGAGTGGAGGCCGAGGTCACCGGAGTGGAGGAGGAGGTTGCCGGTGGTGGGGGAGGTCGCCGGAGGTGGAGGAGGAGGTCACCGAAGGTGGAGGTCGTCGGGGTTGAGGTCGTCGGGGTTGTGGAGGTGGTCGCCGGCCGGGGTGGTGAGGAGGTCGCCGGAGTTGTGGAGCTCGCCGGAGTTGTGGAGGAGGTCGCCGGAGGTGGAGGTGGAGGTGGAGGTGGAGGAGGAGTAGGGGAGAAGAGATGGAGGAGGGAGGATAAGAGATGGAGGAGTAGAGGAGAAGAGATGGAGGAGGGAGGAGAAGGGGAGAGAAGTGTAGAGGAGAAGGGAAGAGGAGAAAGAAAGAGGAGAAGTGGAGAGAGAACTGGAGGAGATGAGGAGAAAAGGGGAAAAGAGAGGGAGATGAGGAGCGCCGGCGGGATTCAAATTTTGAATCTCACAATTCTGTGGCGCATGGGCTAGACATGCGCCACAGAATTTTTTTTTCCTTTTTTTGAATTTTTTTTGATTTTGCTGGGAAAATTCTTCTGTTCGCCATAACTTTTTTTTCGTTTGGAATTTTGAGAATCTAAAAAAAGGCTAACCGGGTAAACCCGGGTGAGGGCGGTTCCGAAATTTTCTCTAGTTTTTTTTAAGGTATTATACGCATTTTTTCGACGTCGTATGCAAAAGTTATGGCCAATTTAATATTTCTTCACCTACTATTGGAAAAAAGGTCAAAATGTGTATTTCAAAATTTTCCTACAAACTAGACCCTAAACCTTCCATATATCTAAAAGGATTTTATTTTTTGAATTTTTTATCATTTTGTTTCACTCCGTGCAAAACTAAAAAGGCGATCCACTGGGGGGGGGGTGTGGGATCTGAAATCCGGGCACAATTCTGTGGCGCATGGGGCCACATGCGCCACAGAAAGTAACAATTTTGTGGCGCATGTGGCCCCATGCGCCACAGAAAGGGCACCCACCCTTTCATTGGTGCCGGGGCCACCATATTTCTGTGGCGCATCTAGACGCATGCGCCACAGAAAGACATATTTCTGTGGCGCATGCCAAGTGGTGCGCCACAAAAAAACAATTTAGTGGCGCATGGAATAATGGTGCGCCACAAATAGCATTCCACCTATAGCTAGTTTCCTAGTAGTGCTTGCTTAGCTACTCAACATTGTCCGTAACCGGGGACACGGCTATGATCATAGTTTTATTACTCTCGAGAGTTTGTGGCACTTTCCCCACTAGACTCGATCAACCCATTCTATCCTTAACCCACATTTAGTGAAAAGGAAAGGAGAAGACCAAGACGAGACCTTTCTGAAGCACTTTCCCAACCACTACTGGCTTGACCCGTTCCAACCTACAACCCCTACATCTGCTTGTCAAACCGGGCTGGTTCCATGCTACTTACTTAGTCAAGACAGAGCCCATATGACTAGTGGCTGCACTGGAAGCAACTAAACATGGAGTGACATCGAATCTCAATACCCTGGGTGGCCATCCACAAGTGCACATGCTCAGGTTAGACCATAAGAAAATGGCCCTGAGTAGCCACTCAACTTCGCACACCTCAACAAACCAAATCCACCCAGGTGATTCATTAATTTAGTAGAGTTTTCACTTAATTTACTACATCAAAATCTTCACAATTGCAGCAAGCATTTCTACTAAATTAATGTAGGTACCTAGTCAATAAGAAAGATCTAACAGGCTTGCATAGCATAATTAAAACAATAGTAAACCTATCATGCATACTACTAAAATAATCTATAATGCAATTAAGAAAATAATAGGTCCTTCATGAGTGTATACACTTGCCTTGATCGTTGTTCGGGTTGTCGCAGCACTCACAGTACGTCTGGCACTCCTCACAATCTAATCAACAAACAAACAATCACCAAATCAATACAACATTCAACACGAGGCAATACAAAAATAATATGAATGCATGAAATGCAAGCTAACACTCCACAAATTCAACAAATAGGATTATATTAAGGTTTCTGTTGTCTAACATATGCATGATGATCATGATCACAAATTTTTACAGTGTTTAATAATTTAGAAAATAAGACATAAGCTAATATACCTAATTTTATGATTCTGTAAAAATCATTTAAATGCATGATGCAAAGGTGCAATTTGAATAGTCCACTAGATAGAAAACATTTTTCCAAGCATTTTGGTATAAAGTTTGTAATTTTTGGACAAGTAGAACTCAAGATATGAATTTTACAAGATTGGGTCAAAATCTGAAATTTTAAAATGACCGGGTTGGCTGGGCTGTCGACTAGGCGCTGACTGCTACCGCGCGGCGTGATTCCACTGGCCGGTACCATTTCGTGGGTTAGTCTAATCTTGACCATTGATCGACGATCTGACGAACGAGGACGAGTTCGTCCGTGACGGCGGCGATGCTCACCGGAAGACAGCGACGACGGCTCGGACGTGGATGTTCCGGTTGTTCTGCTCCTCCTTTGGCTTGTCAGAGATGTCCTTCGTGCTCCTATCCTCACGGTGAAGAAGATGGAGGCGGCCCTCGGCGTTCCAAACGACGGCGATGACGAAATCCCGAGCTCCGGCTCCAACGGCGCTCCGGCGACGAGTATGAGTAACCTGGTCCACCGTTTTCAAATCAATAAAATTACGCACGTGTGAAAATTGGGAGGGGAACATAATGGACAAGGTGATAGGAGTTGGGGTGGTTCGAGGCGACGTAGACAACCTTCGAGATCGGCAATGGCGACGTCGGCGGCGGCGATGAGGAAAACTACTTAGCCTTGATGTAAGGCCATGTCCTGGAGGTATATGGAGATTAGTTGAGCACACGACTTGAAGGAATCGAGGAAACAAACACCGTACGCATCGTACCTGTGCGATGAACTCGCCAAGATCTAAAAAAAGACGGTGGTGGCACGGGAGATACAGGGCTGATCTCGAGAATGTTTGTTCAGAGAAGTGGTGGAGGAGGCCAAAGGACGCAAAGTGACGCGCTCATCTTTCCTTTGTATGGTCTGAGAAGGGAGATCGGCAGAGGGACGCCAACGGACGGCATTCGGTTCACCATGTCGGTATGGGTGTTTAAGACATGGAAATAAGAAGTAAATTCCCTGAATGGGACGCCCATCCAATTTGGAGTAACTATCATGTTGAAGTCGAGAGGAAATAGTCGCTTAATTAGAGGGGAGAGGAGGGGAAAGATTGACTGCTATGAATGTGAAGTAACGTACGGGTTCCAGGTTGAAGACGACCACGAGCGTTCGCTCGATTTGATCGGGCGGATGTTGGGCTGCTGCCGGCCACGCTCGTGTGCGCCAGGTGGGTTGGTGGGGGGTTACTGGGCTTCGGCCCAGTTAGTTTTTCCTTGTTCTTTCCTCTTTTCTTTTTCTGCCTTTGTTATCTGAACTCATTTTTGAATTCAGTTTTGATCAAATAATTTCATAAAATTTGAATAACTACTTTTCCAAAATATTTTTCAAGATAAAAATCTTTTGGTAAAAATTAAATTACGAAATTATTTTGTAAGAAGCGAAATAATACATAAAGTGTATAAGACAACTTTATGTGAATTTACAAATATAGTCTAGAGTTTTAATAAAATCCATAATATCAAAATTAGTAATTTTGATATAAAAAAATTTGAAATATCTTTTTATCAACAACATAGATTTTGATAAATCATTTCATGAAAAGATTTTATGAAATGGTATTTCAATAATTTTCAAAATAACTTTAGGGTTTATATTCTCCCAAAACAATTATTCCAACTTCAAAATTTAAAATAGATAATATGTTTGAAACATTTGAAAATCCAAAATACTTTTGAATAGGTTATAATACTTTATTCTTTTGAGTTTTCTTTTAGTTTGATATTTTCTTTTATACGATTCTCAAAAGTTTTCTTTCCTTGTCAAAAGTTTTAATTTCTTGGGATTTTTAACATTCCAAAGTTTTGGGATGTTACAGCTTGTGAGCTCGGGTGTAGAAACACCGCACTCGTTTTGAGTTTTTTTCGAAAAGGGAGGATCCCGGCCTCTGCATCAAGCGATGCACACAGCCATTTATTACAAAGTATCAAGTGCCAAGTGATAGTTATTACAGCATAAACTTTACAAAAAGGTTTACACCAATCTCCTTGTCAACGCAAAAAAACTAATCGTTCCTAAGACGACTAATATGCTGCCATGTAGCCCGGCTGAAAATATCCTGAGCAACCATCAGGAGCCGAGAACATCCAGACGCCATAAGATCGCGCTGGTCCTCCGGGAGCAAGAAAGCCCACAGCTGAATCCAGTGCACCGTCATATTGATAACCTGCATAACATGAAAATTTCGAGCTCTGTTAAAAATAATATTGTTCCTGCAATTCCATATAGACCAACAAATAGCCGCAACGCCACTCGTTTTGAGTATGACTAGCGACACAGCGCCTGATTGGATGCACGAGAACATGCATGATGGGAAATTAAACATTACCAGTATGCACGAGAACAAGTATAATGTATACGTGATGCACAACGCATATGCAGTCGTCACGCAGATTGGAGTACATACATCAAGGCACTCGAGCATTTAAATCTACGTACGTGGCGGCCGGAGACATTGAAGGCCATCCATCGTACGCACAGTCCAAGCTGCTGGATCATATGTATTTCCCCTGGATTGATTGATGGATTCCAACTGGTCATCCACAAAATGTGAGCGCTGGCGAGACACAATGATGGCTGCAGCAATGGAGAAACGGGTTTCAGATTGTAGCTTGCCACGACCGTGTATGTATCTCATGCACTTCATTAAATAGGATGTATTGTTCGTGAGAATGGGATGTGTTCTTAAATGTTGTGTTTGGATTTGTTGCCTGGGTTCAGATCCTGTCTTGTGGTAAAATGTGCCGAGAAATCCGTGAGCATCTCTAGCCGAGCCCTTAGACTACTCATATAGTGAGATTAACTTAGCTAGTAACTAGCATGCCATATAGGTAAAAAAGTTGACGTGTCAACTAATAATGAAGAAATAGAGGTGTGATAACATAATTTGTTACTGTAACATCATATGTCCCAATGCAATATGAGTCTACAATGTAATAAATGAAGCTTTGTATGACATCACTTATATGTTACTACCCACCTTGAATGTAGTAACATGGGTGGAGATTTGGCTCCAGGGAGCATATGCTTTTGGTTTTAAAAATGTATTTTCAAAAAAATTTGAAACTTCAAAAAATTCGGATAAAAAGTTTCGTGCGTGTGTCTCGACATTCTATATGCTCACGAAGTCGTTTCAAGGAAAACCGACATTTCTTGTGTCGTGTGTAAAAAAGACAAATTTTGATGCTAACAAAAGGCTTTTCACAAGACATTTTTTATCTTTTTTACACATGTAACAAAAAATATCGTTTTTTCACGAAACTTGTTGTGCGCATATAGAACATCGAGATGTATGCGCCATATTTTTGTTCAGAATTTTTTGCATTTCCAAAATGTTTTTCCGAGTGGTGGGAGCATATGCTCCCAAGTTCCGAAACGAATTTCCGGTAACATAGTCTACAATAATGTGTATGTTACTACTTTATGTTACTCCCCACTATGACTAGCCTTATAATCGGTTAGAGGAGAAAAAAATCATTTTACTCTAAACCGCATCGAGCCAATCTCTTTAAACTCTAGGAGAGTAATTTTTAACTTCAAGCGATGGTTGATTCTTAAATATAAGAGTCTCGTCAAATGGAATTTTTTTCTCTCACCCCACTCCCACCGGCCTTCTTCTCTGAATCCAACCCCAGTCCCCCACCATGGCCGAAATACTCCTGCCGGCGATCGCCTCCGCCGATCCTGCGTGCGCATACACACACACGTTGTCCCGTGACGACGGCACCTCCGACGTGATGCAGCTGTTGCAGAGGAGGTATCAAGGCGTGCGGCAGCGGAAGTGGGGGACGTGGGTGGCCAAAATCACCGACCGCTAAACCCACCAAAAGATTTTGATAGGTCATACCACACGTCCAAGTAGGCGGCGTACACGTGCGAATGTGAATCACCTGTCAACCCCATTGCGTGGCGGTGCGGCTCAACTTCCCCAATGGCTGCCCCGACCTGTCGGATTTTATAATGTTTTTATATCATTTTGGCATGATTTATGGAACTAACCTATTAACAAGATGCCTAGTGCTAGTTCATGTTTTCTGCTGTCTTTTTGTTTCAGAAAAGTTGTTCTAGGAAGTTTCTCGGAATGCGCTGAAAATTTACGGGATTTATTTCCAAGCTGAAATAAATACGGAGCCAGAAGGACGCCCGGAAGGGGAGGCCACAGCCTCCAGATGCCCTCCAGGTGCGGCCCCACCTTAGGCCACGCCTGGGCCCCACCTGGGCGGCTCCTTCGCCTCCTTGAGTCGCATCTTTGACTATAAATTAGTCTTCGACATGAAAACCCTAAGTACCCGATCATATTTTCGAAAAGACGTCCGACGCCGCCGCCATCGCCAACCCTAGTTTAGGAGGGTTCTGCAGCTCTTTCCGGCACCCTGCTGGAGAGGGGAATCGACACCGGAGGCATCTACACCACCATGCCTGCCTTCGGAGTGATGCGTGAGTAGTCCACAATGGGACTACGGGTCCATATCAGTAGCTAGATGGTTGTCTCTACTCCTTGTACTCCATTGTTTAGATCTTGTGAGCTGCCTATCATGATCAAAATCATATTATCTGTAACTGCTACATAATTGTGTTTGCATGGATCTGATGAATTGTGGAAGTCATTACTTTTGTTCATCTATGTGTTATGTTTTATCTATGATCGTGCATACTCTCCGATGCTAGTGGATGCTTTGGCCAAGTAATTATTAGTGTTTTATGAGGAAATATTTATGCTAGATAGTGAGTTCATGCATCTCTTTGTCTGAGCTCGGGTTGACAGAAACGATTAAGACTAGAGATGTGATGTTGCCACTAGGGAGAAAACAGCGGTGTGATTTCCTTGTGTTATTTACATTGCTTACATTATGCACTTTGCTTATTGCAATGATTTGTTGCTTGCAACTTAATACTTTTGGGTGACATGCTATATAGTGATCCCGGGGTGGATTATTAGACATAGATGCAGTTGGATAACGGTCTATGTATTTTGACGTAATGTCCATACTAGATGAAACGGTGAACTATATTGTTTTTGTAACACCCCAGGTACCATCGCCCTGAGATGCTACCTCGTTACAACACAATCTACCAAGACTGGAGATTATTACGAATTTCGACAGAGTTTTTCTTGAAAATACGGGAATCCATGACAGGCAGTTAATTATAAGAGGATCAATAGAGACATTCTAGCTTTAAACAAACATCCACGTGGTTCATAAAATCTCAAGAAGTCTCGAGTCAGAATGTAAGGTGACTCAACTAAATTTTGTAGAATAAGCAACTAATATCCTACGGGTATCCAGTAAGTATTATGTGAATTATGTGATGTGCTCAGGTGTTGAGGTGCTACGCCCATTTCCCATGCATGTCACATTTTAGTACCTGAAAACAATTTGAAAACGCAAGGTTGAGTATATATATACTCAACAAGTACAGTATGGAATCATAACAATATTAATCCATTAACAACAATAGAGCTTCACTCTGAAACAAACAATTCTTCTAACAATTGAACTATGGGTTTTGGCACATGTGACGGGAAATAGTCATCATGTGGAAAGCAGTGTTGGCTCGGAATTTACCAACGCGTCGGCTCGGAATTTACCGACCTGCCGCAGTGTTGGCTTGGAATTTACCAAACTGCAACCCATGGAGTTTATCGAATCAAAGAAATCTCAAGCATGAAGGACCAGTCATTCCGGAACACAACCAAGCATAATGAAACAAGGTTTGTCATGCACTTACCTTTACCATAAGGAAGATGTTGATTCGGAATAAAACCTGATACCTCTGTAGCAACACCACTAGGAATTAATTGAGAAAAAGTTGATGAAGATGAGTTCTCTAGTCCTCTCCTCTACTCCCATGTTCTTGTTCTTCCTGTGTATCCTCTCCTTGTTCCTCCAGCACGAATCGCATGGTTGAGGGAGCTTCAGATGGAGCTATGGTAGGGGGAGGAAGTAGGTGGAATCTAAGGAAAGGAGGCGGCTGCATAGAGAAGAGAGTTGGGGAGGGGCTGCCGCTTGGAGAAGAGAAAGGAGATGAACGGTGCACTCAGTTAGATAGGAAGGAGGTCACGATGGTGGAGGAAGGAGATAGAGATGAGGGCATGAATTTTTTAATTAATCTAAACATATTTTCGAAATAAAAATAACAATAGTCATAGGCTTTAAATTTAATAAGGCGGGAGAAAATGCATCCAGAGTCCGATTTAGGCAAATGAGTAGTCTATTTCGACTATCTCGACAAGGCCGACACATCCATGGTGTCGGATATTCGAGAAGAGGTTTGAATTTAAAATTCACATGAAGATGGACATGAAAGAGATACGACAAGACATGAAATCAATTACACGGTGTCATATTTGATATGAATAAAAGAGTACTCCACAATTAAATGCCCGAGATAGATGCTCTCTATGACGGTTTCTGATTTGAAATTGAAGAAGGACAATTAAAATGGTTGTCAGCAGAGACGACAAGAACTGTTGATGGCTGGGAATACCCAGAAATAATTACGAGGTGTTACACTCTAACCACCTTAAAAGGAACTCGTCCTCGAGTTCTTTATTATGTTAGTGCTAGATGACTACAAGCACAACCCCTCATCAAGCAATCACAACAATAAAAATTATGAAGAAATCAGGACCAGCAAAGCGGCATACATGGTCACTACACATCCTGTACCCACTCAATTCAACTTATCGGTTGCTCCCAAACCTATAAGGCATTTTAGGCCAACAAGGAACGTATGAATACAACAAAGCCAAGGTTAACAAGAGGAGATCCATGTTAAAATACATTGATGGTCCAGAAAGATTTCTTATATAACATCAACCAATCTAGTGAAACCACCCGAGCCTGAAGGATACTGCCGCAAAGGGAAAAGAAGGCAACCACCCTCAACAAACAATCTACTTACAAACCAAGTGGGGAACAAACTCAAGGCACAAGCATGTTGCAAACATGAAAACATCTTAAGTACATGGTCTCGTAAAGACATGCAATAGTCTCATAACTTATTTTTGGGGCCAAGTTAAGAGGAGCTCAATGACAAGAGCCAACGAGGATTTGAGGCAAAACTTGAAGGCATAACGAACTGCGGAGTTTCATAGAAACCAACTATTCCATCTATGGGTTAGGTTGACAAACATTAGCTTGCGAATAACACTCAAGTTCATTTATTCATCATAACAAGGGAAATTAATAAGAGTAAATGATATGGTTGATCAGTCCATCCTTTACTGGAACTATTTGCTTTGTATGTCAATAAATGAACCATGGTTCTAACTCTCAGTCTCCTCACATGACATAGTGATACGTCTCCGACGTATCTATAATTTCTTATGATCCATGCTTGTTTTCATACCATTTGCTACATGTTTTGTTTACATCTTATAGCATTTTTATGCATTTTTGGAACTAACATATTAACAAGAGGTCCCAGTGCCAGTTCCTGTTTTCTGCTGTTTTCCCGTTTCAGAAAAGTACTTAAGGAAATATTCTCGGAATTGGACGGGACAAAAAGCAGCAGTCTTATAATTCAATGGACTACACGGAGCCCGAAGGAGAGGACCTGGAGGGCCGTGGGCCGGCCACACCATAGGGTGGCGCGGGACCCATGCCTGCCGCGCCACCAGGTGGTGTGGGGCCCACGGGAGCCCTCCGACGCCGCCCTTTCGCCTATATATTGCCCCCGATGCATAAACCCTAGACGGATACGCCATATTCCAAAGAAACATCTGCAGCGCCGCCGCCATTGCCGACAAGTTTCGGGGGACAGAAGTCTCTGTTCCGGCACCCTGCTGGGACGGGGAAGTGCCCCCGGAGCCATCTCCATCGACTCCACAACCATCTTCATCGCCGTTGCTGACTCCCATGATGAGAGGGAGTAGTTCTCCCTCGGGGCTGAGGGCCGTACCGGTAGCCATGTGGTCTATATATCTCTCTCCCATGATGTGATCTATATGTGATCATGAGCTTTGCAATCTAGATGTTGTTATGTTACTCAAGTGGGCTTTATTTATGTGATCTCCGGAGACTCCTTGTCCCACGTGTGTAAAGGTGACAGTGTGTGCACCGTGTGGGTCTTTAGGCTATATTTCACAAGATACTTGTTCACTGATTTATTATTTGAGTTGGATGTCTCTATGAAATTGTGGTGTGTTAGTACCTCCTATGAATGCTCATGGTCCAGTGTGGGGTATTCATTAGTACTTGGGAATATATGTTTGAGGCGTGCTTTTGCATTCCTACACAATGAATTAGTGTTCGTTATCCAGCCGGAGAATACTTGGAGTAGTATATTGAAGTGCTTATATTTATATTCAATTATGATTGCATTGTTGAGAGTGACCACTGGTGAAAGTATGATCCCTAGGCCTTGTTTCTAAGCATTGAAACACCATTTACAATAAGATCTGCTACATGTTTGCTTGCTGCCATTTTTATTTCAGATTGCAATTACTACTTATAATCATCCATATTACTTGTATTTCACTATCTCTTCGTCGAACTAGTGCACCTATACATCTGACAAGTGTATTGGGTGTGTTGGGGACACAAGCGACTTCTTGTATTGTGATTGCAGGGTTGCTTGAGAGGGATACCTTTGACCTCTACCTCCCTGAGTTCGATAAACCTTGGGTGATTCACTTAAGGGAAACTTGCTGCTGTTCTACAAACCTCTGCTCTTGGAGGCCCAACACTGTCTACAAGAATAGAAGCGTGTGTAGACATCAAGCTATTTTCTGGCGCCGTTGCCGGGGAGGTAAGGTAAGCGGCACTCACACTCCAGCAAAGAAGCTATCCGGCAACGAAGCTATTTTCTGACGCCGTGTGAGTGCTCAAAGTTATTCCCTTTAGATTCTGCAATTATATCTTTTTGTTTCTTGTTTTTAATTTCACTAGTTAGGCTTAATGGAAAACAACAAAAAAATTAGTATTAGTTCTTTGGAAATCATTTTTGCTAATGCTATGGAAAAGTCTAAGCTTGGGGAAGCTAGTTTTTATGAAAATGATCTTTTTAGTCCCCCAAGCTTTGAGGAGGAAATTTGCTTTGATGATACTATACCTCCCATATATGATGATTATAATGATGAATGTGATCTTTTCAGTCCATCTACTATTGAGCATAAATTCCCTTGTGATTATGATATGCCTCCTATATATGATGATTACAATGATGGCTATGGTAGTTTTACTCTCACTATTACTAATGAGAAGGATTTTACTTATGTGGAGAGTAATAATGACACTTTTATGCATATGGATCATGATAAGAATTTTACATGTGATGGTTATATTGTAGATTTTATCAATGATGCTACTGAAAGTTTTTATGAAAAAGGGAGACATGGCTTCATATATCACAATTATATTGAATCTCCTCTCCTTTTGTTGAAATTTTTGAAGTTGCATTTATTTTGTCTTCCTATGCTAGTCAATTTATGCTTCATGGATTTATTTACTTACAAGATTCCTATGCATAGGAAGTGGGTTAGACTTAAATGAGTTTTATAATTGCTTCTTGATGCTCTCTTATTGTGCTCCAACTCTCATTTTTATGTGAGCATCATCAAAATTACCATGCCTAGCTAAAAGGCTTTAAAGAAAAGCGCTTATGGGAGACAACCCATCATTTTATTTTCAGTATCTTTGCTTTATTTGAGTCAAGAAGTTTGTTTACTTCTGTAGCAACTTCTTTGTATCTTTATTTTCTTGCAATGTTGTGCCAAGTAAGGTCTCTAGTAGAAAGTTTTTGCTAGATTTGGATTTCTGCACAGGAAACAGATTTCTGTCTGTCACCGTTAAATTCGTCATTTATTCCAGAAACAGAGAAACACTCTGAAATTTTTGTGCTTAATCCTCATATATGTACGCAACTTTCTCTAGTTCAGTGATTTTCGATTTGAGGAACTCTAGTGCCTCAAAAAAAATTCGTCTTTACAGACTGTTCTGTTTTTGACAGATTCTGCCTTT
The DNA here is from genome assembly GCA_012064385.1 of Puccinellia tenuiflora. NCBI lineage: Eukaryota > Viridiplantae > Streptophyta > Magnoliopsida > Poales > Poaceae > Puccinellia > Puccinellia tenuiflora. Next base: position 212,388 of record QRDG01001243.1, read on the forward strand.
TATTTTGCATTGCCTCTTTTACTATGTTTGATTGGATTTATTTTCTCCTTTAAACATCAGTGGCTGTAGTTAATGTTTAAAATCATTGGTTATGATTGTGTCACAGTAGAATATGTGAATTTTTGATTATGCACTAACCCTCTAATGAGAATTACTTTGAGTTTGTTGTGGCGGAAGTTTTCAAGTAGCAAGAGGGGTGATATGATGAGATCAAGAAGAGTGAAAAGCCTAAGCTTGGGGATGCCCCCGTGGGTCACCCAAGCAAATTCAAGAAGACTCAAGCATATAAGCTTGGGGATGCCCAAGGCATCCCCTTCTTCATCAACAACTATCAGGTCATCTCTAGTGATACTATATTTTTATTCTTCCACAACTTATGTATTTTGCTTGGAGCGTCTGTTTGCTTTTATTTGTGTGTTTTGTTTTCTCAATAAATTGGATCCTAGCATTCTTGTGTGGGAGAGAGACACGCTCCGCTTTTTCATATGAATACTCTTGTGCTTCGCTTATATTTGTTGAGTATTCTTAGCTACTGTCTGTTTTCTAGTAAGCTCTCGCTTTTAGCATGTTATCTTGTTTAGAGCTGCTAGTTCTTTGTGTTAAGCTCTCTTGTGTTTCACTCCTATTTGTTAGAGAGTTGTTTTAGTTGCTTGGTTGATGTGTTAGATTGGAAAATGATATGCTTGTGATAGTGGTATGAAATAGAGAAAAACTGCATAGTCTTGTAGACCATTGTGTAGATAACTTGCTCCTCTTCAATTGTTTTGAGGTATTAAAATAACTAATGGTTAAAATATGTTGGTTAATGTTGTTAAGAGCTGATTAGTGAAGATGTGTTAGTAGAGCGTGGAGCTGTACTTTTCTGAACTAAAAACAACTTAAGTCAATAGTGCTTTAGTGTCGTGATTTCCTCTTAGTTGAAAAGAAGTTTCTAATGGTATAGTTACTGCAACGGTCGGGGAAGCCAACGGGGCACTTGTGTCGCCGCCACGATCCCTCTCGGGGTGTCTCTAACCATTTGTAAAACTTTGATACTGTTAGTTGTTTGCAATATACGACATGCTATGTGAGTTTTTGGTTTTTGGCACTTCCACCTCCATATTTTGCTAGCCTCTTCGGTGCTTTGCATTGCCCTTTTTCACATTGAGATTGGTGCATACTTTGCAAGTACATCCAACTCCGTGGGAGATCTTCATCTTGTTCTCCTACACATAAGCCAACTATCTTCCTCAAAACAGCCACCATATCTACCTATCACAGCATTTCCATAGCTGTTCCGAGATACATTGCCATGCAACATCCATCATTTACATTACATGACTTTATGTCATTTTTACTTCATTACCATATAGTATTGCTTGACCATTTGAGTTAGTGTGATGCGTGGTTTTCCACATGTGTTACATCTTTTCCACACTACGCTCGGTCTTGCATATCCACCATACACCATGTATTAGTCTTTGAGTTTTGAGTACACCAAAAAGTGTGATGATCATCTTGTAAAATAGAGTGTTGCCTCTACCTGTGAGCATATTGAAAAGAGTCCAAAGTGGCCAATCAAAAGAGTCCAAAAGAGACCAATGAGACAAAAATATAAAAGAGCCACAAAGGCCTCAAGAAGCAAAAAGCAAAAAAAGAGAAAAAGGAAAAAGAATATAAAATGAGAGAGGGGGCAACACTACTATCCTTTTATTCCACACTTGTGCTAGTAGCACCTACATCATTGTAGTGAGTTTTCATGCTTCATTAGTATAACTATGTGGGGACCAAACGTTATAGAACTTGGCTTGTATATTCCAACGATGAGCCTCCTCAAGTGAGCTCTAGGTCTTCATGAGAAAGCAAGTTGGATGCACCCCCACTAGTTCCATTGGAGAGCTTCCATTCATATAGCTCTATGTGCATCCGTTGCATGGCAATCACTACTCCTCATTCAGTGTCTACTACGGGACTTCCTCTTGTCTTGTGGTTACCTCTTCCACTGTTTGAGCCTTTCTTTTTGGCCTTCCAAACCCCCATTATTATTCTCTTTGCCATAACCTCATGGTGCCAAGCCTTCTTCTTGCTTGTATTAGTTGAGTGGACTACATAACAGTTGATAAGTTAAGTGGATGGATTAAGGACACTTGACTTGAGCTTGGCTATTTCTATTATTAACTGAATTTGATGCTTTGAAGATTGATTGACATTTTACATTGGAGACACAATTTACTATTCTTCTTTCTAAACCTTATGTATGGTTCCTTGTCTCCAACACGCTGATTCATGAAAAGTTCTAGCTTCTTTTAGCTAGCATTTGTTAATCATTGTTTGCTTAATGTCAACTATAGACAATTGTTTTGGATCACCTTATTCACATCATGTGTTTTGCATTACTATGTTGATCTACATTGTGAGTTTGCATGTCTCCTAAGAAATTATTTGTTATCGTTCTACCTACTCGAGGACGAGTAGAACTAAGCTTGGGGATGCTGATACGTCTCCGACGTATCTATAATTTCTTATGATCCATGCTTGTTTTCATACCATTTGCTACATGTTTTGTTTACATCTTATAGCATTTTTATGCATTTTTGGAACTAACATATTAACAAGATGCCCCAGTGCCAGTTCCTGTTTTCTGCTGTTTTCCCGTTTCAGAAAAGTACTTAAGGAAATATTCTCGGAATTGGACGGGACAAAAAGCAGCAGTCTTATAATTCAATGGACTACACGGAGCCCGAAGGAGAGGACCTGGAGGGCCGTGGGCCGGCCACACCATAGGGTGGCGCAGGACCCATGCCTGCCGCGCCACCAGGTGGTGTGGGGCCCACGGGAGCCCTCCGACGCCACCCTTTCGCCTATATATTGCCCCCGACGCATAAAACCTAGACGGATACGCCATATTCCAAAGAAAGATCTGCAGCGCCGCCGCCATCGCCGACAAGTTTCGGGGGACAGAAGTCTCTGTTCCGGCACCCTGTCGGGACGGGGAAGTGCCCCCGGAGCCATCTCCATCGACTCCACCACCATCTTCATCGCCGTTGCTGACTCCCATGATGAGGAGGGAGTAGTTCTCCCTCGGGGCTGAGGGCCGTACCGGTAGCCATGTGGTCTATATCTCTCTCTCCCATGATGTGATCTATATGTGATCATGAGCTTTGCAATCTAGATGTTGTTATGTTACTCAAGTGGGCTTTATTTATGTGATCTCCGGAGACTCCTTGTCCCACGTGTGTAAAGGTGACAGTGTGTGCACCGTGTGGGTCTTTAGGCTATATTTCACAAGATACTTGTTCACTGATTTATTATTTGAGTTGGATGTCTCTATGAAATTGTGGTGTGTTAGTACCTCCTATGAATGCTCATGGTCCAGTGTGGGGTATTCATTAGTACTTGGGAATATATGTTTGAGGCGTGCTTTTGCATTCCTACACAATGAATTAGTGTTCGTTATCCAGCCGGAGAATACTTTGGAGTAGTATATTGAAGTGCTTATATTTATATTCAATTATGATTGCATTGTTGAGAGTGACCACTGGTGAAAGTATGATCCCTAGGCCTTGTTTCTAAGCATTGAAACACCATTTACAACAAGATCTGCTACATGTTTGCTTGCTGCCATTTTTATTTCAGATTGCAATTACTACTTATAATCATCCATATTACTTGTATTTCACTATCTCTTCGCCGAACTAGTGCACCTATACATCTGACAAGTGTATTGGGTGTGTTGGGGACACAAGCGACTTCTTGTATTGTGATTGCAGGGTTGCTTGAGAGGGATACCTTTGACCTCTACCTCCCTGAGTTCGATAAACCTTGGGTGATTCACTTAAGGGAAACTTGCTGCTGTTCTACAAACCTCTGCTCTTGGAGGCCCAACACTGTCTACAAGAATAGAAGCGTGCGTAGACATCACATAGTGAAAAGATGTCAGGGCATGGACATGAGTTTGTGGTCGACCCCCACCAATCCAATCACAAGACCAAGACATAATCTAAGGTCTGCCACAGAACCTAGGCACAACTAGAGAAAGAACTAGCTTGTTGAAAGATTCAGGGTGTTTGGTAAAAGGGATGATCAAACTCTGGAAATATATAGCTCCAATCAACACATGAAGAAACAAAAACTTGCAATGCATAATCACGAACACTGGGGTACTATAGCAAGCATTGGTACATGATACGTGTCAAACATATCTATAATTTTTTAGTGATCCATGCTAATTTTGTGATGTTGTCACATGTTTCTATTATCATATCACATCATTTTTATGCATTTTGTTGGACTAACCTATTGACAAGATGCCCAGTGCCAGTTCTCTGTTTTTGTTGTTTTTGTGTTTCAGAAATTTACTTATGGAAATATTCTCGGAATTGGACCAAAATTTACGAAGATTATTTTTACGCCAAGATGAAGACGGAGACCGAAGGGCGACCTGGGGGGCCACCCAGGGGCCACAGGCGGGTGCCTGCCGCGGCCCCCCTGGACCCGCGGGTGGGGCCCGCCCCTGCCCCCTGGGCACCGCCTCGGCCCCCTCCGACGCCTATAAAATCCTAAAAACCCTAAAAACGACAGGGCGGCCATTATTTTCTAGAAAAGTCATCCCGAGGCGCCGTCACCTCAAACCCTAATTTGGGGGTGATTCTGAAGCAAATCCCGGCACTCTGCCGGAGGGGAGATCGATCCCGGAGGGCTCTTCATCGCCATGCCTTCCTCCGGGATGATTTGTGAGTAGTCCCACCTTGGACCTTGGGTCCATGGCAGTAGCTAGATGGTAGTCTCTCTCTCTTATGCTTCATGTCTTATGATCTTGTGAGCTACCTAACATGATCAAGAACGTATTGTAATGCTATGTGATGTATTTGCTGGGATCCGATGGATTATAAAGTTATGATCAAATTGTGCATGATTCTTATATGTTGATTTATGTTCTTGCATGCTCTCCGATGTGCGTAGTTAGTTTGGCCAAGTGATTGTGTGTATCTCCAAGAGAGAGTATTTATGCTAGATAGTGGGTTCATGCCCCCTTTTGTTCCTAGGCACGAGTGACAGAAACGTCTAAGGGCGAGGGTGTGCTGTTGCTACTAAGGATAAAACAGCGGTGTTAAAGTCTATTTTGATATTTAATATTGCTTACTTCATGCGCTTTACTTAATGCAAATGTCTGTTGCTTGCAACTTAATACCGATGGGTGACAAGCTGGATAGCGATCCCACGGTGGACTTTTTAGACAAAGATGCAGTTGGACTCAACGGTCTTTGTTCATTGTCGTGATGCCTACTTAAATATTATCATGTTCTCTTTGTCATAGCTAGATTAAGTTTGTGTTATAATCTTGTCAATTGCCCAGCTGTAATTTGTTTACCCATCATATGAATGTTCTATTTACTTGAGAGACTCCACTAGTGAACCCATGGCCCCCGGTCCATCTTTTTACATTGATCGCAACCATTATTATCACTTTTCACCATCATTACTCCTCTGGTCCATTTTCATAATTTATCTATTTCACTATACAATTAACCGCTTTGTTTTCTACGAGACCGGAAAGTTTGACAACGTTTCCACCGTTGGGGGCAAAGTATTTTGATTGAGTGTGTGCAGGTCCATGTCTATTGAAGATTAAGCGCCAGAGATCTTCAACATTCACTTTGTTGTTGATTTCAAGGTCCTACTGGTTCGATAAACCTCGGTTCGTTATCGAGCGAAAACTGCTGCTTGCTACATCTCCGCCTTCGCTTGGGGCACCACCCAACTCTTCATCAGTAGCAATCAAGCTCTTTTCTGGCGCCGTTGTCGGGGATCTTGGAGCTACAGCAAGGGGAGTCTCACACTCTCAATCTCTTTACTTTGTTTTTGTCTTGCTTGTTTTATTTCTCGTTAGCTTATTTTTCTTGTTGCAAAATTTTAAAACCCAAAAAAATTTAGTGTAGACTTTATTCCTGTCTGGTTATTTTATTTTATCATTATGTCTTCCACTGAAAACACCAAGTTGGGTGATTTTACTAGCACTAATAACAATGATTTAATATGCTCTCCAATTGCTCCACCCGCTACTAAAGCGGAATCTTATGAAATTAAGCATGCCTTGTTAAATCTTGTTATGAAAGAGCAATTTTCTGGTGCTAGTACTGATGATGCCGCCTCTCATTTAAATAACTTTGTTGAGTTATGTGATATGCAAAAGTATAAAGAGGTAGAAAGTGACATCATAAAACTGAAGCTTTTCCCTTTCTCTTTGAGAGGGAGAGCAAAAGAATGGTTATTGTCTTTGCCTAGAAATAGCATTGATTCTTGGATTAAATGCAAAGATGCTTTTATTGGAAAATATTATCCACCTGCTAAAATCATACAATTAAGGAGTAACATTATGAACTTTAGACAATTTGATAATGAACATGTTGCTCAAGCTTGGTAGATAATGAAATTTATGGTTAAAAATTGTCCCACGCATGGATTAAATATGTGGATGGTTATCCAAACCTTTTATGCAGGTTTGAATTTTTCTTCAAGGAACCTATTGGACTCGGCAGCGGGAGGTACCTTCATGTCCACAAAATTAGGTGCAGCAACTAAACTCTTGAATGAGATGATGACAAATTATTCGCAATGGCATACCGAAAGAGCTCCAAGTGGTAAGAAGGTAAATTCTGTCGAGGAAATTTCCTCTTTGAGTGATAAGGTTGATATGATTATGTCTATGCTTGCAACCAATCAGTCCCATATTGATACTAATAATGTCCCACTTTCTTCATTAATTTCCCAAGAAAATGATCAAGTTGATGTGAATTTTCTTAATAGAAGTAACTTCAACAATAATGCTTATCGAAATAATTTTGGTAGTAACAACTATAAGCCTTATCCTCCCAATAATGGCAACTCTTATGGCAATTCCTATGGTAATTCTTATAATCCTAATAAGAATGTGTTCTCTGATCTTGAAAATGTTTTAAAAGAATTTATCACTTCGCAAAAAGCTTTCAACAAAACTGTCGAAGAGAAACTTGAAAAATTGGATAGACTTGTCTCTAAAGTGGAAGATCTTGCTCATGATGTTGAAATTTTAAAAATTAGAACCACTCCTCTTCAAGACAAGCCTACTGAATCTCTAAATGCTATTTCTATTCAAATTCATGGGAATGAAAGGATGATGGCTCGCTTGAAAGCTAGGTGGGCTAGAGAGAAAGAAGAAGCTAGAATTGCTAAAATGAATAGGAAAACTGTTAAAGTTTATACTATCTGAACTACTAATGAGGAACCTCCTAGCCTATTTAAAGATGATGAAATTGATTTTGATACTTGCAATCTTACTGAAGTCATAAATTTCCTACAAAAACTTGCTAAGTCACCGGATGCTAGTAAATTAAATATTGCCTTCACCAAACATATTACCGATGCTCTTATCAAGGCTATGGAAGAAAAGCTTAAGCTAGAAACTTCTATTCCTAGAAAATTAGAAGATGGATGGGAACCCACTATTAAGATGAAAATAAATGACTTTGATTGTAATGCTTTGTGTGATCTTGGTGCTAGTGTTTCTGTTATGCCTAAAAGTTTCTATGATATGCTCAATTTAAATCCTTTGGAAGAGTGCTATTTAAATGTTCATCTTGCTGATTCTTCTAAAAAGAAACCTTTGGGTAGAGTTGATGATGTCCTTATTGTTGTTAATGATAACTATGTTCCCGTTGACTTTATTGTTATGGACATTGAGTGCAATGCTTCTTGTCCTATTATTTTGGGGAGACCGTTTTTGAGAACCGTTGGTGCCATTATTGATATGAAAGAGGGAAATATAAGATTTCAGTTCCCCCTCAGAAGAGGGATGGAGCACTTCCCTAGAAATAGAAAAAAGCTTCCTTTTGAATCAATCATAAGGCTAGGCTATGCTCTTGATGTTGCAAAGGCCTCCGAAAAAACTTGATATTTGGCATTGCGCCTAGCTAAAAGGTGTTAAAGAAAAGCGCTTATTGGGAGGCAACTCATCTTTTACTTTCAGTTTGCCTTTTTACTTTTATTGAGTCTTGAAGTTTTTGCCTCTGTAGCAACTTCATTGTATCTTTTTCTTTTGGTTTTTTGTGCCAAGTTTAGCCTCTAATGCATTGAAAGTGCGAGGTGTTGTTTTGCTGTCCAGAAACAGATTTCTGTCCTTCACTGTTCGAAATTCCAAAACATCTCTGAATTTTATATTTTTCTGAAATTTTTAGACAGCAAGCCTGATACTTTTATCTATCTTTCGTTAGTTTTGAGTTTTCTGATTTGAGCTACATAAGTGTCTCGAAAAATTCGATCTTTACAGACTATTCAGATTTTGACAGATTCTGCTTTTATTTTGCATTCATCTCTTTACTATCGTTAAATGTGATACTCTAGAGGTGGAGTGCCACATTGAGACTTAGTGAACAGTAGCTAATGCCTAATAAAGTTGTTTGCAATTTGTCTTGAGTTGAACACATGTGCATTTTAATTTATGAGCACTAACCCTCTAATCAGTTTATGAGAAGTTTTGTGTGAAGGGAGTTTTTAAGTTCCAAAGGAGAGGATAATGAAAAATTGAAGATGGATCAGAGCTCAAGCTTGGGGATGCCCCCATGGAACCCCCTCTGAATATCAAGAACTATCAAGCGTCAAAGCTTCGGGATGCCCAAGGCATCCCCTCTTCTTCATCGACTATCATGAGGTCGTCTTCGTTGAACTAAGTTTTTATCACTTTACATATTATGTGCTATACTTGGAGCGTCTTTTTACTTTCAGTTTGTTTGTTATTTTGCTGGTCATATGCTTGTTTGATCCTTGCTTTATTTGTGTGGGAGAGAGACACGCTCCGCTTTTTCATTTGAATACTCCTGTGCTTCGCTTATATTTTGTTGAGTATTCTTAGCTACTGTTTGTTTGCTAGTAAGCTCTTGCTTTTAGCTTTTATCTTATTTAGAGCTGCTAGTGGTTGATGTTAAACTCTCTTGTTCTTCACTTATATTTGTTAGAGAGTTGTTTTGGTTGCTTGGTTAATGTGTTAGATCGGTAAAATGCTATGCATGTGGTAGTGGTATTAACTAGAAAAAACCTGCATAGTCTTGTAGATCACTATGTGGATAATTTGATACTTTTCAAATGTTTTGAGATATTAAAATAACTAATGGTTAAAATGTGTTGGTTAATGGTGTTAGAGCTGATTAGTGGAGATGTGTTAGTAAAGCGTGGAACCATACTTTTCTGAACTAAATAACCTAAGTCAACAATGCTAATGTGTAATGAATTCTGCTCAGTTGAAAATAAGTTCCTAGTGGGTAGTTACTGCAACGGTCGGGGAAGCCAACGGGGCACTTGTGTCACCGCCACGATCCCTCTCGGGGTGTCTCTAACCATTTGTGGAACATTGAAACTGCTAGTTGTTTGCAATATACGAAATGCATTGTGAGTTTTGGTTTTTTGGCACTTCCACTTCCATATTTTGCTAGCCTCTTCGGTGTTGCGCAATGCCCTCTCTCACATTGAGATTGGTGCATACTTCGCGAGTACATCCAACTCCGTGGGAAAACTTCATCCTGTTCTACTACACATAAGCCAACTATCTCCCTCAAAACAGCCACCATATCTACCTATCACGGCATTTCCATAGCCGTTCCGAGATACAATGATATGCAACATCCATCATTACATTACATGACTTGATGTCGTTCTTCATTACCATATAGTATGCTTGATCATTGAGTTAGTGTGCTGCGTGGCTTGCCACATGTTTTACATTTTTTTTCCACACTACGCTCGATCATGCATATCTCCTTTTATACATCATGTATTATTCTTATGAGTTATGAGTACCAAAAAGTGTGATGATCCAATTGTAATATAGAGTGTTGCTCCTACAGTGAGGTTTAAAAATAAAAAAGAGAGAAGAATAAAAGAGCCCAAAGGAGACCAAATGAGAGAGCATTTAAAAGACTCAATGAGGCCACCCAAAATCCAAAAAAATAGAAAAAGAGAGAGGGAGCAACACTACTATCCTTTTTACCACACTTGTGCTAGTAGCACTTACACTTCATTGTAGAGAGTTCTCATGTTGTTTTAATAGTATAACTAAGTGGGGAACTAACGTTATAGAACTTGGCTTGTATATTCTAAGGATGAGCCTCCTCAAGTGAGCTCTAGGTATTCATGAGCAGCAAGTTGGATGCACCCCCACTAGTTCCATTGGAGAGCTTTCATACACTTATATCTCTATGTGCATCTGTTGCATGGCAATCACTACTCCTCATACAGTGTCAACTAAGGGACTTCCTTCTGTCTTGTGGTTACCTTCTCCGCTGTTTGAGCCTTTCTTTTTGACCTTCCAAACCTCCATCATTGTTCTCTTTGCCATAACATCTTGGTGCCAAAGCCACTTCTTACTTACACTAGTTGAGTAGACTTCGAAACAGTTGATTTGTGAAGTAGATGGATTAGGACACTTGACTTGAGCTTGGCTATTTTCATGAATCGCTAATTAGATGCTTTGAAGAATGATTGATACTTTACATTGGAGACATAATTTGCAATTCTTCTTTCTAAACCTTATGTATGGTTCCATGTCTCCAACGCACCTATTCATGAAAAGTTTTTAGCATTTGTTAGCTAGCGTTTGTTAATCGTTGTTTGCTTAATGTCAACTATAGACAATTGTTTTGGATCATCTTATTCACATCATGTGCTTTGCATTACTATCTTGATCAAGATTATGTTGGTTGCATGTCTCATCAAAAACTATTTTGTTATCACTTACCTACTCGAGGACGAGTAGGAGTTAAGCTTGGGATGCTGATACGTGTCAAACGTATCTATAATTTTTGAGTGATCCATGCTAATTTTGTGATGTTGTCACATGTTTCTATTATCATATCACATCATTTTTATGCATTTTGTTGGACTAACCTATTGACAAGATGCCCAGTGCCAGTTCCCTGTTTTCGATATTTTTGTGTTTCAAAAATTTACTTCTGGAAATATTCTCGGAATTGGACCAAAATTTACGGAGATTATTTTTATGCCAAGATGGATGGAGACCGAAGGGCAACCTAGGGGGGGGCACCCAGGGGCCACAGGCCGGTGCTTGCCGCGGCCCCTCTAGACCCGCAGGTGGGGCCCGCCCCTGCCCCCTAGGCACCGCCTCGGCCCCCTCCGACGTCTATGAAATCCTAAAAACCCTAAAAACCCTAAAAATGACGGGGCGGCCATTATTTTCCAGAAAAGTCATTCCGAGGCGCCGTCACCTCAAACCCTAATTCGGGGGTGATTCTGAAGCAAATCCCAGCACTCTGCCGGAGGGGAGATCGATCCCGGAGGGCTCTTCATCGCCATGCCTTCCTCCGGGATGATTTGTGAGTAGTTCCACCTTGGACCTTGGGTCCATGGCAGTAGCTAGATGGTAGTCTCTCTCTCTTGTGCTTCATGTCTTATGATCTTGTGAGCTGCCTAACATGATCAAGATCGATTATTGTAATGCTATGTGATGTGTTTGCTAGGATCCAATGGATTATAAAGTTATGATCTAATTGTGCATGATTCTTATATGTTGATTTATGTTCTTGCATGCTCTCCGATGTGCGTAGTTACTTTGGCCAAGTGATTGTGTGTATCTACAAGAGAGAGTATTTATGCTAGATAGTGGGTTCATGCCCCTTTTGTTCCTGGGCACGAGTGACAGAGACGTCTAAGGGCGAGGGTGTGCTGTTGCTACTAAGGCTAAAACAGCGGTGTTAAAGTCTATTTTGATATTTAATATTGCTTACTTCATGCGCTTTACTTAATGCAAATGTCTGTTGCTTGCAACTTAATACCGATGGGTGACAGGCTGGATAGCGATCCCACGGTGAACTTTTTAGACAAAGATGCAGTTGGGCTCGACGGTCTTTGTTCATTGTCGTGATGCCTACTTAAATATTATCATGTTCTCTTTGTCATAGCTAGATTAAGTTTGTGTTATAATCTTGTCAATTTCCCAGCTGTAATTTGTTTATCCATCATATGAATGTTCTATTTACTTGAGAGACTCCACTAGTGAACCCATGGCCCTCGGTCCATCTTTTTACATTGATTGCAAACTTTATTCATCACTTTTCACCATCATTACTCCTCTGGTCCATTTTCATAATTTATCTATTTCACTATACAATTAACCGCTTTGTTTTCTGCGAGACCGGAAAGATTGACAACCTTTCCGCCATTGGGGCAAAGTATTTTGGTTGAGTGTGTGCAGGTCCACGTCTGTTGAAGATTAAGCGCCAGAGATCTTCAACATTCACTTTGTTGTTGATTTCAAGGTCCTACTGGTTCGATAAACCTCGGTTCGTTATCGAGTGAAAATTGCTGCTTGCTACATCTTCGCCTTCGCTTGGGGCACCACCCAACTCTTCATCAGTAGCAACCAGTACGTAGCAATAGCAACGTAGTCACTCAACACCATCATACTGACATTAGGATCACAATAAGTAGAAAAAAATTATCAATAATAAAGGATTAATGAAAGCGTTAATGAAATGCATGATCCATAACCCATCCTACTGTGCATCAGTGTGTCAAGTTTTAATGTTGCATTATTAATATATAAAGTTTTAGAGTTACATTATGGGAAGTTCAAAACTTTAAGTTGTTAAACAAATAGTAACATTTTAATTTCCATAGGTACCTAAGTATATCATCTCTATACCAGAGATCTAAAGCCGGGCTCTGATACCAACTGTAACACCCCAGGTACCATCCCCCTGAGATGCTACCTCGTTACAACACAATCTACCAAGACTGGAGATTATTACGAATTTTGATAGAGTTTTTCTTGAAAATACGGGAATCCACAACAGGCAGTTAATTATAAGAGGATAGATAGAGACATTCTAGCTTTAAACAAACATCCACGTGGTTCATAAAATCTCAAGAAGTCTCGAGTCAAAAAGTAAGGTGACTCAACTAAATGTTGTAGAATAAGCAACTAATATCCTACGGGTATCCACTAAGTATTATATGAATTATGTGATGTGCTCAGGTGTTGAGGTGCTACGCCCATTTCCCATGCATGTCACATTTTAGTACCTAAAACCAATTTGAAAACGCAAGGGTGAGTATAAATATACTCAGCAAGTACAGTATGGCATCATAACAATATTAATCCATTAACAACAGTAGAGCTTCACTCTGAAACAAACAATTCATCTAACAATTGAACTGTGGGTTTTGGCACATGTAACGGGAAATAGTCATCTTGTGGAAGGCAGTGTTGGCTCGGAATTTAGCAACGCGTCGGCTCGGAATTTACCGACCTGCCGTAGTATTGGATCGTAATTTACCAAACCGCAACCTGTGGAGTTTATCGAATCAAAGAAATCTCAAGCATGAAGGACCAGTCATTCCGGAACACAACCAAGCATAATGAAACAAGGTTTGTCATGCACTTACCTTTACCATAAGGAAGATGTTGATTCGGAATAAAACCTGATACCTCTGTAGCAACACCACTAGGAATTAATTGAGAAAAAGTTGATGAAGATGAGTTCTCTAGTCCTCTCCTCTACTCCCATGTTCTTGTTCTTCCTGTGTATCCTCTCCTTGTTCCTCCAGCACGAATCGCATGGTTGAGGGAGCTTCAGATGGAGCTATGGTAGGGGGAGGAAGTGGGTGGAATCTAAGGAAAGGAGGCGGCTGCATAGAGAAGAGAGTTGGGGAGGGGCTGCCGCTTGGAGAAGAGAAAGGAGATGAACGGTGCACTCAGTTGGATAGGAAGGAGGTCACGATGGTGGAGGAAGGAGATAGAGATGAGGGCATGAATTTTTAATTACTTTAACGATATTTTCGAAATAAAAAAATAATAATAATAGTCATAGCCTTTAAATTTGATAAGGCAGGAGAAAATGCATCCAGAGTCCGGTTTAGGCAAATGAGCAGTCTATTTCGACTATCTCGACAAGGCCGACACATCCATGGTGTCGGATATTCGAGAAGAGGTTTAAATTTAAAATTCACATGAAGATGGACATGAAAGAGATACGACGAGCCATGAAATCAATTTCATGGTGTCATCTTTGATATGAATAAAAGAGTACTCCACAATTAAATCTCTGAGATAGATGCTCTCTATGAAGGTTTCTGATTTGAAATTGAAGAAGGACAATTAAAATGGTTGTCGGCAGATACGACAAGAACTGTTGATGGCTGGGAATACCCAGAAATAATTACGAGGTGTTACACTCTAACCACCTTAAAAGGAACTCGTCCTCGAGTTCTTTATTATGTTAGTGCTAGATGACTACAAGCACAACCCCTCATCAAGCAATCACAACAATAAAAATTATGAAGAAATCAGGACCAGCAAAGCGGCATACTAATCAATGGCATTTCCATGCCATGCATGGTCACTACACATCCTGTACCCACTCAATTCAAATTATCTGTTGCTCCCAAACATATAAGGCATTTTTAGGCCAACAAGGAACATATGAATACAACAAAGCCAAGGTTAACAAGAGGAGATCCATGTGAAAATACATTGATGGTCCAGAAAGATTTGCAAGTGGGGAACTAACTCAAAGGCACAAGCATGTTGCAAACATGAAAACATCTTGAGTACATGGTCTCGTAAAGACATACAATAGTCTCATAACTTATTTTTGGGGCCAAGTTAAGAAGAGCTCAACGACAAGAGCCAAACGAGGATTTGAGGCAAGACTTGAAGGCAAAACGAACTACGGAGTTTCATAGAAACCAACTGTTCCATCTATGGGTTAGGTTGACAAACATTAGCTTGCGAATAACACTCAAGTTCATTTCTTCATCATAACATGGGCAATTAATAAGAGTAAATGATATGGTTGATCAGTCCATCCTTTACTGGAACTATTTGATTTGTATGTCAATAAATGAACCATGGTTCTAACTCTTAGTCTCCTCACATGACATAGTGAAAAGATGTCAGGGCACAGACATGAGTTCGTGGTCGACCCCCATCAATCCAATCACAAGACCAAGACATAATCTAAAGTCCGTCGGATATGACATCTTTGGGAGAGATTCTTACCTTTGAACAAAAGGTTGGAGAGAGTTTTAAAAATACTTGGGAAAGAATTTCAGAACCTTACAAGAAAATGTAGCCCAGAATTGAATTGGGAGTTCTCCTAAAAAAATTCTACTTTGGTCTTACATCTGTGTATCAACACGCTTTAGATGTTATGGTAGGAGAAACCTTCTCGGAATATGATGCAATTAAAGCTTTTAGAATTGTAAATGGGCTAGCCATTTTCCCTATGATGGATAAAACTGATAAGGTTATTGAAAAATTAGACAAGATGGAGAAAACTCTAAATGATCTTGCCATAAATGAAAAAGAGAGCGCTTCAGAAGCTACGCAACCCCTTGCTAAAATGAAAAATGATTGGGAACCTTTTATTAAAATTGAAATTGATCACCAAAACTTTCTAGCTTATTGTGGTCTAGGTTCCACTGCTTCAATCATGCCAAAAATGGTGTATGATTCTCTTACTTATCAGAATATGATAGATTACCCAATTTATCATTCTCATGCTAATGGAACTATTTCTAAGATTCTGGGGAGAGCTAATGGTATCCCTGATGTTTTCCGAAATAAAATGTTCCCCATTGATGTTATTATCTTAGATTAGAGAAATTCCAAGGGAATGTAGTTTTAGGGAGGTCTTTCCTTAAGGCTGTTGAGTGCTTTATTAATGCTAAGTATAGATTTATGAAGCTCAACTCTTCCATTAACCGAAAGTTGTTTTTCCCTTGTAAGGTAAAAGATGAGATTATTGAAGGAGGGAATTATTTTGATATTGAGGAAAACGATAAAACTTGAATCTTCCCTTTTTGCCTAGCTAAAAGGCGTTAAAGAAAAGCGCTTATGGGAGGCAACCCATTTTATTTTATCTTCTGTTTCTTTTTGGTTTCTTTGAGTTTTGGGTGATTTTACTTCTGTAACAACTCACTTGTATCTTTTTATTTTGGTTTTTGGTGCCAAAAATAGCCTCTAAAAAGAGGATGACTAATTGGTGAGTTTGCTGTCGAGAAACAGATTTCTGTTCTTCACTGTTCGAAAATCCAAAAAATCACAGGACGTCATCTGTGGCTGCCAATTTTTAAAAGCAAGCATCAGGGTTTTTTCTACATTTCTCTAGATTTAAGTTTTCTGATTTGAGGTCCAGAAGTGCCCCGAAAAAATTCATCTTTACAGTATGTTCTGTTTTTGACAGATTATGTCCTTAGTTTTGCATTGCTTCTTTCACGGGCACAGTGGAGTTCTTTTCAAAGCTGGAGCTTTACTTAGACCTTTGTGACAGTAGCTAATGTTTAAAAAAAATCATGATATGTTCTTTGGAACTGAAATAAGATATTTTTTTTGTGGACTAACCCTCTAGTGAAGTTGCTATAAATTTTGCGTGAAGGAAGTTTTCAAGTAACCAAGTGCGAGGTGATGAAGGAAGATCAAGAAGGGATAAAAGCCTAAGCTTGGGGAGGCTCCCCATGGACCCTCATATTCAAGAAGTCACAAGCGTCTAAGCTTGGGGATGCCCAAGGCATCCCCTTCGTCATCAACAATCATCGGTTTCTCTCATGGTACTATATTTTTATTCCTTTGCACATTATGTGTTGTTCTTGGAGTGTCAGTTTGTTTTTACTTTCAGTTTGTTTGTGTTTTGTTCTCCGGTCTTTGCAACAATTTGGATCCATGCATGCTTGTTTGGGAGAGAGACATGCTCCGCTTTTTCATTATACACTCCTGTTGTTCACTTATATGTGTTGAGTGTTTAGCCTTTGTTATTTTTTCTTCCAGCTCTTCTTTTCAAGCATCTCTTTGTTTCAAATAAGTTGATTGGTCTTTGGTTGAATGAAAATTATCATGTAGGAAGTGTTAAAAGTGATGCTTAATCTTGTAGACCATTGTCTTGAATCTTTGATACTTGTCAATTGTTTAGAGATATGAAGTAGATTAATCCTTAAACTTGTGGATCATCTAGTAAGAATAGATTAGTAAAAACTGCCGCAAAGCTTTAAAATTGTGGTGCTTGTCCTGCTTGGTAGCTCTCAAAGTCTATATTATTTTTACAAGAGTTGGTTTGGCTAACAAGGTAGACGGTGTGAAGTCTAGTGGTTATGCATAACGTATATCTGTAGTCATTCATTGAACTAAGTTGATGTTATGTGTTTGCTTGATATCCTGATAAGCCCAAAAATTCCGTACTAAGAGGGAATACTTCTCGTGCAACCAACTCCCTGAGCCAAATATCTTTGCCATTTTTATCGACCATACCTACCTACATGTGGTATTTCGTTGCCACTCCAAGTAAATTTTTCATATGCTATCTTTAAAACCTTCAAAATTCTCCTTTTTGTGTCTCTGTTTTTAAGCTCATGAGGAAGCAGTAGGAAGCTAGATATAACCTGTGACAAGCAAGGTCATTTCCCCCCTTTCACCCGGTGTTGATGGTTCACGTCCTCACTTGAATTTGACACGAGAGCGGCTTAAGAAAAATATAAATATAACTGACCATTCCCCTCCGCACAATGAAAACATGAGAAATCAGTCAAAACATTGGTTAGTGGTGAAACAACGGAGAAAAGAGGAGCGACCTCATTCCTCTAAAACCAGCCGCTCTCAAAAGCCTAAAAATCTTGCTTGAAATGGGGGACTACCTAGTTTTTTTACTATGAAGTCATTGACGAAAGCATGCATATCTCAAAATTGTTTTACTTCTGTAAAAAAAATCAAAAAATAATAATAAAAAGCTCTAGCACATGACTAATCCCTGCTTCCCTCTGCGAAGTGCCTTTCTTTTACTTTTATGTTGAGTCAGTCTTCCTCTTCCTTCTAAACTCCTCAAGCAATCACTTGGTGTCAACTTTGGTTCATGTTTTACTTCATGTTATCTTTGTGCCTAACTGTGAAAACTTTGTATTGACTTTATCTTGAGATAAACAAGTTGCAAGTTGAAGCTTTTTGCTGAAAACTTAAATCTTCCTTTGTGTTGGCCAAACTCCTTTGTTGAACTAATATTGCTTTGTGAGATATCAATCATTGTCAAGTGTTATACTTTTAAATCTCAAAAGTACTCTTTTCTAGTAAATTCTTGTATAGATGTTACACCTAGTTAATCATTGTTTGTTTCATTCAATGAACCTTTGTTTTGGATCAATGCATTCAGTTCATTTGCTTTACATGATTACATGATCAAGATTGTGTTGGTAGCATGTCACTTCAAAAATTATTTTATTATCACTTACCTACTCGAGGACGAGCAGGAGTTACGCTTGGGGATGCTGATACGTCTCCGACGTATATTTAATTTTGATGTTCCATGCTTGATTATATATCAGTGCCACATGTTTTTATAATGTTTTTATATCATTTTGGCATGATTTATGGAACTAACCTATTAACAAGATGCCTAGTGCCAGTTCCTGTTTTCTACTGTCTTTTTGTTTCAGAAAAGTTGTTCTGGGAAGTTTCTCGAAATGCGCTGAAAATTTACGGGATTTATTTCCAAGCTGAAACAAAGACGGAGCCAGAAGGATGCCCGGAGGGGGAGGCCACAGCCTCCAGATGCCCTCCAGGCGTGGCCCCACCCTAGGCCGTGCCTGGGCCCCACCTGGGCGGCTCCTTCACCTCCTCGAGTCGCCTCTTCGCCTATAAATTAGTCTTCGACCCTAAAACCCTAAGTACCCGATCATATCTTGTGAGCTGCCTATCATGATCAAGATCATATTATCTGTAACTGCTACATGATTGTGTTTGCATGGATCCGATGAATTGTGGAAGTCATTACTTTTGTTCATCTATGTGTTATGTTTTATCTATGATCTTGCATGCTCTCCGATGCTAGTGGATGCTTTGGCCAAGTAATTATTAGTGTTGTATGAGGGAGTATTTATGCTAGATAGTGGGTTCATGCCTCTCTTTGTCTGAGCTCGGGTTGACAGAAACGATTAAGACTAGAGATGTGTTGTTGCCACTAGGGAGAAAACAGCGGTGTGATTTCCTTGTGTTATTTACATTGCTTACATTATGCACTTTGCTTATTACAATGATCTGTTGCTTGCAACTTAATACTTTTGGGTGACATGCTGGATAGTGATCCCGGGGTGGATTATTAGTCATAGATGCAGTTGGATAACGGTCTATGTATTTTGACGTAATGCCCATATTAGATGAAACGGTGAACTATATTGTTTTATGATAGCATTGTTGTGCGCCCACAATTCTGTCAATTGCCATGCTGTAATTTGTTTACCCATCATGTATATCTTTTGGAGAGACACCGCTAGTGATCTGTGGACCCCGATCCTATTTTCCTACATTGTTTACAACCGTTTTAATAGCTTTTCATCATCATTTGCTCGCTGGTCATATTTTAGTCTCATCATATTTTACATCTGTACAATTAAACCTTTGTGTTCGTCAAGCCGGAGAGATTGACAACCTCTCTGTTTCGTTGGAGCAAAGTAATTGTTTGTGATTATTTGCAGATCCGCATTAATCTACAAGTGCCAGAGTAGATTGACACCTCGCTAAGCCTTCTCCAAGTCCTACTGGATCTGACAACCTTGGTTTTGTAATCAAGGGAAACTGTTGCTCTACTGCATCATACCTTCCTCTTGGGGTTCCCCAGCGAACATGTGATCACGCCAACAAGCAGGATCGGCTAGAAACTGCTATTTTTTAGAGGAGCAAGTTTGA
Organism: Puccinellia tenuiflora; assembly: GCA_012064385.1. Classification (NCBI taxonomy): domain Eukaryota; kingdom Viridiplantae; phylum Streptophyta; class Magnoliopsida; order Poales; family Poaceae; genus Puccinellia; species Puccinellia tenuiflora. Next base: position 232,081 of record QRDG01001243.1, read on the forward strand.
GGGGTTAAATGATAAGAGGCCATATAGGGGACTAAATTTTGAGGGATCGGCTAGAGATGTCCTAAGTTGCACACAAAATTCTATTACTACTACATATGTTACTACAGTGTTCACCTCAGTTGGTAGATTAACGACACCATCACGTACACCATGGCATATTTAGCTGCAATTATCGTGGTGCTGACAATCATGGGGAATTTTGAGATGGTTGTGCTAGATGAACAGCGGGTCTCGGTAGCTCATGTCAAGTTCGAGACTACACGTGATGATGGAGGCGAGTTTGGATGTGGTGAAGACTATGAATCGTATGATCAGTGTTTTGTGGCAGTCTCGCCAAGCTGGCGCGGCAACACATGGGAACTTCGTTCTTGGTGGTGCTTTTTGGGCACAAATTCTCGACTTCTGGGGTGAAAACCCTAGGTATGACCTTCACTGGTTGTACCTTGCTATGACGGATATTTATTCGTCTCCTTGTAGAAGGCATTTCCTGAAGTTCAGTCGGACTTTGTTCGGAGTGATCTAAAACCCATAATCTATGATGAGGCGACAATGGTGTTTGTGCACGGTTCCCTTCATGGAGGCGTCGTTCTTGGAGAATCTTTTTTGGAGTCCGGCGTGACCTCCGATGGTGGTAGTTCCTGTTGTTTCCTTAATTATTTTGACGGGGCTTTTATTTTTACTTTTCTTTTAGCTGCGTGCATCCTTGATGTATCGACTAGCTCTTAACATTGAGCCCTATTATGGTGATTGGGGACCCCCGCTGATTAATTATGTTCGTCGATTTATAACTTAATTAAAATAATTAAATTTATTCAGTCAGGGGTCTATGGCTTCACTAATCCAGCCTGTAGTCCACTGATGGCTACAATGGTGTAGTGAATAATCATCGATGGTCACCCCAAGAGGAAGGTGTAAGATGTAGCGAGCAGCAAGTCTTTACCTTAGTTATGAACCAAGGTTATCGAACCAGTAGGACTCAGAGGTCTCCAGCAAGGTGCTTAGAGGCACGAACCTGCACACAACCAAACAATTCACTTTACCCCAACGGCAGGAAGGTTGTCAAGCTTCCCGGTCTGCTGAAAACAAAGTGATTAAATCTTATAGTGGAAAAGAGCAATTTATGAAAACAGACCAGTGAGCAAGCGATGGTGGAAAGCAAGTAAACGGTGTTGTAATCAATGTAAAAAGATGAACCTGGTGGCCATAGGTTCACTAGTGGTGTCTCTCTTGAAGATAAAATGCAATCATGATGGGTAAACAAATTACAGCTGGGCAATTGACAAAATTGTAACACAAACTTAATCTAGGTATGACAAAGAGTTCATGGTAATATTCATGTAGGCATCACGTCAAACATACATAGACCGCAATCCAACGGCATCTATGACTAAAAATCCACCTAGGGATCGCTATCCAGCCTCTCACCCATCGGTATTAAGTTGCAAGCAAAAGACAATTGCATTAAGCACAGTACATGATGTAATCAATATTTATGATCACGAAGACATAAACACCGTTGTTTTACCCCTAGTAGCAACAGCACACCCTCGTCCTTAGACGTTTCTGTCACTCGTGCCCAGGCATGGAGGGGGCATGAACCTACTATCTAGCATAAATACTCCCTTTTCGAGATACAAGTAATCACTTGGCCAAAGTAACTACGCACATCTGGGAGCATGAAAGATCATAATAGAACACATAGATAACATGAACAATCTGAACATAACTTCATAATTCATCGGATCCCAGCTAACACAACATGTAGCATTACAATAGATTGATCTTGATCAGGTAGGGCAGCTCACAAGACCATAAGCATGAAAGCACAATGAGAGAGATCACCATCTAGCTACTGCTATGGACGTATAATCCAAGGGGAACTACTCACGCATCATCCCGGAGGCGGCCATGGCGATGAAGAGGCCTCCGGGATCAATCTCCCCTCCTGCAGGGTGTCGGGAAGAGCTTCTGACCCCTTCCAAATTAGGGTTGAAGATGCAGTTGGCTTCGGGAAGGTTTCTGTGGAAAATATTCGTCGCCCCGATGTTTTTAGGGTTAAAGGGATTTTATAGGCATCGATGGAGGCCGAGGGGACCCCCAGGGGCAGGGGTGGGTCCCACCCGCGGCCCCTTAAGCCAGGGGTCGCCCCACCCCTGTGTGTGGCCCCTCTGGCTGCCCTTCGGGCTCCGTCTTCATTTCGATGTAAAAATAATTCCCGTAAATTTTCATCCAATTCCGAGGAATTTCCCTGAAGAAGATTTTTTTAAATACAAAACAACAGAAAAACAGGAACTAGCACTGGGCATCTTGTAGTAGGTTAGTACAATAAAATGTCTAAAAATCATAGATAAAGATGGTTGAAACATATGACAATGGTATAAAATAAGCATGTAACATTTAAAAATTATAGATACGTTTGACATGTATCATCCACCAGGCACTTCTCCACGGTGAGTTCTCACTCCGCGCGCGTGATCTTCTGGTTAGAGGAGCTAGCTAGTCAGTGGAGACTACAGGCGAGAGCATGGTGGGCGAGCTGAGCTCACATTCTCCTTCCCGCATGCCTTCTTTGCCTTGCTCTGTCGCGGCGTGCAGCGCTCGCTCATTCAGGAAGCATGCCGTGGCCGTCGCGAGCTCCTGGCGATCCTCTGCTATGAGGCCATGTTCTTAGCGGTGGCTTTCCTCACCTTCCCCGTGGGCCTCCTTGCCGCCATGTATAAAGAGCGCAGGGTAATAAACTACTAACTAGCCATCGTCCGCGGTGGCAGCTGCTGGACATGGCGGCCGCAAGTGAGTGCCAAAGCGTGGGATGTTGACATGGAAAACAGAAGAAAAAAAGTTGATGCCTATGAAAAATGGAGGTTGCAATCTTCGAATCGGCAATCTCATCGTCGTCCAGCTCGACGCATCTGGCAGGCGTCAAGAACTAGCTCGAAAGGGTAAAAACTTCTATTAGATAGATGGCGGGTTTTTTACTTGAAGAGGACTTTAGATCCCTTTCTATATATCTATGAAAGTCTAGTTCAAGTCTCAATCGCTTGTGTATTGTAGCACAAAATGAAGTGAAGGCCAAAGGTAGGGGAGCGAGAGCGGGAGGAGGTGGTCGGTGCGGCGCATGTTGATGATGCCGCGGGAGGATATGCCGTCGACAACGGCAGCGGCCATCTTCTTGGCTTAGTTCTCTGCGCACCTAGCTTCGTCTTTGCATTCTTCTTCATCTCCAGTGTCTGTTGTTTCTTTTCAATTGCTCCGCATCCCTACTGTTGGTGCGAGGAGAGAGTCGGGAGGGTGAAATGAGACTTTATTGAGAACCGCATGGGGAAAGATAGTGACAGGTGGGCGGCATTAGTTGAAATAAGTTAAGTATCCTTTTGTATTAAATAAAATAATAATGTTGGTACTTTCTAGTATTTTCCGGTACTTTCAATCAGGTAACTCCTATTTTACAACAGTTAGACCGAGGTGGATGGACGATTAGTAAAATTACCAACCACTGTAAAATTTGTACTTAACATTATGTTGTTGCAGAGATCGGGTATAATTAATATTTGTCTGTTTTAATATATTTATTTTATCGGAAAAAATCTATAGAGATTAAAAGAAGTTTACGCGATGATTTATTTTAGCAGTACACATCGAACCTATCATTTAAGACCACAGTTATTTCATCTTTCCCGTGTCGCAACTTTGCATTGAATAACAAGACAACCACATGGAAGGAAGGAGTGCCCTGGCATGCATGGTGCAGCAACCTGTAGCTAGCTTTCAATAAACATGGCAGGATATTCTTCCCCTGTGCATCCAATCGTGAGGTGTCGTGGTGGTGCACGGACAAATGCCATAGATAGGCTAAAGATAGGGCCGGTGGACGCTGGAGGTACCGGGGAGGGATAGCGCGTATGAACACGCATACGAAATACAGATGAACACGAGGATTTACCCAGGTTCAGGGCCCTCGTGAGGAGGTAAAGCCCCTACTCCTGCTTGTCTGTTAATATGGTGGATCACAGCTCGGGCTACAAGGTGCTCCTTGAGCTGTATTTAAAAAGCTATGAACTAAGGCAAAGGTATATCACTCGGGGCTCTCTACCGAGTCTTGTGGTGGCTCAGTGGCTCTCTGTGTGCTCTCTGGTGTGGAAAGTCTAAAGTATCGTCCAAGCGTCTAGTGTCTGGGATCGTATCATGCGTCCCCGTAGGAGGAGCCCCTGGTGCTCCTTATATAATTGAGCCCAGGGCACAAGTTATGGCTGATGTGGGTGCTGGCGTAGCCAACACTGTGGCCACGTCTGGCCTCTGACTACTTCCGTCACCCCTGCGTGGCACGTCCAATCTATCCACTCCCGGTGCACTGCTCCCCCGTACCGCTTCGGTCAGCAGCATGGAGACCTGACTCTCCATCCCGTGACTGCCGGGTCAGAGGTTAGGCAGCGCGTCATGTCAAGCCAGTGGCATGATGCCTGCCCCGTGATTGTAGGGACAAGACGTGAGCCTTGACCGTCCACCGGGATACCTCCATCTCCACCTATCCGGCATAGGCATGCCCGATACTTCTTAACTCGGTTTTACCTTCCCTGCACATAAGAAGAACAAAGGATAGGATCCGACATATAATCTGTATGATCCGACATCCGGGTATGTCGGTTAGCTTTGACCCGGTCGACTCCGGGTATGTCGATATGGTATGTCGGTTAGTGTTGACCCGGTCAACTCCGGGTCTATGCATATCTCATCATCTTGACCCTATCCGGGGGTTGCCCCCCGACATTAGTCCCCGAAGCTGGCGCGGTCCTGCAGCCTCGGATGAAGGGCCACGGCAGGTTTACCCGACAACCAGCATTTTTAACTGATCACCGACATAACATATGCCGGCTAAACTTAGATGTCGGAAAGCAATTTGCATCCAAACTTGATATCCGACCTTATGTCGGTATAGCTCCGACATATGGAAGAAACCCTTGGCTCCTCCGAGTCATCGGTCCCCTTACGTGGCAGAGCATCTCTGCGAATCGCTTCGGTTTTCGCGCTCTGATGGACGTGACGATGGCACGCATGCCACACATGTCACGCCGGTCCCTCTGGTCTCTGCGCCCGCACAGGCACTCAAGTGCATTTTGACCGCACCGCCCGCGCGTCGCCTCGGGTCTCGCGGTAGTTATTGCGCCACATCGGCAGTTGCCATCCTGTGGCCTATTATGTGGCCGATCGTGGGGCGGTTAGCCCACGATCAACACCGATCATGCGCAGAGGATCGTGCGCACTGCCGTTACCCCCGAGGGGATAAGTACGAGCGAGGAGGTGAACCTCTTCCTCCTCCGCTCATTGTTCTTCCTTTCCTTTGCCTCTTCGTTTCCTTCTCCAGCGCGCAGAGCACACTGCCGCCGCACGCTCCGCTCGCACCGACGCCGCCGCCGCATGCTCCACGCGCACCGACGCCGTCGTCGCCCTGCACGCCAAGCTCGCCGACGCGCGGCGCATAGGTCTCCGCCGCCGTATAGCGCAGCGCTTCAATCTCGCCGCTGCGGTAAGATTTTTCCCCTTTCCTTCTTTTTCGCATCTAGTTCTTGCTCTTGTTGTTCGCATTGCCGCCGCAACGCATCTCGCGTCGCCGGCGACCTCACCGCCGTAGTTGCGGTGCGCCGCGCGCCGCCGGCCATTTCTTAGCCGTATTTCTTTTTCCCTCTTTCTTTCCGCCACGGCAAGCATTGCTTACCGCCGGTGATTTCCTTTGCAGCCTTCGGCAATCTTTCACCAAGATGTCGGACAACACTTCCCTCGAGGTGGTCGAGGTGGTCGAGGAGGGAGTAGTGGAAGGATCCACCCGGGCCGTCTGGGAAGGTTCCGACGTCTCTTGCGCCGAGTTAGACTGGTTGATCCGGACGCGGCGGATCCCGGCCGGGGTGGAATGCCGGATACCGGGTTCCAAAACTGCGCCGGATCTCTGGGAGGGTGAGTACGTTGTCTTCATCGCGCATTTCGAGCGCGGATTTGGGCTACCCGCCAGCGCCTTCTTCGGAACTTCCTCAACCAATTCGGCCTCCAACCTCACCATCTTCCGGCTAATGCCATCACCACCCTCTCAGCCTTTGTCTCATTCGCCGAGGGATATCTCGGCCTCTGGCCCACCATAAACCTGTGGTCCAAGTACTTTCAGTTCCGGAAACAGGTCATCCCGAATCCTGCTGACCCGGACACACCCAAGGAGATGACTCAGTGTGGGGCCGCCACCGTCACACCTCGGCGCACCTCCATCTTTCCCCGAATCTACGGTCTGGAGTCATGCCGGAAATGGCAACGATCTTTCTTTTACGTGAAGAACACGACCAAGGTTGATATGATCAACCTTCCGGACTTCGCCATCGGCCCCCCTACTGCGCAACTCAACTGGGGATACAACCCGAGGGACAAGGTGCTGGAGGTCAACCACATCCACCAAGTCGTCGAGCAGCTCAAAGGAGAAGGGATGTCGGCCGACGACCTGCTGGCGACATTCATCAGTCGCCGGGTTTCGCCCCTCCAGCGCCGAGTCCACAAGATCTGCCACATGAGTGGCCCGCTTGATCCGACCCGGACAAGCACCTTTGAGCTGGACAAGGCCCAGATCCGGAGGCGCGTCAAGGCCATAGCCCGGACGCGGATGACAGAGGAATGGGAGTGGGGCAAGCAACCCCATAGCAGGAGCAATCTTCCGCCCGTGGTAAGTAACTTCAGCCGACATTAGTTTTCTGCCGACATAAACTCCTATGTCGGTGCCACTTCGTCCTTTGTATTAACCATTCTCCGTTCCGTCATGCAGAGATTCGGGCGGCAGACGAAGGAGGACGGACCGGACCCCGCCGCCAACTGGGGTAAGGATCGAGTCGAAGCCGACTCGGAAGATCCGGACGACGAGGACAACATGCCGATCCCCGCCGCCGTTCCGGGTCCTGCCACGGGTAAGACTCGCGTCTCCTCCATCTGCGATTGGTCTGAGGACGAAGATGACGACTGTCAGATTTTAGAGGTATATGACCCTCGTCCAGTTGCGTTCTCATATCCGGTGTCCTCGCCCCCAGCTGACTTGGACGACTAGGTGCTCGAGGTGGCACCCCTCACCGTGGGACCCAAGGGCCCGGTTCGAAAGCGCCCTATTGCTGCGTCCACAGATGTCGGGCCTTCCGGCACTTCGGGTCCCGCGCAGAAGAAGGCGCAAGTAAAGACGATAGTGAAGCGTCGCGAGCGCCCTGTCTCCAAGGGGTAAGATTCCTTTTCGCCGACATAGACTTCATACACTTGATCATGCTTGTTTTCCCTGTTTTATATCCTTCTGACAATATACTTTGCTGTTTTGCCTTACAGCATGGCTCCTCTGGAGGTCCCTCCGACCTCATCTACCGACCAGGTCCCGGTCCGGACTCCGACGCCGACTCGGCCCGACGACACCTGGTTGCCAAGTCCACCGCGGACAAGTCCAGCAGCGGATCCAGCGGCTCCAGGATTCGGAGCCGGAAACGCGGGTCCGGTCGCAACCGACACTCCGGCGACCAACCGGGATAAGAGTCTCAGAGCCGACTCTTCGGCCTCCGAGATAGAGAGGATCGGGGCCCCGGAGAGCTCGGAACCACCATAGCAGCAACAGCCTCACCAGCACCAGCAGCAGCAACAACCTCCACCGAAGTAGCAGCAACAGCAACACCCACCACCGAAGCAGCAATAGCCGCAGCGGATATTGCCGCAGCAACGGCCATCGCCGCCACAACCGACGCCGCTGGCAAAGCCATAGCCGGAGCAGCGGCCACAAACACTGAAAGCCCCGGTTCCTGCAACCGGGAAAGCAATCGGGAAAGCTCCGGCGAAAGCAGTGCCGGCCAATCTGGATAGGCAACTGGTCGTGCCACCCAGCCAAGGTGTACCCGCAGCAACATCATCCGGTATCCAGACCACCACCTGGGGGTTTGCCCCACTGCGAACCCTCAGTGGGAGAAGCTTGGGCTCACTCGAGCATTACAATATGGACTGGAATGCTGCTGACACGAGCGAGGTGAGCTCGCGATCCCCAGCGGGCCAGACTTCGGAGCATCCGGTGGGGCCAAGCTTAGTTGCCCAAAAGATGTACGCAGCAAAAGCTGCCCTTATTGCAGCCGACCTAGCAGTCGCGGTAAGTGCTGCCGAATAAAGATTTACTGTTTCAACTTTTCAATGCAGATATCATCTATCCCCAGTCCCCGAGATTCGGGTCGAGTGATTGAGACTCGGTTGAGTAAGGATTACTCGGTCGAGTAAGGATTACTCGGTCGAGTAAGGATTGCTCGGCGCGAATCTTCACCAATAAGACTAACACCTCCTCTTTCCAGAATTGCATGACCAAACGCACTCATGTGCACAAGCTCCTGCTGGAGCACAAAAAGCTCTTCGACAAGTAAAAGCTACTGCGAGCCAAGCTGAGCCTGATAGGTAACATTCCTCCCACCGACATAGCCATTATACTCAACCAGCTTGATCTCATTTCATTTTATTATTCTGACATGAATAGCTGAGTCCGAGTCCAAAGCTGAAGGACTACAGAAGCGGATCTCGGACTTCGAGAGTAAGTCATATTCTGTGCTTTAATTTGCACTTGCATCAATTCTTGCATGCTGACTCTGCTATCTCGGCACAGCCGAACAGAAGGAGCGCGAGCTCGCGCATCAGACTGAGCTCAAGAAGGAGCAGGACGAGGTGTCCCGGCTGAAGGCCGAGCTTGAGAAATCTCGGGGTCGCACTGCCGAGCTGGAGAAATCCGCCGCCGAGGAGAAACAGCTCCGGGATGAAGAGACTCGGAAACTCAAGGAGTCCCTTGAGGAGTCCGAGTCTCGCGCAACCTCGGCCGAGGGTGAGCTCCAGGCCCTAAAGACCAAGATCGCGTGATGGTTGGTGGAGTTCTCCAGCATCAACAGCGAGATGGACAGTAAGTCCTTTCTTCCTCTGTCATTATCCGACTTCCATTTTTTTCCTTCATGTGACTTATATTGGTGTTAGCCATTCTCGATTCAGAACACTTCCCCACTCCAAAGCTGCTGCGGATAACAACACTCAGAAGTTCCGGCAGAGGAAGATCCAAGATGGCCCGATCTCGGCCGAGTGGGACATTGACGACCATCTGGTGGCATTGAGGGCTATTGGAGTGGGACTCCTCACCTCGGCGATCTGGGTTTATAGAGCCCTCTGGCCCGAGTGCGAGACCACGAAATCAGTTGACGAACTGAGTGCATGCTTGAAGGCTTCCGAGGAACGACTCAACGATTGGCGGTCATCCGCCGCCCGAGTCGGTGCGGATGAGGCCCTCATGTATGTGCTATCTTGGCACGAGGGTATCGACCTCGACGTGCTCAAGACATTGCGTGATGGGTCAAAGTGGACCACTGACCCGGATTTCATCCGGCGTCGCCAAGAGCTGGCGCACTCCCTCATCCAGTATGCTCCAGTGCACAGCTTTGTCCCTGGCCAGCGGGTTCCTCAAGCGGAGGAGATCGAGGATGTCGACGAGGACGAAGAAGAAAACGAAGAACAAGTCGACGAGGAGATCCAAGCCGACACACCTCCCGGCACAGCCACTGGCACCGCTCCGGCACCCGCGACCGAGGACACCGCCGAGGCCGCGAGCGAGGAACCTGCCAAGACTGATACCGCTCCTTCTACTCCAAGTAGCAAAAATCCTTCTGCTTAGACTTAGGAAAAACTCAGATCATTAGATCCCCGGGATGCCGGGTGCAAATGTAATATAAACCTTAAGCTTTTTATGGTTGGCACTTGGTACTTTACTTTGCACATTTTAACATGATTAGCATTATGCCGGATCATTTTGAACCGAGTCCCCGAGTTCATTTTCTTGTTTACCATACTTTGCATCATTTGCTCTTGCCTACCATTTTTGGCGTTCGACAGTCGAGTCATAAGATTGCCGAGATACAGCATACAATACTAAAAACTTTGAGATATGGCTTAAAATCATCCGACATACGAATAAAGAACTAAACATAAGATTAACAAACAGCTTATGCCGAATCGCGCTTGGGCCAAGTCCCCGAGTTTACTTTCTTGTGTACTAGATGTTACAATCCCAGCTCTTGTCTACCATTTTTTGGCGTACGACAGTCGAGTCACGAGACAGCAAAACATAGCATACAATACTCGAAACTTTGAGATATGGTCTAGAGCCATCCGACATAAAACACAAGTTTAACAAAAAGAAACCGAATCGCTCCTGGCCGAGTCCCCGAGTTTGTTTTCTTGTTTACTGCATCCTAAAACCTTTGCCCTTGCCTACCTTTTTTTGTGTTTGGCAGTCGGGTTACAAGATCACAAAGACATAGCATACAATACTTGAAACCTTGAGATTTGGTTTACAACCATCCGACATACGGGAAACAGAGATAAACATGCAGATAAACACAGATTTTACAACAAGGCAGTCCCCGAGTTTCTTTTCGGGGTGCCGACATTTCATTTCCGGGTTTCGAGATACATACATTGGGTCCTTAAGAGTAAAAAGGGCGAAGCAGAGCTACATTCCAAGGTCGTTTGGTCTCCTCTCCAGATCTGTCCATCCTATTCTTCACCTGCTTCTGAGCATCAATAAGATAATAGGCATCATTGTGCAGAGCTTTGCTCACGATAAACGGCCCTTCCCAAGGAGGTGACAATTTGTGCATGCCGGCTGTGCATTGCACGAGCCTAAGCACCAAGTCTCCCTCGCGGAACTTGCGAGGGTTTACTTTCCGGCTATGATAGCGTCGGAGATTCTGCTGATATATCGATGACTTGGACAATGCCAATTCTCGTGCTTCTTCGTGTAGATCGACATCATTCTCCCGGGCTTCCTTAGCCTCGGACTCGGTATACAATGCGACTCTTGGCGAGTCATGCTCTATGTCGGTTGGCAGAACTGCCTCTGCTCCATAGACCAGGAAGAATGGCGTGTAGCCAGTAGAGCGATTCGAGGTAGTCCTTAAACTCCACAGTACCGCCGGGATCTCATCCAGCCAACACCCCGGAGCACGTAGCAGTGGCTCAATTAGCCGGGGTTTGATGCCGGATAAAACCAGAGCGTTTGATCTTTCAACTTGTCCGTTGGACTGCGGATGTGCGACCGATGCCAGGTCCATCCGGATTCTCTTTTCCTCGCAGAACCGAGCAAAGGCTCCCTCGGTGAAATTGGTGCCGTTATCCGTGATAATGTTGTGCGGATGACCATACCTTAGGATAATATCCTTCAGGAATGACACGGTTGTGCGGCCATCACACTTTCTTATCGGTTTTACCTCGATCCACTTGGTGAACTTGTCCACCATCACCAATATGTGAGTCATGTTACCTCGGGCTGGTCTGAACGGTCCCACCATGTCCATACACCACACTGCAAATGGCCAGGTGATGGGGATAGTCTTGAGAGCTGATGCCGGCATATGAATTTTGTGGGCAAACCTCTGACACCCTTCGCACTTCTGGACTATGTCCTCTGCCTGTTGCAAAGCACTGGGCTAGTAGAACCCATGCCGGAATGCTTTAGCCACTATAGCTCTGGAAGAGGCATGATGACCGCACTCTCCCTAATGAATATCTCGGAGAATCTCTTCTCCCTCTTCTGGTTCGACACAGCGCTGAAGCACGGTGGTCACGCTTCTCTTCTACAACTCATGGTTGATGATGGTGAAGGACTTGGATCGCCTCTGTAACTGTCTGGCCGAGACCTCATCACTCGGTAAACTGCCATCCAACATGAATGTCATGATGGGTTGCGCCCATGCCGGTACTGGACGAGTACCGAGTACAGGCTCGTCAATTTCCATCGCGTCAACCGACATTACCACATCCGGCATAAGCTGACGAGTCCCCGAGTCCTCCCAAGGAGTCCCCGAGTTCCGCCAAGCGGCTTTCCAATTTTCCAGCATAGTCACCGAGTCCTGGTGAATGTAACCGACATCCACGGAAGTCCCCGGGTCCTGCGGAGCAGTCCCCGAGTCCTGCTGCATGCTCCCGACATCCACGTCCATCGGGACGACGTCGGGTTCCGGATTACCCGAAATAAATATTGATTCAGACTCGGGTGAAGGCTTGTGAAGATGCTCCAGCGACACCCCGGGTGGGATGGCCTGCCGATATGACCCGATCTTGGATAGCATGTCAGCACTTTCATTTTCTGTCCGCCGAATGTGATTGAACTCGCAACCATCAAAGTACCCCGAGATCTTCTGGACATGGAACCGGTATGCCGCCATGTTGGCATGCAAGGCATCCTAGTTGCCTGATGTTTGCTGAATCACAAGATCCGAGTCACCATAGCATATGATCCGGCGAACTCCGATTTCCTTGGCCACCTTGAGTCCATGAATCAACGCTTCATACTCGGCCACATTGTTGGATGCTGCGAAATGGACTTGCAGCACATATTTCAACTAGTCTCGCTTTGGCGAGGTGAGAACCACACCGGCTCCCAGGCCCTCTTTTACTTTGGACCCATCGAAATGCATTTTCCAGTAGTTGGAGTTGGGCACAGATGGCTCATATTGCATCTCGGCCCAATCGACAAAGAAATCAGCGACTGCTTGAGATTTGATGGTATCTCTTCTCGCATACTGCGGCGCATAAGCTGCCAGCTCAATAGCCCACTTGGCTACCCGGCCACTTGCATCCTTGTTGCCGAGGATTACTGACACAGGGGCCGCACTTACAACGGTTATAGGATGCTCCTGGAAGTAATGCTTCAGTTTCTTTGCCGCCATGTACACACCATAGGTCATTTTCTGGTAGTGAGGGTAATTTTGTTTTGAGGTGGAGAGCACCTCACTCAAGTAATACACCGGTCTCTGCACCGTAGTTCCTTCTTCTTCTCGCTCCACCACCACTACGACACTAACGACTCGGTTAGTGGCCGCAATGTAGAGCAACATGGGCTCTCTCGGTAGTGGCGAAGCCAATATCGGCGTTGTAGCCAACATCTTTTTCAGCTCATGGAACGCCACATCCGCTTGCGGGGTCCAGCTAAACTTATCCGATTTTTTCATCAGTTGGTACAAAGGCAGGGCCTTTTCTCCCAACCGACCTACGAAACGACTCAAGGAGGCCAGGCAACCCGTGAATTTCTGGACATCCCTGAGACATCTCGGCAATTTCATGTTTTCTATTGCCCGGATCTTAGTCGGGTTTGCCTCGATACCTCGGCTTGACACGAGGAAACCGAGTAACTTGCCTGCCGGCACCCCGAATGTACATTTATCCGGGTTAAGCTTTAGCCGGAATTTCCGCAGGTTTGCGAATGTCTCTTTGAGATCATCCAACAAGGTATGTTTTTCCTTGCTCTTGATGACTATGTCGTCGACATACACCTGCACATTTTTGCCTATTTGATCATGCAGACATTTTTGCATACAGCGCTGGTAAGTAGCACCGGCATTTCTCAACCCAAAGCACATGACACGATAGCAATAAGCCCCGTACGGGGTGATAAAGGCAGTCTTTATTTGATCCGCAGGATTCAAGGGTATCTGGTGAAAACCAGAGTACGCATCTACAAAGGATAACAGTTCACACCTAGCCGTGGAGTCGATCACTTGATCGATCTGGGGAGGCGGGAATGGATCTTTCGGACATGCCTTGTTCAAGTTTGTGTAGTCAATACACATGCGCCAGACAGGGGCTATATTTGGGTCATCCTTCTTCTTTTCCACCAGGACCGGGTTAGACAACCAGTCCGGGTGCAGCACTTCCATGATGAAACCAGACGCGAGAAGTCTGGCTAACTCGTCACCAACAATCTTTCTCCTCTCAGCAGCGAGGCGTCGCATTGGTTGCTTCACCGGTCTCGCATCAGACCGGACATGTAAAGAGTGCTCAGCCAACTCCCTCGGAACACTCGGCAGGTCCTGATTCGACCATGCAAAGATATCCCGATTCTCACGGAAGAAGTGGATGAGCTCGCTTTCTTATTTGCTGTCCAACCCGGCACCGATGATGACGGTGTGGTCCGGGTTAGCCTCGTCGATGCCGATTTTCTTGGACTCCTTCGCCGCCTAGAAGGTCGCTGTCTTCTGCGGGTTAGCCAGACTCGGCATACCGAGTTGAGCGGACTGGGCTAGAGCCACCACCTCATGGATTCTCTTCTTCTCTGCGGCAATCACTAGTGACTCGGCCAGAAGTGACCCGGCCGAGGTGCACTCCATGGAACGTTTGTAGTCGCCCGAGATGGTGATGACACCATTTGGACCCGGAATTTTCATCTTCAGGTAGGCCACATGAGTGACTCCATGAGCTTGGCGAGTGCCGGCCTACCGAGTAAGGCATGATACGGGCTTTCGAGGTCCATGACCTCAAACAGCAGACTCTCAGTTCTGCAGTTGCCCTTGTCGCCACATCGACCCAGATTGTGCCCATGGGTGCATGCGAGACACCCGGCACGATACCATGGAAGGCGGTTTTACTTGGCTGCATCATATTCTTGGTTATGCCGAGTTTGACCATGGTATCCCGGTACATGATGTTGATGCTGCTTCAGTTATCCACGAGAACCCGGGTGAACCTGACGTTGATGCTGGGCCCGACGAATGTCGGATCCAACACTAGAGCATAACCCCTTGGGTTGGGCATGACCTTGGGATGGTCATCGATGCTCCAGCTGATCTCATCCTCGGACCAGTACATGAACTTGGGCACGGCCGGCATAACCGCGTTTACCTCCATGGCACGCCGGTTCAGGCTCTGCTTGTCCGTTGGCTCGGTCACAAAGACCATGTAGCTCTGGTGGGGCTCTCGGTACTCATTCTGCCGACTCGGGCCAGCATTGTTGTTGTTGTTATTGGTCACCTGGTTGACATTCTCCGGCCTCTGCTGGGTGTTCAGAGGCTGAGTGTTTGCACCCGTGAGAGGTGCGGGTCGGGATGCCGGACCGGCACTCACCGGTTTGCGCTGGTACCAACTGCAGTCCCGGGTCGTGTGCTGAGCCGGTCTGCTGGGGTGCTTGGTGTGAAAGCTACAGGGACCATCCATCATCTTCTCGTAGGTATATCTCTCCTTGTCATCCCACTGCTTCTTGTCACCGTTCCATGGCTTCCTCTCGCCATTCCATGGCCTCTTCTCGCCGTTCCACGGCCTCTTCTCGCCATTCCATGGCCTCTTTCCTTCTGAGTTTTGGCCCCATGACGGACCATCACTCTTCTGACGCTGGCTACTGCCGGCATCCACTTGATCTTGGTCAACAGCAGCGACCTGGTCTGACCCGTACCGGTAGTCCGGCCTGTCATCTCTTCTCTTGTTTCGGTTATCCGGGCGATCACTACGCCTGCCCGATCTGTCCCGGTCTTGAGTGGGATACCTCCTGCCCGAGTCGACCTGGGCTAGTAAGGGCTGAGTCGGATCACCCAGGGCATAGCTGTCTGCTATCTTGATTGTCTCGGCCAAGGTGGCCGGCATTTCTCTCTGGAGTCGCTGCCAAAGCATGGAGCCATGTCGGCACCCTTGTGCAAACCATGCGATGGCCTGCGACTCGATTACTCCTTCACAGGAGTTGCGGATTGTACTCCACCGGGTCAGATACTCCCGGTCAGTTTCATCTTCCCTCTGCCGACACATGGACAGTTGCTGAGGGCGATTCGGCCTCTTGTACGTGCTGGAGAAGTTGCTGACGAAGGCCTCCGAGAAGTCCAACCAGCAATCAATGCTGTCCTCCACCAGGTTGTTCAGCCAGATCCGGGCTGGACCCTCCAACATCTGCGGTACATACCGCACTGCCCATCGGCGGCTGCCACCAGCGATATGCACCGCTGTGACATAATCTGTCAGCCAGTCCTCCGGCTTAGTACTGCCGTCATACGTCTTGGCACCCCGGGGAAGCTGGAAGTTCGGCACCGGTGCCTGCTTCATTATCCGGGGTCCAAAACATGCTGGACCTGGTGGGCCTTGCTCCTCCAGGAGTTCAGACAGAAATATTCTGTCAAGCTTGTTCCGGACATCATGTGCCGGCAGCTGGCGAGTTCCCAGCCTAGCACCGAGCGCACCCTCGGACGCCAGGTCTCTGAATCTTGTGTACCCGGCCCGCTCCATGGCCGAGTAACCATCGTCATATCGGTCGGCGGCCTGTTCGGCATACCCGGCACCAAGTTGTTGCCGAGGTGGGTTAGGTGCCGGATACCGAGGTGGTTGACCCTGATTTGCCTAGTGAACCCGGCTGGCTCCTTGCTTGCCTTGTGCTGGTTCAAGGGCTTCCTGACTGGCATGGCCTTGCCCGGCTATCTGCTTTACGGCATAGACCGGATCATAAGCGTGCAGCTGCTTGTTTTTACCAGAGTTTACACTCCGGTCACGGCTTCTGCCGACATACGGCGATGAGGCCTGTCCCTTGGACATTCCCCCGGCACCACCATTCAAGTGAATGTACCGAGATCCACCTATATCCGGGTTTGCATTCCGATAAGCCTCATTCTGGCGATTGGCAATGGCTACCAACTCGTTTACCCGGTCTTCCTGCCTACGACGAGCATCACCGGATAAGTTAGGTAACTCGGTTGTGGCTGCCTCTGCAGCTCTAAGGTTCTTGCCGGGAGTGCTATACTTCGGCCTATCTGCCGACACATGACTAGCAGTTCTACTAGATTTGGGTCTACCATCTCTAGCATTCTCGGCATTGAGGTCTCTACCTCGGTTGCGCACCTCATCTATGCGACTAACAGGATTTGCTACCGGAGTAAAACCATGAGCCTTGTTATACTCACGGAGAGAGATGTCAAACTCTTGCCTGACTCGGGCTACCTCTAAAGCCTCCTCGAGTATGTTCTTGCGCTGCTCATCCAGCTCCGCCTGAGCCAGAGCAGCATCTGCACTCGGAGCCACAGGGGTGGCCAGCTTCTCTATCACGTCCTGAAGAGGACTCGGCGTCACCGGCACACCCGATGTACCGGCCTACGCCGTGCGGTTCTCCGGCCTCTCCAGCGGCGGGCGTGCCATCCTGGTGGACCTGGTGCTGACCTCGGCCTCCCCGGCCGTGGCAATGCCGGCACCGACGACCGGAGCGGTCATCATGACTTCCACGCAACTAGCGGGGCGAGCGGTACACCGGCCGTAAGCTGTGCAGACTGCGGGAGGATCCGCAGCAACCTGCACCCTTTTGGGAAACCGGCAGGGGACCTCGGTGGTGACGTAGACCGTGAACGCGCCGAACTCGACGAGGCAGCCGTTCCGGGGTAACGGCCTGCTGCCGAAACAGCCTGCGTTGTCGCTGACGACGTTGAGCGAGCCGAACCTGTGGACAAGGCCACAGAGCACGCGCTCGCCCGACGCGATGAGGGAACCCGTCCGGATGAACACACCAGCCAGCGCCGCTGCTGACCCCACGGTGGGCGCCAACTGTCGTGGTGGTGCACGGACAGATGCCATAGATAGGCTAAAGATGGGGCCGATGGACGCTGGAGGTACCGGGGAGGGATAGCGCGTATGAACACGCACACGGAATACACGAACACACACAATCTACCCAGGTTCAGGGCCCTCGTGAGGAGGTAAAGCCCCTACTCCTGCTTGTCTGTTAATATGGTGGATCACAGCTCGGGCTACAAGGTGCTCCTTGAGCTGTATATGAAAAGCTATGAACTAAGACAAAGGTATATCACTCGGGGCTCTCTACCGAGTCTTGTGGTGGCTCAGTGGCTCTCTGTGGGCTCTCTGGTGTGGAAAGTCTAAAGTATCGTCCAAGCGTCTAGCGTCTGGGATCGTATCATGCGTCCCCGTAGGAGGAGCCCCTGGTGCTCCTTATATAATTGAGCCCAGGGCACAAGTTAGGGCTGACGTGGGTGCTGGCGTAGCCAACACTGTGGCCACGACTGGCCTCTGACTGCTTCCGTCACCCCTGCGTGGCACGTCCAATCTATCCACTCCCGGTGCACTGCTCCCCGTACCGCTTCGGTCAGCAGCATGGAGACCTGACTCTCCATCCCGTGACTGCCGGGCCAGAGGTTAGGCAGCGGGTCATGTCAAGCAGTGGCATGACGCCTGCCCCGTGATTGTAGGGACAAGATGTGAGCCTTGACCGTCCACCAGGATACCTCCATCTCCACCTATCCGGCATAGGCATGCCCGATACTTCTTAACTCGGTTTTACCTTCCCTGCACATAAGAAGAACAAATGATAGGATCCAACATATAATCTGTATGGTCCGACATCCGGGTATGTCGGCTAGCTTTGACTCGGTCAACTCCAGGTATGTCGATATGGTATGTCGGTTAGTGTTGACCCGGTCAACTCCGGATCTATGCATATCTCATCATCTTGACCCTATCCGGGGGTTGCCCCGACACGAGGGCAAATATATTGATGAAACAAAAGAAAGAAGAATGGAGTATATGTTTTGGTTGCATGTAAATGTGGTAGGGTCAAATGCCATGGCACGTCAGGCGTCACACGCAGGCTTTGCGTGTGCGAAGGCAGCAGCAGCTCGAGCAGGAGCCCATGGCCCATGCAATGCAAAGACGGTGGATGGATTCCATCGAGTGGCAGCAGCGCGCATGATGAGTCTTGAATTGGGCGCAATGATCCATCAATCCAAGTTCCACCATGGTCTCCTCCTCCTCTACTTCCTGAATCCTGAGCTGCAGCTTAGACGACGAGATCGATGTAAATCATCCATCATCCCCAAGTTACTCAACATGTTAGTAATGATTGGTGTGCATAGTCTTTCCTTGCTCGGTAACCAAAACAGTTGTGGACTTGTGGGGTGGTATATACAGCCATACAGGATTCTTGCTGTTGTTCGTGTTTATGTTTTATAATTGCATGCGTGATTAACAGGTGGATCTAACGGGCATGTTCAAAAAGCGTGCGCACGGGAGAAAAGAGAACAGGAACAGCCACCCCTAAAAGAAACATCCGTACCAAAAGGAATCTCCACCTCTAATGCTACCGGATTCTTGCGTTCATAGCGTCTGACACTTGCTAATTAAGTTCCACTCATCCATGCGAGTTTGAAAAAATCCAAATCAAATAGAGTTCAACAACGCAATATTGCATCATGGATATATATGCCACTGAATCAGTGACACTGATCCATGGGTAAAATGAAATCACTCCGCGACCAGTCAATTGAACTGTTGAATCAAGTTATTGCCTATTACTAGCAGCTGACCGATCCTCATCGCTAGTATATTAACGAATGTTGCAACTGTACCTACCGTGCACTCCACCTCAGGAAAACAGCATTCAGGCGTCCTATCCGGTCAAGTCTACAGTCTTTTCCCCTTTACAGCAACCAGGGCTGCCTGCTGTTTCATCACAGAAAAACAACTGGAGAACCTGTCTATCCGCAAAAAGGTCGGTGAAAATCATGCAAAGGGTATACTATGTTAAACGGCCCACATCCGGCCACAAACAACCTATGCTAAAAACTCACCACTCGTGACTCCCGACCCGGCTGGCACAACAATGGCGCCCGTACAAATACATAGGAAACCTACACTGGACAGCAAAACGAGGCTCAGGGACCAATGAGCTAATAAGCTAGCTACTCACTTCACAAGCGAACAGCCGCCGGAACCATGGAACCGTAGTAGTAAGTGCAGCGAAACAAAATACTCCCATTCAATCCGTAGACGCCGTGGATGGATAGCTCCAGCCACGCAATATACGTATGTACAAAGGCACGTACGCTACAATCAGGAGCAGCACGAGGAAATACTAGTACCGGTGTGATCTACTAAAACCTAGAGGAGAGGAGACATGAGCATTTACTGGGAGTAATCACCAAATCTTGCGGTACTACGTTACGTCCGTCCATCAAGCCAAAGGAAACCATACTACTGGGAGTACTATACAACAGATCCAACGCATCGTTTCCAGCACGTCTGCCAATCTAACAAACAACCATGGACCAGATCGATTGGAACACAGTACAAGCGGTACCGCTGCCCAGGCATTCAAATCACAAGCCGGTACTACATTAACCCCAACAAAGCAATGCGTTTCGGCGTACTTATTATGAATCTGGGGAGACCTGTAAATAACTCTTGCATTCAACTCACCACCACCGTATCACGGCCCAATCAATCTGGAAACGAAAGCAATCATGGCAGACAAGATTACCCGCGATCCATTCGTTCAACAGTGGAGCTCTACCTCTCTGTCCATGGTTTTTCTTAGTTGGGGGGCGCCTACAGGGTTCCAGCACACAGCTCATGGCATCAAACACAAGGGGTACAAGATAATTAGAGGTCTGGTACTTGGGACATCCAGTTCAAGATCCAAAGGAGCCATCACGTCTTGCCACTAACACCCCGACGCTAGTTAGTAGATAGGCCTACATACGGAGGAAAGATACAGCCGGTCGGCCAGAGAGAGAAGCGGTTAGCCTCCGACGAGGTGGGCACCAAGTTCCCCGAGATCGCCGTCATCGTCCTGCAGGCGAACGGCATCCAGCTTCTGCCTCAAGACAGTGATAGCATTCATGATCAACTCGTAAGCTGTGATGGCGCCTGTTGTCTCCACGGTGAACACAAAGCTGTCCTCCTTGGCATTGATCTCTATCAGTCCTGGCTTCCCCATGGCCTCTGCTTTCTTGATCACCTCGTCGTCATATGTATATGCCTCTGGATCCACAACCACCACCTGATCATGTGACACAAAGTTAAGACATGCTCAACATCAAGGATTTTTTTTACGTGCAACAAATAGGACAAGTGACCGCAGAATCAGATGTTGCGCCAATTGCCATAAAACTAGTGGCCACTCCTAAGAACATGGCTGAATTTGCATGTACAAATATGAATGTAAAATACAACGGTGTAAACCAACTCCATGGCTGAATTTGCATTTACAAAAATATAGTTCGGAAACATCATAAACAAATAAGCATCCAATAACGTTTACTGTTTTATGCACACAAAAAAAATACAGTGGTGGATAGCATTTGCCGTTGTATGCAAAATTAGTCTGGCAGATGGCATTTAACGCTTTGATTAACTAGCATGCAGATAAGTGTATGAAAAAACATAATTAAACATTAAAACAAGGCACAAGTTCTTCAAGATATGCCCATATAATTATAAAGACATGCACCACTAGCCCTAAGGCATCTGCATTTAAGCATAATATGGTTTAAGATAGTTTATTGAGCAAAATAAGACCCCGCTAAGGCAATACAAAGGTCCAGTGCAGGGGCGGATCTACACCCCGGGCAACCGGGGGCTTGGCCCGGGGCGCGAAGCCAGCAGCGTAGGCTTCCGGTGCGGCGGTGCCCTTGCAGCAGTACTTTTACGCACAGTTTTACAGTGTTCTTAGGAAGGTGGCCTGGGGCGTCATTTAGGCCTGAAACGGTCCAGTGTGATACTCTTAAATAGCCGTTTCAGGAGTTGACAAACAGTGTAAATCCACTCCCCTGCACATGAACATTATACATAATCTATACAAAAAATATTTGGAAATGATAGTTTCTAATGATGTTTTTTTTTACCATCTATCATCATATCACATATGCACAAAATGTGGCAGGTATAAGGCATATGTTTGCAATTAGACTTCCAAGGGGTTATCTACTTATAGAGTAACACATCATTTATATTGCCAGGTGTATGTTTGGTGTTGGGCCTCAAGTGCACCTATCGCCTTATAGAGTAAAAGAGGCTGTTTACATCATGTAGTAGTTTTATCTTCAATTAGTGGCTGCAAACGGTGCACGCCGTCTGGATGGTGATGGGATAGTTCTCCCCAACAAGGACATGTTAGAAGAAGGCATTCGGGAAATGGAAGCTTTAGCTAGTAGTGCTCTTAAGAGTTTAGGAATGTCTTTCACAATAACAAGCATGGTTTGCATATGCTTCCGTGGTTGCTGACTTGCTGTAATTTTGTGCTCTGACCCTCTGGAGAAGAAATAAATTTTGAACTGCCAGTTTTTTGTGTGTCTCTCCTGGTTGACTCATGAGGTGTGTTATGATTGTGGGTGCACAAGGCAGCAGGAGATAGGCATACCCGTGAGGGCAATGTATAGGTTATGTTAGATATAGGAAGTTTAAGAAACGAAATGAATAAAATAGGATGTATCCTTGTTGGTCATGAACATATGTCTGAGTCTATTAGAAAGAGTAGTTAATTTCGGAAGAGTTTAGTTGAACTAGGAAAGGTTTGAGTTGAAATCCACAGAGCATCTCCTCTACATCAGTTACGAGCCCTGCCACTGGCTGTCGAGGGCTGAGTGTATCCTGTTGTGGACCAAGTTCGATAACAATTTGGTCTCAGAGCCAACTGTTGCTCTACCGTCCATGGCATGCACAGGGGTTATAATTTCATGATGTCGAGTGTTATGACGGCCTGAGCTTCACGGTTGCACCACCTGGGGTTTCCATCCTTCGAAGACCATGAAGACCCGCAAGCTTGGCTGAATCGCGTTGAGCGATTATTCAAGGAACACCGGACAATGGAGGAGGAGAAGGCATGGACAGTAGCATCACACCATCTTATGGGAACCTTGGCAGCAAGGTTCTTGCAGATGTCCACAATTCTTCAAGCACTTCAGTCTACGCTTCAGCTCTTCTCCTATGGTGGCTTCTGATGAGAACTGACTGTACAAACAGATCCGTGCTCAACCAGGTGGAGAAAGTGGAGGAGTACATATAGTACTTCAGGCAAGGGAGAAAGCTGTGGCACTACCAGCAAAGACAATACCAGCAATGGCTGTGTACCCATTATGCAACAGCAAAGCGCCAGGACAAGGGGACGATAGCACGCAAGCTGTGGCGCTACCAGCTATGATAATACCAGCAACGGCTGCTTACACATCATGTGTCTGTAAAGCATCAGGCTGACGGATGATAGCACGCAAGCTGTGATGCTAGAGGAAACACCAATAAACTGGCGCGGGTGGTGGCGGAGGCAATAGCCTTCGAATTCTGTAACAACTTTGACAATGGCCACAGATCCCTGCGTAATGGCCAATTCAGCAGTTGCGTTGAATCAAACACAAGAGAAGGTGCATCAAGCAGAGAAATCTATCGTGCTGCCGGAACCACAAGTAGAGACAGTTACAAGTCTGGTCGTGACAATCTGTACCATGTGCAGGCAAGTATGCAGAAGCATACGTAGATGACCTGCATGCAGCTGATTTTGACCCGGAGGGCTTGAACAAGGATGTGTGCAGTAGGCTTCCGAATGCATGTGTGCACATGTGCGGGCTTCTATTTACATTGAGAGCCAGGAATAATAATAATCTCTGTCATGGCATGTTGTACTGCTGAAGCAAGGAAGTACATGCTACGAAAGGGAAACAGATGAACTGAAGAAGGCAAAGAACATAGATAAGGAGGTAAGACAAAAGGAAGAGATCAGGGTTCTCTCCATGGAACATAGATACGGAGGGAAGACAAAAGAAGGAAGAGACCATGGTTCATGTTTGATGTCCGCCTCACTAATTCATGCAGGTAACTCTCACCCAAGTGGGGGCGTCAATGCCTGCATAGTTGGATGCTGTCTAAGGGCTAACAGCGTGAGGACATGCCATCTGGCAAAAAGGGTGTAATTTATAGCTGTAGGTGCACAAGGCAATGGGAGATAGGCATATTTGTGAAGGCATTGGATATGCCATGTTAGAGATAGGAAGGTTAAGAAAAAGAATAAATTAAGAGGTATCTTTGTTAGATACGTCTGGGTCGATTAGAGATAGTCTAGTTAAATTAGGAAGAGTTGAGTTGAAGTAGGACGGTAGAATTCTGGTTCGGTTTTTAGTATGAATTGAGATCCTACTCGTGGACCAGTTAGCTGCGCTATATACAGGACTAGCATGTGACACATTTAATCAACCAAACAATAAAGCTCCAGTAAGTCTCAGAACCTCTCTTCCATGTCAGGGACGAGCCCTGCCGCCAGTTGTTGAGGACGAATGCCCTATCCCTGGTCTTCGGACCTTTTCCTACCCAAGTTATTCTGTTGTGGACCAAGGTTCATACTAAGTGTCTATCAAGAGTTCAAACAGCACAATTTGCAGTATGTCCATCAGGAATTGAAACAAAAACGTGGTAACAGAAAACACAGTTGTACAGTCACATGTTACTACTAAATATATCAAGACACCAAATTGTTGCTCTGTTTCATTCATTTAACAGATTTAACAGGATGCATGGCATACATAGGGTATATTCAAAGAATATGTGGTCAAGCTCACATTATAGTGTTGAATAGCACAATCTATACCAATATAAAAAGTACAAGTTAGGGTTTGACACATTCGATTTTGGCCACCCATCCACTCATCTTACAGACGACAATACAAGTTGATTACTAAAGATTGGTCTTACTGCAAGGCGTAATTACTACCTAATCAACCCATCTTAAGGTGCAACCCTCATACTGACTACTCTTAATTCTCATCTATCTGCATTGCTCATATGTCATTGTAGACATATTACTTTATGACACAAAATGCATTGCAGTACTTAGATATGAAAAATGGTTAACATAAATGTATAACATATTCAATACAACGTATGTAAGGCAAATGTGTAGACACGTGCACAGTTTCTAGTAGATATAAATCATAAGTGTGATGTGTATCGATATGCCAACCAGACAAAATAAAAACACAGTTATCTGACAGTAATTTAATTCCAACAGCCAAAAAATAGATAGTAGATATAAGTATGCAACAAGGACTAAATATAAAAACATACACCACTTATGATAGCAGGTGCTGCATTACAATGAAGTGCCTAGAACACTATAGTGGTGGACTGAAGCATCAGCCAATATTGACTACTATCCAAGTAAACCATGAACAATGTATAACATATTAACATCGTAGTTGTGGTGTGGACTGTGAAATTATTTGACTACTACTGTAAAAAGTGTGCTGAATCTAGGTATAGTTTCCCCAAACAAGCAAACAAATAGGACTAGCATAGGAACAAAATGTAAAACTCAAAGGATTAGTTGATGGTATCATGGAAAGAAGTAAGAGGGGAAGTATTAAAAAACAAGCTGACCTGTTGTGTGTTAGGATCAATGTCAAATACTTTTGTAGGGCTGCTCTCCACCCAGCTTGTTTTTTCCTCAAGTGTAAGTGTCTCCATGAGTTCCTCGTTAATACGTATATCAGGCTCATACATGAAGGTCACAGTAGCAGCTGGGGACCATTTGGCATGGTCCTTTCCAATTCCCTTCCTAGCAATTGCTCGAAGACGCAGCTCTTGCCCACGACGCAGCTTTACAATTAGTATACCCCTGCAATCAGATATTATTATTATTATTATAAGCTTACTACCAATAAGCATTGGTTAAACAAGAGACTGCTTACAGGCAGCTTCCATCCATTTATTTTCAAGAAAAATAAAGATAAACAAGAGACTGTGCTTACTAGCAGATGCCACCGAACACATTAGACCAAAAATGGACACATGTAATAAGATAGCTTAATGTTCACTGTGATAGCAACAAAACATATGAATGGCACATGCTCTGTGCATGTAAGAGAAGCTTTCTGGTATTGATCCTTTGGACCTAGATATCCACTTTGCTCCAAATAATAACGAAAAAATTATGCAAATATATTTAATAGACAGAGAACACTTGCATTTAAGAGCGCATAATAAGACAGGACAATGTCAGAAAGAAAGCAGAACTGTCATAATCAAAGAGTTAAATTTACATCCAACCTACAAGGAAACCAATCTAATCCTTAAGGGTACAAACTCTTAATATGTTAATATGTACTACCTCTGTTCCAAATTATAAGATGTTTTAGATACTTAATATGGACTATATATGGACTAAAATGAATGAATCTACACACTAAAACGCGTCTAGATACATGCGATTAGAAAAAAAATAAAACGTCTTATATTTTGGAACGGTGGGAGTAGAAACTAACTAGTTTAACGGAATTATCTAACTTGAGAGGCAAGCTTTATTTACCCTCCTAAAAGATGCTGCAGCTGGCAAGCCTGGCGCACATAACATTAATATGTACAATTAGCATGCTATTTGCTCAGTTTTATTTTCATGCATAGAAGAGGGAAAAGAAGAGTGTACAAAAGATGGAGTATCTTTCTTTTCTAGTTTTCCATAATTAATTGGTCAGAAAGGGAGAGAATTTGGTGAACTTATTGTAGAAGAGAAGGAAAGATACATGTCACCTATATATTGGGATTCCCAACATAAGCATTACAATCCTTACGCGTTAATAGGAAAGGGAAACGTGGGAGCAGATTATACGCAGATAAACTTAACAATATATGGATGAACACCATGGAAGGGGATTGACAATATGGCAAGAGTAGATATAACATTATTGCAAAAGGCACATACAGCGTAGGCTCTACTCTGTAGCCATCAAACTCGTTT
This sequence comes from Puccinellia tenuiflora, assembly GCA_012064385.1. NCBI lineage: Eukaryota > Viridiplantae > Streptophyta > Magnoliopsida > Poales > Poaceae > Puccinellia > Puccinellia tenuiflora. The sequence continues at coordinate 258,395 of QRDG01001243.1, forward strand.
GTTTGCATGGTCGTTTCTTTTCTATCTCCCTTTTACGCCTCTTTTTATTGCACACTTATTTCCTAAATATTGTATCAAGGTCTAAAGTAAATAATTTCTCTTGGTAAAGGGATGCCGTAATAACGATAATGTACTATAGAACGCAGAAAGGTATCTTTTCCAACAAGGATAAATAGTTTACAATTTTCACTTGACATAAGTTTTGGGAGGCTTTAACTCAAGCATTAAATGAGGCAACAAATGAATTAAAACAATTGATCCATGGTTTTTATACATGCCATGAAAGAGATCATGAAGAAAAATTGTCAAATCGTTTTAGCCTGATGGTGCAGTAATCTCTCCTCGGTGAGTTCCACAATTTGATTTAAAGAACCATGAGTACTAATAACAAAGTGTTCAAGGAGGCTTACACAGTCTACAAAGTTATTGAGCTTTCTACGGGTCTACATACATGATCTTTTGAGATGTTAGTTTATCATAAGACAGATCGACACTTCCACAAAGAAAAAGGTTAAAGGTTAAAGGTCTACTGCAAACAGGATTCACTGGACGCAACGACACAATGTTGCTTTAACTGAATATAAGCCTACATCTTCATCATGACATCACTTAAGGATGCCGTACTATGCGACAAATATAGTTTATTCACGTCATAGAAATTTCAAGGCAGTGAAAGCATATAGAGTTATATTGAGAACAGCTATTAGTTTGAGGTAGTTAGGGTAAAATGCTAGCACCACAGCCTCCTAGTAACTGAACCTATAAGCAATTGTGGCATGCATAGTCTTTAATCTGAAATGTAGACCTGGTTAGCACTTGAATTACATGTGCTGCTAGTAACAGAATGATGATCTCAAATAGAAGAATGAGCACATGAACAAGCTTGGGAAAGTAGAATTTTGGCCTTTTGATACAAATTAACAAATGAAATCTACAGTTAGAACAAGCATAAGAATTCAGATAGTGCAGGACAAAAGATCCCACTAGTGCTCTCCATTTTGACCTCCCAAACAAGAACAAGAAATGAACATAGAAATAAGATAAGAGTGAAGAACACATGAACCAGGTAGCAAAACTAGAACAGAATAGAAACAAAAACAAAACAAACTACGCGTGTGGAGAGGTGGATTAGGAATTCATCATACAGATAGGCTAACAGTAGAATGAACAACCAGAGTTAGTTGGGTTCTGTAGATCAGGCAGCCTTACTTAGGGGTGGTGGTTCTTGCAGTTAAGAAGTACGAAATATTAAAGATTAATACAATGGGGTCGAAATGGAGAGCGCGACTTGCCTGTGGTCTGCTTGGGGGTCGGTGTCGTAGGGGTCGATGTTGCCTAGGGCCTGCTGGTATTCCCTTTGCTGGTCGACGGGGCAGACCTTGGGGTCGGTGGAGCGGAGGTCCTTGGTGGAGGTGACCTCGAGCGTCTGGCCGGAGTCGGTGGCGCGGGCGGCGAGGTGGAACTCGACGGAGCAGTACTCGCAGGAGCCGTCGCCGTCGCAGGCGTCGCAGTCGCGGGAGAAGCGCATGCCCATGGCGCCGGAGGAGGTGAGCGGGATGAGGCCGAGGCGGTGCGCGAGGAACTCGTCGTTGAGGACGGAGGAGTTGCTCTCGATCTCGACGAGGTCGATGGCGACGGTGGGGACCTCGGCGATCATGACGCGGCGGAGGGCGTTGGCCATGCTCGCGTCGGTGTCCTTGAGCTCGAACTTGGCGTAGTCGTCCTTGAGCTCGCGGATCCGCACGCGCGGGAACCGCTGGTACGTGGCGCCTGCCGCCGGACGCTCCATTTCTCTTGGCCGCCGGACGCCGGACGCCGCCGCCGCCGGAGATTTGGGGTGGCCGCGAGGGTTTTGGGTTGGGCGGCCGCGGCAGATTTGGGGGAAACGGAATAAACGGAGGAGCAGGGGCCGACGGGGTTTTGTCTGCCTCTGCCCTTGATTTTGCTGGTCGCGTTAAGATTCGTGCGGCTTCTCTTGGGGTCGAGTACTTCACAACATCTCCCCGTCCATTTTGTTTGCAAGAGAACGGCTCTCACTTACAATTAGAGCAACTCCAGCCGTCCCCCCACGAAGCCCCCAGGACAACTTTTCGACGCCGGCGGTCCATTTTCTCCATAGTCGCGCCCCAGGACCCCCAAGGCCTCGTTTTTCGCCGGATTTGGGCCAAATTTTATCCGGCGTCCCAGGCCGAACCCAGTGCGCTGGGTTCGGCCTGGGGGCGCCGGCGAAAGGGGAAAACCGCGCGGGCCACCACTGTCGGCGAGAGAACGCACCTTTCCACGAACGGGTTCGTCCTTTCCTCCTATCCTTCTCCCCGTCGCCGGCACCGACTCCTCCCATTCCGCGCGAGCTCGCCACCAAAACCACCGCCAACTACCGCTCGCCGCTCTGCTGGACGAGGAAGCCGAATCTGCCGCCGCCGACGACGAAGAGCACTTACTGATGCTCGCCTGTCTGGCTGGCCTGTACGACGCCGATGCACAGCCGAAGCGCGGTGGTTCGGCACCAGGTCGGCGCAAGAGCAAGGCACGTCAGCGTGCCGAGGGGTATTGCATGCTATATGCCGACTACTTCGCCGACGATCCAGTACACGGCGAGAAGACATTTCGGCGCCGTTTCAGAATGAATCGGCACCTTTTCCTTAAGATTTTGCATGGTGTCCGAGAGTTCGACAACTATTTCGTTTGCAAAAAAGATTGCACCGGTACGGTTGGTTTTTCCTCGCTCCAGAAGTGCACGGTCGCATTAAGATTGCTTGCATATGGAGCTCCAGCTGATTCGCAGGATGACTATCTGCGCATGGCCGAATCCACCATCCTTGAGTGCTTCTACAGGTTCTGCAGAGCCGTAATTGGCGCATTTGGACCTGAATATTTGCGATCACCCACTGCTGAAGACACTGCTCGGATCCTAGCCGGGAATGAAGCAAGAGGATTTCCTGGGATGCTAGGAAGCATCGACTGCATGCACTGGAAATGGAAAAACTGTCCATTTGCTTGGCAGGGGATGTACAAAGGGCACAAAGGCGGTTGCAGTGTCGTACTTGAGGCAGTGGCTTCGTATGATACCTGGATTTGGCATTCCTTCTTTGGAATGCCAGGATCAAACAACGACATCAACGTCCTGCAGTGCTCGCCTGTCTTCTCCAAACTTGTTGAAGGTATTGCTCCCCCGGTGAACTTCGAGATCAACGGGCACCATTACAACAAGGGATACTACCTGGCAGATGGTATCTATCCAAAATGGTCAACATTTGTGAAGACCATCTCAAACCCTGTGCCGAAGACGGCTAAAGCTTGGTTTGCCAAGTGCCAGGAGGCTTGCAGGAAGGATGTAGAGCGGGCATTTGGTGGGCTCCAAGCTCGATTTGCTGTTGTCCGGTATCCCGCTATGTCTTGGTCGAAAGATCAGATGTGGGAGGTGATGACTTGTTGTGTGATCTTGCACAACATGATCATCGAGAGCGAGCGGAAGTATCCAGTGGATGAGAAGGAGAAGAAGGTGCCATACTTCAGACAGGGTCCTCTCGTGGGCGAGGATCCAAAGGAGAGCGAGCGTCTGCATGTACCGAAATCATGGACTGCCTACCTTGCAACGCGTCAGGAAATCCGAGACCCAGTAGTTCATGAGCAATTGCAGCAAGATCTGGTGGAGCACCTGTGGAGGCGCAAAGGCGAGGTCTAGGTTTTATGTAATTTGATTTTAAAAACTTGTTTTACATTTTATGATTTGTTAAACAATTTGTAATAATTTTTCTGTCGAATTATTGATACAAATGATAAATTTGCTTCAAAAATAATAGATTTTACTAGTAAAATGGGGGTCTATGGGGAAAACGCCGGAAAACGATTAAAAACGCCGGAAAACGCCGGGCTGGGGGGCGACACGGCTGGGAATCGGGCTGCCCCCAGGCCGTTTTTTTCCGCCGGCGCCCCCCCCCCAGCAGGGCCAAAAAATCGCCGGCAATTCGGCCTGGGGGGGCCAACGGCTGGAGTTGCTCTTACAAGGTGAGTGACGAGAGAGAGATGGTGAACATCCATCCGCCTTGAGCTTGCGCGTGTCATTGGACACCTCCATTCTTAAAAAAAAAACGTACTCCCTCCGTCCCAAAAAGATGTCATTTCTTTGTCTAAAGTTGAATGTATCTAGACACTATTTAGTGGTTAGATACATTCAAATTTGGATAAAGAAATGACATCCTTTTTAGGACGGAGGTAGTATGAATTTTGGTTAAAATCAAACAGTGTAAAAAATGACAAATTTATAGAAAACAATTGACATCTACAATGTCAAATCAATATCTATTAAATATGTAATGGAATGCATTTTCATATTATATTATGTAGTTTTTTCTACAACCTTTATCAAAGTTAAGATAGTTTGACTTTCTAGAACAATATATACGTTATGTAGGAACGGAGTGAAAGAACAACTATGCCCGAGATGTCGCCTAGAGGGGGGGGTGAATAGGCGATTAAAACTTTTTCTATTTAGGGGCTTGATAATTGCGGAATAAAACTAGGTGTTTAAATTAACAAGCCAACAACCTAAAATTCTAGGTTTACCTAAGTGCACCAACAACCTATGCTAAACAAGGCAAGTAACAAGATGATAGCAAGATATAGACTTCAAGCACGATGGCTATCACAATGTAAATTTGCATAAGTAAAAGCTCGGGTATAGAAATAACCGAGGCACGCGGAGACGAAGATTTATTCCCGAGTTCCTCCTTGTTAAGGGAGTACGTCTCGTTGGAGGGGTGTGAGCTCGCCACAAAAGGCCTACTCAAGATGCCACAAAGGCCTCACCCTATTCTCCGATGAACCGCACCCAAAGGCTTGGTTCACCTTCCACTATCGAAATCCTTCGGGGCGGATTCCGGAGCCCTTTACAACTTCTCTTGGGGCACACACCCACAACTCAATTGGGGGCTCCCAAACTCGTGCCGAAGCTCCACAAGCCGAAGTCTTCGCGGCACCTCCAAACCGTCTAGGGTACACAATGCACCCAAGAGGCACAAAGCTCTTGGGAACACAATGCACCCAAGAGTAACAAGCTTCCAACCTTCAATCCCACGAATCACCGTGGGGAGCACAACCCGATGCAACAAATGCAAAAGGGGAAGATCACACCAAGTGGTCAAATTCTTCTCCCCAAAATCCAACCGAAGCAACTAATGCTACGGAGGGAGTTAGGAGGAAGAACGGAGGAGAAACACCAAGAACTCCAAAATCTAGATCCCACGAGTTCCCCTCACTTAGAGGAGATTTTGTTTGGTGGAAAGATGGATCTAGATCTCCTCTCTTGTTTCCCTAAATTTGGGCAAGAATCATCGGAGGGATTAGGAGGAATCGAGCTCTCAAAATGTTGGCAATGGAGGAGAGAGAGCAAGGGATGAGATCTACTCAGAAAATGGGGAAGAAAACCCTTTTATAGGTGGCTCCAAAAAGGAGCCGTTGGAGGAGAAAACAGTGGACAAAAGGTTGGAAAAAAGTGCCCAGGCGGCCCGGCCTGGGGCCGGCCAGCACGCCGGCCAGGCCGGCCTGGAGCGAACGGAGCAGAGCGGAGGAGCCAGGGGAGCCGGCCTGCTCCCCGGCCATGGGCCGGCCCGCGAGGCGCGCGAGGCCGGCAGGGAGCCTGAGAGCCCCGGCCAGGGAACCGGCCACGGCCCGGCCTGCCGCGAGGTGGAGGCCGGCGGCCCACCCGAATCGCCCGGCCTTGGGCCGGCCTCGGGCCCGGCCAGGCCGGCTGGTCAGCGCCCCCCCTTTTCCTTTTTTTTTTGTTTTCCTTTTTAAATTTCTGTCTAATAAAAACTCCGAGAAGAAAACGCAATAACTTTCACATACGGACTCCGTTTTCGATAAACTTGGACTCGTTGGAATCGTCACAACGAGCACAACAAGAATATGCAAAGAAACATCATAGTCCAAGAATATAATATAAAGATAAATGGGGAAAGGTAAGAGCTCCCATTTGTAAACCGGAAATGCAATAACTTTCACCCACGAACTCCGTTTTCGATAATCTTGGACTCGTTGGAATCGTCACAACAAGCACAACAAGATTATGCATAGAAACATCATAGTCCAAGAAAATATTATAAAACCAAATGGGGAAAGTTAAAAACTCTTTTTCGCAAACCGAAAATACCGGAACTTTTGCAATTGACGTCCGAATAAAATAAAACCAATTTTGTTGGAAAGAGGACGACAAATGCTACCTTTGAAAATGACAAACAAGCAATGGAGATTTTGCAAAGAAATGGAAGAGAGAAATCTTCCGCTCGGATATACCGGCAAAATCTCCAATACCGAAACCGCAATAGAAGACACATATGAAAACCGTTTTCGGTGAACTTGGCTTTGTCATGACAAGCACGACAAGCACCAAGACCACACCACGATTCGAGACAAATAAGAACCAATAAAGATGATTGCATGGATGCAATGGTTTGTGCTCTCTACGATGATACGATCACGATATTCGGTCGAGAGCCCCTCTTGATAGTACGGTTACCTATCCTATAATCCGGTCTCTCACTAAACAACATGAGACCGGTAAAATAGAAAACCCTATCAAGATCATACCTTTGCCTTGCGCATTAATCCACTTGAGGTCGATGAAGACTATCTTCATCCCCTCAAGACGCACCACCTTCCTCGATTGCGCTTCGGTGAAGATTCACTTGATGCTCCCCCATACACCAAGATGGGAGACGCTCTCTTCGGCATATCTTCACTTGGCCTTGATAGTTGATCAATCCGCACAAAGCCTTGATCAACACAAATCTTTTCTTCCCTTGAGCTTAACTCCAACAAATGGAGATCAAGCAAAGCACCTTGACTCCAACACATGGAGACAAGCAAGCTAATGGACACCTACAAATATAGCTCAATGCAAATATTAGTCCATAGAGATTGTCATTAATTACCAAAACTATGCATGGGGGCAACCATGCACTTTCACGGAGGTAGTACACACTTATACTGCCGCGCACCCGAAAATTATGTAACTGTGTCTGGACCGACCCCTGGTTAGTTATGTCATTGTCCAAATAACAAGATGGTGGACACGTCATGTCAACAACGACATGGCAACCGCATCCTCCACGGCTATCGGCATGAAGGACATGACAATGATGGTTATTGCAGCAACAGAGGTGGTAGGGTGGGCATCTCCTCTCATTGGTGGAGGACATGATAGCTACGGCAGCCACAACGCGTTAGCCACTTTTGAACCGTCCTAAGGATGTTGGTAGTATCGTCATTGCCAGGTAAGAATTGTTGCATGAATGTGATATGGTGAAGGTGGTATTGTTGCGGGGAGGATGTAAGTGATGGGAGAAAGAAAGAGAGGCATTTAGGGTCACAAATCTTCAAGTTATAAAATTGTTTTGATCCCCACCAACATGAAAAAATGCTAGATTATTCAGATATGAATGTTCTAAGCAACAACCATCTGTTTTGTGTTTGAAACATAACCTACTACTAGTAAGCATCTACCCTCAACACACACATAATAAGACTGGATCCATGGTAGTTCTCCCGCACACGAAGGGGGGCTTCCCGCGGCTCAGTTCCTCGTCATTTAGGCCGCTGGCTTGGGTAGCGATGGCGGTTTCTTGACGGTGTGGTCGTAGCATGTGGTGGCGGCGGCGATTTCTTGACGGCGCTGTCGAAGCATGGCGACGACATGGAGGGCACATGGTGGTGGGCCGCAGTGTGCGAGGGAGTGTATATGATAGCAATCGTGTCGTGATAGCACATCAACCTTGATGAAAACAGAAAAAGGAATTGTTAGAGGAGGAGGAGGAGGAGGAGGAGGAGGAGAAGAAGGAGAAGAAGAAGGAGAAGGAGAAGAAGAAGAAGAAGCTCAGTTGCATTTACATACACTCTAGTAACTGATTGAAAACTTAGGCAGTGTCGTGATTATCCAATTAGTGAAATTTCAGTGATTTTCCTATACGCCCACAAGGTCCTGTTTATAAGTGAGATATAACCTATAATCACATGGAAGTGTTCACACCGTAATCTGGAGTCACCAATTAACAATCATCCCCTTTCTTGACAGTAAAGTATGCCTAAATAAAAATGACTGCATAGAGAATGAAGCCAGGAAGATACAATGCATAATGTTAGAATTTGGGCCTATTTATGGGGCAGCCCAATAAGCAATTTCTGAAATCTCAAATGTTTAATGTATGACAAGATGTAGGAGTGCTAAGTTTAGTCCTACATGGAAAATCGGAGGGAGTTGCGCCAATTTATAACGGAGAGTGTTCTACAACTTGGTAAGTGAGTGAGAATAGGAGGGGCTCTCATGCACTCCTACTCCACGGTTGCTCGCTCATCTTGTAGCCACGACGTGCATCATGTTTCATGAATGAGTTGTTTTATTTTTGTTGTTCAGGAAAAACTGAGTCATTGACGGACGCTTCACAGCTAACCTAGTTCGGATCGCTCCCGGGTCATGGGCTATGTAACCGAACGTGCGATATAGACTTGGTTCCCACGTCGTATCCGTTTGGGTTTACGAGCCGCTCTATATAAGTGTGTACACAGTACACGTCATAGCACATACCAACCGATCTAGGTTTTGCCATTTCTCGTGACTTGCGTCGTCACCATATTCTACTCCATCCCGAACGTCGGCATGGAGAGCAGGTATTTGGAACCAGTCGCTCTTGTGATCCTTACGGTGCATGATCTCAAGGAACAATATTTTGAGGGCTGTTCGCGCAGACATAATGCACGTTGTCACGAGATGGCGAAGTCTGAAAGCAGCACAATAAATGGAACTAGAACGACACGAAGACTGAGTGATGCGTTCTCCATTAGTCCATTATGTTCTCTCCTCTATAACATGAGTCTATAGCATGAGGACCAAAAGAGAACATAAAAACAAACGGGCACATACTTGTTGACATGTACACAGATTAGTGTACCAATCAAAAAATGAATCTTCCATCAAAACAATTTTTTTAACTCGAACACAATTCACATGAAGCAGGCGCAAGGGAGGAGTGTGCGTAAATTTTTTCTATTCAAACTCACTCACAGGAGTTAGAGGAGATGCGCTTATACACATATCAACCTCACACTAACAATATGAGAATAAATTTAGTCCCACTTTGTATACATGTCATGCAAACCCAAGAGATTTTGATATTCTTAGGATTTATTATATTAAATTGTACAAGATCCATAAAATCCAATATAACTTTGTAATTTTTCTTCGCTTCTATAGGAATGCGTACTTTTCGAGGAAAAAAATCAATTGCTAAAAGAGAGGCATCTTCCAATAACCACACTATACATAGTTTTTTTTTAAGTAATAGATCTGATTTTATAAATTAATAATACCCCAAACGATTTGAAGAGTACATAGGTGCAAGAACAATTTACAAAAAACGAAAACTACAAGCAAACAATGCCCACATATAGTCTTGAAACTACTTTGGATTCGTCTTTTGTTCCTATTTATATATTCAGGACAATCTCCAAATATCTTTTTGTTGAATTAACTACAGTAGTATAGTTCCTAGCCGCCTATTGGACTTTTCTGCCATCTGCATTTTGACATATAGGTACCTTGTTCCCATTGACTGGCGACACGTGTAGAAGCAAACACTCCATGGAGCTCCTTCCATTCTTCCTCCTGCTACTCATCGGCGCCACCGCCGTGCACTCCAACGAACCGGCCTACCCTGGCCACGGCGCCACTGACGCCGAGCCGACGTGCGGCCTGAAGGAGGAGGCAGCGGCCGCGGCCGCGCCGGTGCCCGTGCCGGAGAGGCGGGAGGAGTTCGACGGCGGGCGGATCCTGGACATCAGCCACTACTACCGGGAGGACATGCCGGCGTTCGAGTCGGCGGAGGGCACGCCCGGGTTCCTGCGGCTGGCGCGGTCGATGCGCAACGGCTCCGACATCGCCAACTTCTCCGAGCTCCGGCTCACGGCGCACTCCGGCACCCACGTCGACGCGCCGGGCCACGTCTTCGAGCACTACTACGACGCCGGCTTCGACGTCGACACGCTCGATCTCGCGGTCCTCAACGGTACGATTTCTTCTAACTTTGACTCTAAATCACTAGCAGATAGGGAGCTTGGTTGGCATGTGATTCATCAGTTGTACAGAGTATCGTCACAAGAACATTTTTTAATCTGCAAGGCTTGGTGTGCAGGACCTGCGCTCTTGGTTGATGTTCCAAGGGATAGCAACATAACAGGTAAATTACATAGAGCCCCCACACTCTTCAACTGCAACTACATACATCAGCTTGATATTAAGCTGACACACTAGCATATATGACCGTGGTACCAGAATCTTCTATGTCTGAACTCTGAATTTTGAAAGTAGAATTAGGAAACGAATCTCACCGGTTGCCATTTGGCTTCAAATATGAGCCCACCTTTCTGTAATAATTTTGAGCGGTTGTCACGGATAATTGGTCACAAAACAGGAACACATCACTAAATGGTTTTAGGGCCTCTTTGATCCAAAAGTTTCACATAGAATTTTCTATATCCTTAGGATTTTCTTGTGCGGTTTTATTTGTATAGTTGAAATATGTTGTAATTTGTTCTAATGATTCATTTGCACAACATTTTGTAGAGATTTTTTTATCCACTCAAACCTCTTGGAAAGTGTACTTTATTTTTCCTATGGTCCAATAAAAATCCTGCAGGAATCAAGTGGGCATAGCTGCAATCTTGCAATTATTTATATTTTATATTTTTGGAATCCTTGAAAGCAAAGAGGCATTTCGACCGAGAAAATTTGGGGGTTTTCCAAACTATCATCTCACTCATCTTGTGTTTTCTTTTTCAATTTTCACCCACAAAACATGACAACACATTTCTTCAATTTCGGGGAATGTTTTTCGTTGAGCACATTTTAAGTGTACATATTCATGTATTAAATATTATTTGCGCTTTGTGGAGAATTTTTCTGATGTTAGTAGTCCTAATTAAGTTGATATGTATTTAGTATTTACATATAAATGTCATCTGTCAAACTTTTATGTACTTGTAAGTAAGATGGACCAATTGAGAAGTACAAATAGTTTTTTTTCAAGATTAATATCTCAAGCAAGAATACTGATAAAATACATGTAGGTACCACCTTTTCTCCTTTTCAACTATAAAAATGATGCTATTCATAAACATATAATATTGGTACTGCTACGTCAAATTACATTTCAAAAATATTAATGGTATGTAATGTATGTGCGCATATATTCACAGAAAAACTCAAATAGTTTGTTGCAGCTGATGTTATGGAATCTTTGCATATTCCTAAAGGAGTTCAGCGTGTTCTCTTTCGAACCTTAAACACTGACAGGTAATGCCTCCATACTATGCATGCACACAAGAGTTTACAAAAAGGTGCCATATAAACTCAATTTATGTGAGTAATAATAGTGATGGTGAAATAAGCATAAGTTGTTAGATCTCAGTTAATTCTATGGGTGAAGCATTTTCATCGAAAAACAGAAATGTGAAGTGGGAATCTACGCCATTTAATTAGAAGAATGGCTTGAACTCTTGGAATTACATCTTTCATAATTTATTAGTAGTGTGACCTTGTGATCACTGTTGTCTAGAAAATTTATGCAAGTTCCTTTAAAAAGATGTGGGGGTCAATTAACCATACATTTTCATATCGTTGGATGCTTATGAATAATTTCATCATAGTTTCGCACTAGTTGACTACTGATGTTTTCACATCCGAATCCACTCGAAAGTAAACATTGAATACTTAATGTTTAATTTTATGCATCACATTTAAATTTCATTTAAAAAACGATGAGCACACCCAAATAATTTGTCAAAAAATCCTTACACCTAATTTTGTATAGATTTTTTCACATATTTTAGAGACATATTAATCATTGCAAATTAAACAGATAAATATATTTGTGTTAATGCAATGTGAACCAACATAAATTCCAATTGCCCATCTCTATTTATTCTTAGTTTCCATGGATCGTCTTATATGTTTGTATATTAAATATATGGTGTTGATTCATTTGATTGGGTTTTGCTAATACAACATTTATAATTGAGTATGATGTATTTGATGAGTTACTATTTAATAAGACTATGTAGTATGAAGTATGAAATATCTCGAATTATTTAATAAGACTATGTAGTATGAGGTATGAAATATCTCAAACAACAAGATTATTGTAATGTAGAAAGCTTATGTGGAAGAAAGAGTTTGATGCAAGTTATGTTGGCTTCATGGAGGACGGTGCTCAATGGTTGATTGATAACACGGACATCCAACTAGTCGGTAAGTTAAAATAGATTCATCCATTGCATGTACATAGCAATATTTCTATTAACTTTGCAGGGCATAATTTTCGTAGGTAAAATTATTGGTATTAAAATGACAACAAGACATTGTAATTCCCCAATGCGAAACAATTGATTCTTTGAAATACATCATGTGTTTACATAGTCAATCTCCCGTCCTTCTTCCGCCATATTCTTTAATCTTAACATTTCAACCATGCAGGAGTTGATTACTTATCTGTGGGAGCATATGAAGAATGTATTCCGGCGCATCTAGTTTTTCTTGAAAAAAGGGTAAGACTTTTACCATCCGCAAGTGGTCAACTGATATATGTCGTCTCATGATGTTATAACTGTGGTTAAATATCATTTGGAACCACCAACGCCGTGTAAACTCTGTCAGAAGTATGTTTAACAGTCTAGAGATCTTGAAAAATACATATATTGGGATGGGGAGGTGATATTCCATATACTCGTCAAAGTCCATGATAACAACTCAATCAATTTAGAAGATATGATGTCAAATTCAACATGCAAAACAATTTACATTATTCATCAGTATCCATTTCGCTCCCTGTCAATTTCATTTCTTCCAAAAGACGATTGGTTTTGATTCTGAGATCACCAGATTAAAACACCTTTTAAACCTGTAACTTTTTTTCTTTCAGGATGTCATCCTGGTGGAGGCTTTAAACCTTGAGCACGTTACCACTGGAATATACACCTTGCATTGCTTGCCACTAAGGTTGCGTGGCGCTGAAGGCTCTCCGGCGAGATGCATCCTCATCAAGTAATAACCGTGGCGTGTATTATCATGGAATAAGAAGATACAGCTCATGTGAAGCTACTCCCTCCGTTCCAAATTAGTTGTCTTCTATTTACCAAAAAGTGGATGTATCTATACTTATAACATGTCTAGATACATCCACTTTTTGTTAAATGGAAGACAACTAATTTGGAACGGAGGGAGTATCTGTCATAAAACAGAGGGTCAGTCACTGAAGGGCACGCATATTCCTTGTATCAATATGAACTAGCAAATGGTTGTGTATAGTATCCAGTTTACAGCATGTAGAACAGAGTTTATAGTTCTGGAGGTACAAGTTTTGCTATACTTAAATCTGGAATGTACAAAGCCTGTAAAAGGCTACTGCCAAGGGACTCTGTGAATTGTGAATCTTACCTCCGAAAATTCTTTGAGGCTAGAATCAGGCCAATGTTGGTATGCACAGGTGTGATCTTGGCCAATTAATCAAACATAGTTTGGAAATGACATGTTTAGTTTGAATAATTCACCGACATAGTGGCTTTAGGTGTATCACGCAGTCCGCAAATCTGTTATGACCGGCACCACGTACCAGAGGAGGAGGCCCAATGGGCAGGCTTAGTTATGGGCTTAACCCATAGTTATCTTAGTTATCTTAGTCTCCAAGTTATCTTAGGCATCCAGGAGATTATATAAATCGATGTAAACACTTATTTCGGATTTAAGCAAGAAGCAATCAGATTTGCTCGGCTTCCCTAAGGGAGCCGGGAGACCTAACCCTAGCCGCCATCTGCGCCATCTCCTTCCTCCTCCTTCAACGACGGCGCCCCAGCGCCGGCGCCGCCCAGCTCCTCCACGCCAACCTCCCTCCTTCCCCTACAACCTTCGCCCTAGACCCGGTAGAACCCTAGCTGTTTCTACCAATTTGGTATCAGATAGCTTCGGTTCGATCATGTCTACGCCGCCGCCAGTCCCGTCCCTTCCGCTGCCGATCGCCACGTCGCCCCCGATGTCTTCCTCGGCGCCTCCGGTGACCACCACGGCCATCACCTCGCTGCCGGCCACGCCGGTTTCCTCTGGTGCGCCTACCCCCCCTGTCCTCACACCGGAGGAGATGACCCGCACGCAGCAGCAGCTCGTGACGGCCGTCCACGGTCTCCACATGACCCAGCTCCATCAGTACATGGCAGGCGCGTACGCCCCCCCGCCGGCTGCGCCGATCGCCGCCTACGGCCACTCCGCGTCGTGGCCGTTCCCGGGCGCACCCGCAGGCAGCGGCCCCCCCGCTGTTGCCGTTCCAGGCGGGGAACTCCAGCGGGCCTCCACCCGCTGCCGCGGGCCTGTGGCATCTGCCGCAGTGGCCGCCGTGGCAGCCGCCCCCCTCGGCAAACACCTTCGCTCCCGCCGCCGAGCCGCTGCCGTGGCAGCCGCCGGCCGCGGCGCTCATGGGCACCTCCACCATGCCGCTGCCGGCACAGCCCCACGTCGTTCCCACCGTGGCGCTGCCGCACCAGCAGTTGCAGCCGCCGCCATCTTCCACCCAGGGCGCCCCAACGACGGCTCAGGGGGTGCCCATCCACCAGGTCCGGTTCCCTCCGTCGCCATCACCGCTACCGGCTTGGATCTCCGGGTCCATCGAGCCGGTCTACACGATGGCTTCGGGACAGCCGCACGTGCTGTCACCGCCGGCGCCGCCCCCGACCATGCAGTTCGGCGGGCCCTCGGGTGCCGCGGGTCCCTACGATGGTGTGGACGGGCCCCTTTTCCACGGCGGTACCCTGCAGCCCGCACAGTCGGCACCGTCGCCCTCGCTGTTCCGCGCGGATGACACACAACCGCCCGTCGTCCACACCCAGCCGCCGCCGAGATTCTCCAAGCTGGAGTTCGCGACCTACGACGGCACCGTCGACCCCCTGAATTGGCTCAACCAATGCGACCAATTTTTCAGGGGGCAGCGCACGCTCGCGTCCGACCGCACCTGGATCGCCTCGTATCATCTCCGAGGAGCCGCGCAGACGTGGTACTACGCCCTCGAACAGGACGAGGGCGGCATGCCACCATGGGAGCGCTTCCGTGATCTGTGCCTCTTGCGCTTCGGTCCACCTATACGTGGGAGCCGTCTGGCGGAGCTTGGGCGCCTTCCGTTCCTCACCTCGGTGCAAGACTTCGCCGACCGCTTCCAGGCATTGGCGTGCCACGCCCCCGGCGTTTCGGCTCGTCAGCGGGCTGAGCTCTTCGTCGGCGGCCTACCGGACCACATCCGCGTGGACGTGGAGATGCACGGGCCACAGGACCTCCAGACGGCCATGTACTACGCCCGCGCGTTCGAGCGTCGCGCGGTGGCCATCCAGCCGACGCCACCGCCCTGGGCTGCGGGGCCGCCACCCTGGCCGGAAGTCCCCGCGCAGGGTCGGCCTGCCCAGACTTCCGCGGCGCCCCTCGCCGCAGCCGCGGCGCGGCCGTTCCGCCGGCTCACCCCGACCGAGCAACTCGAGCGTCGCCGCCAAGGGTTGTGCTTCAACTGCGATGAGCCCTACGTACCGGGCCACGTCTGCCCACGACTCTTCTACCTGGAGGCTGCGGACTACATTGAGGAGGACCCCGCCGCCGCCGGGCTCGACGACCAGCCCGCCCCAGTGGACGCGGAGGTGTTTGGCGGCCGTTGATCTTTCCCGTCTTCCAGCTCGAGGACGAGCTGTTTGTGCAGGCGGGGAGAAGTGTTATGACCGGCACCACGTACCAGAGGAGGAGGCCCAATGGGCAGGCTTAGTTATGGGCTTAACCCATAGTTATCTTAGTTATCTTAGTCTCCAAGTTATCTTAGGCATCCAGGAGATTATATAAATCGATGTAAACACTTATTCCGGATTTAAGCAAGAAGCAATCATATTTGCTCGGCTTCCCTAAGGGAGCCGGGAGACCTAACCCTAGCCGCCATCTGCGCCATCTCCTTCCTCCTCCTTCAACGACGGCGCCCCAGCGCCGGCGCCGCCCAGCTCCTCCACGCCAACCTCCCTCCTTCCCCTACAACCTTCGCCCTAGACCCGGTAGAACCCTAGCTGTTTCTACCAAAATCCTTGGGAAAGCTTTGTTTTGTAGGCAACCAGTTCTGTACCAAAAGTACATGCGAAAACTCGTGTCAATGGGCCAAAATTAAAATTCTTTCTTGCCTCTTTCTGTTCGCTCAAGTTGTAGTAAAAAAGTGAGCTCCGTAATCTTCCATAGTCCACACAACTGGAACACAAATTTCTTCACGAACAGCTTAACTTTTTCGATAAAAAGAATATATTAATACCAAGCAGATAAGGAACAACTTAACTTACTAGACAAACTGCAATTGCTTGCTAAAATAACCTAGACAACTGCAGTTCAATTGACCAGGCAGTGTGTGTATCAAGGCAACTAACTGCACCAGCTTTTGCCTAAACTTAAGCATTTGCTGCTAAATTTGAACGCCACCATACTAGCTCTGTTCCTCATATTGGACAATGGAGACGGTGCAAGAGAAGCAGCAGTTTAACTGCAGCGTAGGCGTGATGCCAGTAAAGTACTCTGTTTTGTTCGGCAACGTTCTGTTCGGGTTACAGCATTGCATTCTTCACATCTTCTCTTTCCCGTCTATGGGATGGGACGAGCGCTGGCCTCCTGGAAGGTGCCTGAACTGCATCTGCAAGGCAAAATAGGTAAAAAAGAGATTGATTCCCGATGCTTTTCTTGGTGCTAGAGCAAGGGGAGCCAACGTGCAGCTCCTCCTTTTCCCTTGACAGCTTCTACATAAACGAGAAGGGGCCGGTGAAGCCGGTCGAGGTGACCCCTCGCTTCTATCTTCTTTCTTTTTCTTCTACGAGTACAAACGGAGCGAGTGAGGATGGGTGTTGGTGTTGGTCCGTCGTTGAGATGCAGGAGCACGGGGGCGACCATGTCGGTCACGCACCATCCAGAGCCACCGGCGTCGAGCGATGGCAACGGCAACAGCTGCTGCTGCCGCATCAACATCTACGTGAACAACAACGTGCAGGGGGTCACCAACTCCGTGCTCTTCGGGAGCAGCGTCGCCATGAGAGACCCTGGAGCTCGCGTCGTCTCGTCCCGCCGTCCAACGCGGTGCGGTCGTCGTTTTGGCCGCAGAAAGCAGCAGCGGCAGCAGCAGGAGAAGAAGATAAAGACGATGATGTGGGCTGCTGCTGCTGCTATGGTTTGCCTCGCAATCGCCTTGGTCTGGTGTTGGGTTTGAAGCGTGCGTAAATAAACGGTTTTGCTTTTTTTTTTGCGGAAGAAGAGGAATACATCAACCAAGCAACTTACAGAAAAGCTTAGAAACAAAGAGAAAAAACAACGAGGACCTTCTAAGCTCCAGCGCCTTCAACGTCGCGCAGCACGTTCCGCCGGCGGAACCCGCCACCTACTCCTCCATTAGACCTTGGACTGGGAGGAGCCCTCCGGCGACCAGGAAGTCGACGGCACTCGGCACCAAAGCGCCTCCATCCCGCACCACGACCAGCGCCAACTCGGTCAACACCATCTTCAAGAAGAGCTTCAAACTCCGGCTCCGCCACCACGAACGCCGGCTTGAGGGAAAGCGCGCCGCGGCTCCGAAAAGCGGCGAACACGCTGGGGACGGCAGATCTGCCACGAGCCTCCACCGGAGCACCCTGAGCAGAGGAGAGGAACGCCGCCCACAAAAGCTTCTCCGACCATGCCACCGCCTCCATAGCGACGCCGGCAAGCAACCTACAGCAACCAACACTATATACACGCCGGGATCTGTCGATTCCCCAACCTCCCGCCGCCGGAGCGGCTGACGGGGGCGAGGAATCGAGCAAATCACCGGCGGCGAGGTGGTTGTTGCGGGGGGGTGCACAAATCGCCTCAATAAATAGCAGCGCAGCCCAGTGGCTTGTTCTCTGTTCCTCCACCCAGCCGGCCCAAGTTCAATTCCCAGGCCGAGCAATAAACGGTTTTGCTAATTCTCAATCTGCTGACAATTAATAAAATCTCAGTCACCTTTTGATTGAGATTTAGTTAATTCTGAGTCATCTTCGTATTCGTTGGATTCTGTGTCATGATTCGTGTTCATATAAAAATTACACATGGTTTGTAATTGTGTGTAACTGACCGCGGTTTAGTTAATTATCGGTCGCCTCCATGTGACATTGGACACCGAAACTTGTTTTAGTTGTAAAATATTATACAAGGATGGGTATTGATCACAAAACGGTATATCATCCAGCCAAACATCCTTCCAGAATCGCGTAAATATACATCATTGACTACATCCAAACGTCTTTTCAGATTTCCTTTTTGAAAATATAATGAGCTGTCGGGAGCATATGTCCACACTCCGCAGATAAGCCTATTATCTTAAAAAAAAATACATATCACTCCGTATCAAAATATAAGATGTTTTAGTTATTATATTTTGATACGAAGGGAGCACATAAGAAGTTTCTTTCACAGAATAAATTTTTCCCTATCTCAAAAATTCTTGCTTTGTAAATGGGCTGCCACCGCACTTTGTAGTAGGCGCACGTGTGTACCATAGAACAACGATGGCAAAGCAACGAATTTCCGCAAGTTTCCGGTAAATTCGCCATCGCAGTATTCACAGCGAGAAAAACTTCCGAAATTATTTTCCAGCCCTCGCCGCGCCGCGCTGCCTCCCCTCGACTCTCTCTCTCCCCCTCTCTGGTCTTCGCCGCCGCCGCCGCCGCCGCCGCGGAAACCTCCATCTCGTACTCCCTCCCCTCGATGACCGTATGAGATGTGCGGCGGCGGCACGCTCTCTCCTCCCCCTCCCACCCGCCGCCGTCCCCATCCACACTCACTCCGCTGCCGCCGGATCCCCTTCCCCGGGCGCCGAGCTCGCCGCCGCCGACGCCCTCCACGCGCTGCTCTCCACCCTCCCGCCCTCTCTCCCCACTCTCCTCCCTTGCCTCTCCCTCCTCTCGCCCCGCCTCACCGCGCACACCGTCTCCGACACCCTCCTCTGCGCCGACCTCCCCGCCGCATCCCGCATCCGCCTCTTCCTATTCTCCGCTCTCTCCCGGCGCCTCCGGTCCCGGCTGCTCCACTCTCGCGCCGTGTCCGTGCTCCTCTCCTGCGACTCCGATGCCGCAATGTTCGACGCCCTCGCCGACGCCCGCGCCGCCGGCCTCCATGTCTCCTCCGCCGCCTTCGCGGCCCTCGTCGCCGCGCACGCCTCTGCCGGCCGGCACCACGAGGCCGTCGACGCCTTCTCCCGGATGGGCGACTTCGACTGCCGCCCCACCACCTTCGTCTACAACACCGTCTTCAAGTCCCTCATCGACAGCGGCGTCATCCTCCTAGCCCTATCGCTCTATAATCGGATGGTCAGCGCCGGATGCCCGCCCAACAAGGCCACGTACAATGTGCTCATGGACGGTCTGTGCAAACGGGCCATGTCGGCGGACGCGCTCAAGTTGTTTGACGAAATGCTCGAAAGGGGGATCGTGCCCGACGTCAAGATCTATACTGTACTACTCTCGTCCCTGTGCAATGCAGGGAGGACCGAGGATGCTGCACGGCTTCTGTGCTCCATGAAGGAGAAGGGTTGCTCGCCTGATGAGGTCACATACAACGCCTTCCTGAGCGGGCTCTGCAAGGCTGGCAGGGTTGATGAGGCACTTGAGCGGTTGGAGCTGCTTCAAGATGGGAGGTTTGCACTTGGGTTGAAAGGTTATAGCTGTCTGATCGATGGTCTGTTCCAGGCCGGCCGGTTTGATGAGGGCTTCGGTTATTACAAGGAAATGTTGGAGAAGAATGTTTCACCAGATGTCATCTTGTACACGATAATGATCCGTGGTTGTGCAGAGGCTGGCAGAACAGAGGATGCCTTCTCATTACTCAGTGTGATGAAGGACAAAGGGTTAGTGCCTGACACTTTCTGTTACAACACACTGCTCAAGGCTTTCTGGGATGTCGGTAATCTGGATAGAGCTCAGTCATTGAAGTCGGAGATGTTGCAAAATAACGTGGTCCCGGACTCCACAACATACACTATGATGATATGTGGACTGTGCAAGAAAGGACTCATAGACAAGGCAATGCAAGTTTTCCATGAGATGGGAGAACTTGGTTGCCATCCGACGGTTATGACATACAATGCACTCATCGATGGACTTTATAGGGCCGGCAGACTAGAGGAAGCTCGGATGCTTTTTTATAAGATGGAGATGGGGAATAACCCCTCCTTGTTCCTTCGGTTGACCCTCGGTGCCAATCAAGTGAGGGATAGTGAGAGCCTCCGTAAGCTGGTTGATAGTATGTGCCAATCTGGGCAGGTGCTGAAAGCTTTCAAGCTTGTTCGAGGTATAATAGACAGCGGAGTTGTTCCGGATGTTGTCACATATAACACATTGATAAATGGACTCTGTAAAGTGAAGAATCTTGATGGTGCACTGGGGCTCTTCAAAGAGCTCCAACTTAAAGGAATCTCTCCTGATGAAATCACATATGGGACTCTTATTGATGGACTCTGGAGGGCACACAGAGAAAACGATGCCATGATCTTGTTCCAGAACATATTGCGGGGTCATGGATCCCCTAGTTTGTCTATCTACAATACTATGATGAGGTCACTTTGTAGGATGAAGAAATTGTCGCAAGCAATCAACCTCTGGTTGGATTACTTGCCCAAAAAGTACAATCTCTCAGTGGAAGATGAAGTAATCACTAATGCCCGTAAATGTTTTGAACAAGGGTCCCTGGATGAAGCAGTTAAAGAGTTAATCAAGATTGATCAAGAATATGACTCCGTTGATTCTAACCCTTACACCATCTGGATGATAGGTCTTTGTCAGGTAAGGAGAATTGATGACGCTCTTAGGATATTTCGTATCCTT
Organism: Puccinellia tenuiflora; assembly: GCA_012064385.1. Taxonomy (NCBI): domain Eukaryota; kingdom Viridiplantae; phylum Streptophyta; class Magnoliopsida; order Poales; family Poaceae; genus Puccinellia; species Puccinellia tenuiflora. The sequence continues at coordinate 279,323 of QRDG01001243.1, forward strand.
GAAGAGTTCTGCATTGATGTCACACCGGCATGCTGTGCTCTTCTTATCAATTACCTATGCTGGGAAAGAAATCTAAATGCAGCAGTTGACATCATGATGTACACATTGAGTAAACATTTCATTGTGTCGCAAGCTGTAGGCAACCGTTTACTTAGGAGGCTTTGTATCCGTTACAGAAGGAGGGATGCACAGACACTTGCATGGAGAATGCATCTTGTAGGATATGATATGGATGTATATCTCCGTGAGCCTACAAAAACTTTGCTATACAGTCAATAGAAATATCTGTAGTGTTGTAGAACTACAGAGTTCACCCCCACGAGGGATGCTGATGTTTTGTTGTGTATCAGTTTTGTTAGGTAAATCGGCAAAATAGGGTGTCATCCACTGATTTCTTACTCTTGCAATGGATTTGTAACCCACCAGTTGAGTTGTAACTTCAATAATGAGGCAGAAGGTTTATGTCTACGACATTTATACCCTCTTGTCGGCACTGTGCAATAACATGCATTTACTTTTGGGCAGGCTGCGATATATTAGCATTGTATCTAATTTTATTCTTCTCGGCTGCATCTAGAATGTGATACATCCTCATGCAAGCATGGGACAACAGAAAAAAAGATTCAAAACAAGGCTCATATAATGTTTTGAGCTTCGAGTAATGCATGTTTGGTTTGTCTTGTTATACTCATTGAATACATACACTAACTTTTTCCTATTATATTGTGCTGCCTTTATCGATTTTATTACCATCTTGTCATTCTGGAGGTGAAAAATGGACTGGGTAGATACTATGCAGGTAAAAGTTAACCAGATAAGGTTATTTTGTTTCCCTGACTTGGTTATTCTATTATGCTACGGCACAACACTTGCAATCAGCTTTCTCTTTTCTTTCTTCTGTGCTGCATTGTAGTTACTTTTTCTGTTGGAAGCACAATATCATATTTTTCTCCGACAAAATCTTAAAGTGGATGCAATGTTCAGTTAATTTGATGTGAAGCTAGACATCAAATGTTGCTACTACATAGTTGTATTCAAGCAATTCAAATTACCTAATATTAAGAAAACAATTTAGCATAATTTGATCAGTCGCAAGAAAATTACTGTGTCGAGAACTAGGTGTGCTTTCAGAGGATTTTATTTGTCTTAATTTCACCTTCTGTCTAAACTTAACAAAAAAAGTGACTTACTCTGTTTCTGATCCTTTAGGAGAGACTTAGTTTGGCTGTTGAATTTTCTGACATGCATTGAAATTAATGTTCCCTTGTTTCACCTAGTATATCTTGATCAGTTACTATATTCGCCGTTTGCTAGGTTTGTGTTTGACAGTGTCATTTTTGAAAATTGAGTTTGACAGGGGCAATACCTATCCGGTTTGCGAACCAGGCACCTTATTCATGGATCAAGTAATTCTGCTTCACCAGCTTTGACTCACAACTGTACTTCTTGATTCATGAACCCAATGATTCCCGTTTGATGGTTACTACTGTGATCTGATGCGTGAACCGGCCAAAAGTAACTATGTGTATAATGTAACATACTATCCTAATAAAACCTTTTAAGCATTTGCAGCAAGTTCACAAGTTACAACAGAACAAACAGTTGACAGTATGAAGCAAATGAGAGTTACCAGGGGGCGTGCCTTTGCTATGGTGATACACTGGGAATAAGGTCAGCCGCCACCTCTAATTTCAGCTTTTGGGTCTTAGCCACTGGTTGCTGGATTTTTAGTTCGCTTGTGTTCAATGACTCTGTGTGTGAATTCCTACCTATCACAGGCGAATCTTGAACCCCGATGTTGGTCGTGATCTGGAGCGGAGTTCGAAGCCCATTCCACCGAATATGCTAACTGTGAGTCTGTGATCCAGGTGCCAGATTATATGATGTTAACATGTTGCTGTTTAAACCTTGATTGTGTTATCTCCTTTAATCAACCATTGGACAAATGATTTAATGTTAGTGACTGCCATCGTAGCATGGATTTTGGGATAAATTGATGTTTCTATTTTTCACGGGGACATGGAATAAGACAGTTATCTTTCTTTTTTGTAGCTATCTTTGAACATAATGATAATAGAGCATGCAGTATATTAGCTAAGGGTGATATATGAGATTTACTTATTCAATTATGTGAATATAGCACTGGTCACTGGATATCAAAGTACATATCTCCTCAAGCAGTTGAGAGATAATTGAAACTTTGACAAAGAGTGTAGCTATTAGGTCCTTTTTTTGTTCATATGCATGGCTGTACCATATAAATGGTTAAAATAAGATGTGCTTCTTTTCTTACCTGATGAGTGCATGTGTATCGGAATCCAGATAAGTTCTGTTTACACTGTGATTGCCTTTGCACTGGTGCATTCATTCTCAACATGATTTCTACACTTACAGTCTGAGCAGTGCTGTGATTTATAATCACATCTTGTTGCACAACCAAGGGTCTCGAGGACAGCTGCTTAATGGTTGTTTGTGTAGATGTCATTTTTGGGTAATAATTTTTAAATGCTGGCAATTGTCGGTTTAGTCACTGTCCTTACTTAAATCAAGTCTGTAAGCAGAGTTTTAGTTTTTAATTTTGATGTTGTTCAGGAAAAGTGAAATCGTCACTTACAGGTTCGGCTTAATGCAGATGATAGGTAGCACAATCAATAATGCCGAGGCAAAGGGGCACGGGGCACCTAACATAAGAGGAGTAATCGATTAACACTGGGATTACATTACAATGAAGAAAAGGGGTAAAAGGAAGGCATTAACTCTTGATCCAACGAGGATAAACCAGATCTGCAGTCAATGAATTATTAGCATTTTTTATGGAATTAGCAGGTGACATTATTTTAATAAGATGAGTGCAGTCGACCCATATTAGCTGAAACTCTTAGGTTGTTGTGAGTTGGTCTTCGTTCGTAAACTACTGCTTCAGTTTCATCTGTGATATTCCTTTTCTTCTCTTTGAACTAGCAACTTAGTGACTGAGACACTTGTTACAGCCTGTGGATTAGTCATTAGAGGGAGAGAGGTGGTGCAGCTGGACTGAGGTGTTACTGCGGCTGGGGGTTTAGGGAGTGGTGTGGCTGGGATTTAGAGGGAGATAGGAGAGACGGGAGCAATTAGGGTTAACTTCTCGTCTGCCTTTCTCATATAGGTGGAGAACCTCAAAATTATGGAATACAAACTCTATAAACTCTATCTTTGGAAATTAAAAGTCCTAAATTGTTGGCAAAAGGCAGGGGTACCTTACCTGGTGCAGCCTGGTCAGCTGGGTGCAGCCTGGTCAGCTGGGTGCGCCAAGGGTGACCCTTCCTCTTTTACTTCTGTCCTCCCATAACATCCCTCTCTCCCTTGACAAATAGCTCATTCTCGAGCTGGAATGAAGGATTGCTATCCTGGAAAGTGGCAAGGTCTTCCTAAGAAGCATCTGTAGCAGACATGCCTTCCCGTTGACTGAGCACCTGCCAGCTTGGTGGGCTTTGATTGGCGTGGGCACCACCTTGGCATGTAGAAAGTGAAGCAGCAGTGGAGTAGCATCTGGAGGTGGTCCATATTCCTTAAGGAGGCCGACATGGAAGGCAATCATTAATGCGAGGGGAAGGCAGCAACTCAAGGTGATAGGTGACAGCGTTGATCCTGGCAGTGATGCATTATGACCTGTAGCAGTGAGTGCTCAACTTGCCCTGGGCGCCCTAGGGGGAGAGGTCACCGCATGATGATGGGGGTGCAACCAAACCTAGTCACCTATGACGAAGTGAAGCCCACGGAGATGACCATCCCAGTGTACGTTGGCATACATCTGAGTAAGATGATTCTGCACATCTGCACGGAATAGGTCACACTCCTGAAGCTCAGCATTAGTTGCCGAACGCCCCTCCCGACCATATTCCACTGGAAATGGTGTTGTCTTGAGCACGGAATAGAAGGAGGAATTATAGCAAAATTCTGCCCATGGAAGTCGACACACTATGGAGACCCCGGATAATGCAACAGAGGCACGTGGCAGTTGCCCTGTTGACTGCCAAGACTGGTCGTCCATATGGGTTTGAAACGTGGTGCTCATCTGAAGAGAGGTACCACACATGGCAAATAAACCCTTCCAGAAGTTGGAGGTGAATACTGGATCACGTTCGAACACAATGGACACCAGAGTGCCATGGAGATGCACAAAGGTGCCTGCCACAAATGGTATGGGTGCGGCAATGTTATGAAGGGGCATGCTTAGAGAAGCGGCCACCATGGTTAAAATTGCAGATTTTCCGTCAACCTAGGGTAGGCCCTCCACAAAATCCATTGAGATGTCCGCCTACACGGCCGAGGGTGCCTCTAAGGGACGAAGCATCTCGTGGGTTGAAGATGCTCGTCTTGTTACTCTAGAAAGTGTTTTCAAGCGTGGTTGTAGTTGCGGACCCACCTAGTGATATTAGGGGATGTAGAAGTCCCGACAGAGTTGATTGAGGGTCTTCTGGATCCCCTCATGGTCGTCGTCATGAGTAGTGGCCAAGACAGTAGGCAGGAAAGCCGAGCCGGTTGGAAGGTACGTGCGTCGATTGTGGCAGACCACACCGTCCACCATGCCCCAAGGTGGCCCTAGCTCGGCGGCGAGAGTGTGAGTGTGCTGGTGTCATTTGTGGCCGAAGATTAGTGAACCAGGGGGCAAAGATGGCAAAGCAACCCCTGGTCGGCATCGTAGTGGGGAAGAGCATCAGCGATGATGTTCTGCGCGCGGGGTTTGAACTCTAAGGTGAATTCGTACCCAAAAGCTTGCTCACCCCACTCATTTTGAGGAATAGTGGATAGCCGTTGGTCCAGCAGAAAATTCAAGGCACAATGGTTGATGCGGACGATGAAGGAGTGACCCCAAACATACGCCTGTCAGTGCTGTACAACCTGGATAAGCCTGATGAGCTCCCTTATATGCAGCGAGCTTCCGATGGCGTTCTACGATGAGCAAGCTGAAGAAGGCAATCAGTCCAGTGCCTTGGTGGAGAACTGCACGAACCTGGAGCCTGAGGCATCACACTCGATGGTGAACGACGTTGTAAAATCTAGAAGGTGGAGCACGGTGTTGTGGTCAATGCCGTCTTGAGGTTAGCTTTGTCGACAGTAAAAACCTGTCCTTACAGTGGACACGAGTTAGTGGTGCCACGATGGTGCCCTAGTCCAGGATAAATAGGCTAGAGTAGCCTACTAGACATAGGAAGCCATGAATTGCACAAACTTACTGACATCCACCGACGCCGGCCAATATTTATCCACCTTGGAGGAGTCCATGGCCACACCGTCAGCCTTGATGAAATGGCCAAGGTATGCGACAGACGTTCCCCCAAAGAGGCACTTGGAGTTTGATCGAAAATCAAGCTTGGTGAAGATGTGAGCTTCCCAAGGAGCACCTCAACCACCGCGATAGGACACGATAGTCAGTGTAGATCCTCTAGGAGCCGTCATGCTTTTTGACCAGTGGCATGGGAGCCGAAAATGCAGAATTAGTACGTCGAATGAGCTACTAGTCAAGGAGTGTATCACACTAATGCTCCAGTTCGTCCTCTGAAGTAGCGGGTAATGGCAGGGGCATCATGCACAACTGCATGGTGTGAGAGCTGCGGATGCCGGACAAGGCGAGCAAGGAAATTTGCGGTTGATCTTCCTGCTTGGCGTCGGTGGTAGGCTTGTCGTCGTCGGAGTCGCTTGTAATCGGCAACATAAAATGTTTCTGCAAGGATGTTCAGGGACAAACGGGTTGTCACAGTTGTAGCAAAGGCCTCGGAGCAGTCGAGCGCGTGAAGTCCATGGCATCCTCATGCATTGTTGGCTTGAGGAGAACTTGAGCCTTGAGAGGTTCACAAAGTCTGTTGATGAAGATGTCACATTCCTTGTCGTTATGCTACACCTTGCAATGCGAGACGAGGACCAAAAACTGTTTGTGATAGTTGGCCACCGTAGCTGAGCAGCGAAGCAGAATCAGGTCGCCGAACAGGTTGTTTGGTCGGTGAAGTCCTTCGAGGCAGGTTGCCCGGGCTTGCACTCCATGTGGCAATACCACTTCTTAGCCAGCCCCGTCAAGTGGTAGGATGCCAACCACGTTTTCTTGCTCGTCAGTGTGCGCTACCTGGAAAAAATGCTCGTAGCGAGGGTAGCAGGTCGTGCTCGCCATCATAGGTCAGGAACTCCAGCTTGAGAATGCGTGGAGGCCAACTGTCGGCATGGTCATCAGAGGTGCGGGGGCGCCACCCTCAGTTGATTGGCGTGCTAGTGCCGCAAGGAAGGCAGCGGAGGATGCTGGCGGTGCAATGTGCAGAGTGATGGAGGTCGCCTCCTGCCCTGGGATTTTTTTCAGGCGCGATAGGGCGTCGGCGATGTTGTCCTTCTGCTGCTGTGCAATGTCCTGCATCAGCTCGGCGAGCTTCTGTAGCTGTGTGCTGATGACGTCCTGGAAGGAGATGCATAATGTCGCCATCTCTTGGTGGATGGGCTCCTTTAGCTCGCCAAACTTGACGCCCTGATCTTGATCCATGGTGGCACTGGTGATCATTGGCTCTGATACCAAACTGTTTCAACCTGAGGATGACGGAGCAAGGCGGTGCAGCTGGGGGAGCGGATGGGGCGGCCTCAAAATTATGGAATATAAACTCTATATTAGGAAATTGAAGAAGCCATAACTTTTGTAGCATGACGGCAGGGGTGCCCTCCTGTTGCGGCCTGGTCAGCTGGGTGGCATCAAGGCGTGGGCCTTCTACCTGTGCTTCTGTCCCACAAACAGCACTAAATCACCGTGAAACTAAGTCTAGTTTGGTGTTCATTTGAGCCAAAGGGTACTTCGTTCCAGTTCATGCAGTATGTGATCTTCGCCAGGGCTATATGTTGGCTGACATATTGGAAACTAAGCCCATGGTATGCAATTCTGCATATACCTCCCAGACCTCCCAAATGCATAGAGTTCTCAGTTGATAGGTACTTCATTGGGATTCTTCCTAATGATTTCGATTTATCAGACCGTAAAGTTCGCTATGGTGCTGTTGCTTTGGTTATTTCCATCTTGTGTTCCTCTTCCGTAAACTGTTACTGCACCGGTGTTCAGAAACTACTTAATTGATATCAACTGGCTTTGCTTGGTAACTGGAAGTCATCAGTGGTGGCTGACCAGCAGTTGTAGTCTGTATAACTGCTTGAAAACAAATTTGTGTCTGGAACTTCTAACTCCGAATCTGTGATAGGGACGGCGAAAGGTCATCTATGCATTTTGTCCCGCGCCAGTTGAACCATGCCAGCCTATCAGTCAGTAGTAGTCTAGTAGTAGACACCGAATTTCAAAGTTGTTTGGGATACTTCTGGATGGGCCTTGGAGTAACACCATCTGGATTATACCAAGATGTTTCTCACAATTAGTTTTGTTGGGATCTTTGTTACTCCCTCCGATTCTATAAATGTGTCGCGGAAAATGAACCACGTACGTATAAATTTCTAAACTGCTCACGACACTTGGGCTCCTTTGAGTTGGAGGAAATATGGAGGAAAAGTAGAGGGATGGAAATTTTCCAAAGATGCTACTATTCATTCCTTTGATTCATGGGAATTGTGGAAGGGAAAATCATAGGAATTTTTCCTCGGGATCTCAGTTTCAATGCAAAATGTAGAGGGAAAAATAATCCACTCAGACCTCATGCTTTGATTCCTATGCACAAGGAATGAGACAAGGTTTGCACCTGCCATCCTTTTCTATTCCTATCTCTTTCCTATTCCTTTGATTTCCCTATCCTATGAATCAAAGAAGCCCTAAAATGGGGTCAGAGGGAGTATTTATTTGGGTTTCTTTGGTCGATGTAATGGATCTCATTATCAATAAAGCCAGATGGTTCTCTGCATTTGTTTGTGTGGATAAGTAGCAAAATTTTCATCGAGAATGTGAAAGCTACCAACAATGTACAGTACTTTGGACCATTTTTACAGGACGTAATAGTGAGACGCGTGGATCAGCTTGACATAACAGTGCTCACTTAACCTGGCAAGGTTAGCTCGGAATCCCTGCACCAGAACACACATACTATTCCAGTGCGGCTGCACTTCCACAATCATGATAAAATGTAAGTCCTTAGAGTATTCCAGAGTATCATTTTTATCACCAAACACAATCGGTGTTGGATTTGATTGATTGTCGAATTTTGCAAAGTTTGGTTCTTGAAATAATACAACAAATAGAATACAGTATCAGACCCACCCGTAGCAGCTGCTACCTGGATTGCTAGCCTTGCTGCGAGAATGATTAGCCTTCTGTACACGAAGGAAAGTGCCAAGGTTGCATCAATGGGTCAGCTGGCCTAATCAACAGCCTCTTGACCACACCGAACAAAAGGCCTCGAGCCCAGCAGCTGAAAGTACTAAAACCCTGACAAAGAGAAATAAAGCGTTGGCCGTCTGCATATTTCCCTTTTCTATTTAACAAAATTGTCAACCATGATTGCTTTCCCACTGACTCTCGTTTATCAATAGCTAAAGCTTCGGAAATCAAGGATTTTTAATCTGTGATCTTGTTAAATTGTACAACTTTGGAAGAAATCTGCATGATTGGAGATAGCCTTTGGTGTGCATTTTCTGCTACCCAAAGTTCTCGTGGACTTTGCATGCAAATTGCTTACTCCCTCTGTAAAAGAAGGTGGGTTTTCCTTTTTGTATTCATATGCCTCTAGTTTTAACCATTGTTTTCCGCAATGTAGATTATTACATTTCTTTGGTTTCTACCAGAATTGATTTTCTTCAAGTGGCCAGTCCAGAATACTTCCATGTCATCTCATGTAAACCAGGGAGATCCATGGTAACCAAGAGATCCAGAGGGAACAGTTAGATTCATTTTAACCAGGAGCTCCAGGACAAAACACATAGCCAGCAAGGCACGCAGGTATGTTGTACTATGATAATGTTGTACCAGTACAACCTGCAGCAAGGAGTGGGTGTATGTGGATTGTTTTAGTGCCCATCCATCCCCCGAGTCCCAACACTTTTTGGAGTTTTCTCACGTGCAAATAGAATATATCTGGGATCTATGTTCGTGTCGCCCCAAGGATCACGGGTGTTGTTCCTGTAGATTCCTGCTATTCTCAATGGTACACTGTCAAGAAAAAGAAAAACTGCCCTGAAAATGAAATGGTGCCTAAAAGTATAAGAAAATGGGAAAAGGTATAAGTGGCAAATGGTAAAGACAGGTAATTCAGTGCAATTGGCTGGGATGTCGTAATGATAACCATTTGGTCAGAGTTTTCGTCACGCGGGAGAATATATATAGACAGACCCAACTTGTGATCAAGAAAAGAATGTATCCATTTTTGTGTAAATGCACATGGATGCTGGGCCTCAAGACCCGTTGTGTTTCCGTTGTCTGCTGATAATGGAAATCGATCCATTTGGATCGCTTGGAATTTTTTTTAGAGGCAATCAAGAATGTATCCATCTTAAAGACGAATGTAGACAACAGGTTGCATAGGTCCTGTTGATGTTATATGCTGCTTTTTGTCTGAAAATTCCAAGAATCAAGCCGCTATTGACCAAGACGCATGCAAACCACTTTGATGATGATGACTGATGACAAACGACTGCTTTCTGAAAGGAGTATAGAGGCAAACTATCAACATCTGAGATGCACAAACACGTACGCACCCAATTCCTTTCAGAAATTGGACGGGAGAAAAATCATTGTACAGACAAGAAACTAGAACATAGAAATGCACAAGCACCAGGAAGAGGAAAAAAAAATCAACAAGCAGAGCTTCAGAAGAGAGGAATGGACGATCAAAAACGGTCAAGGTTGTCACTGCGCCGAGGACGAGGAAGAAGGAGACGGTATCCTGTCGATCGCCTGGAGCACGTCCTTCATGGCGGGCCTCTTGTTGGGCGCCATGGCGCAGCACGCGAACCCCAGCCTCAGGCAGCTCGCCAGCGTCTCCTCCCTCCCTTCCAGCTCCCCCCGCAGCGCCGCGTCGGCCAGCAGAAACGCCTGCTGACCTTTCTCCTCCCCCGCCGTCCACTGGCAGAGCTCCACGCTCGTCAGCGCGCGCCCGGCCACCAGCTCCAGCAGCACCATGCCGAACGAGTACACGTCCCACTTGGCGCTCGGCTTCGCCGGATTCTTGGCCGCCTCCGGCGCCTGGTAGTGTGCCGCCGCGTCGGCTGCGGCGGAGGAGGAAGGCCCCGCGAACGGGTTCGTCCCTGCTGTTCCGGGTATCGGCGGCGGCGACATGTCTGGCAGGCTCTTGGCCAATCGCTTGCTCCCGAACCGCCCCGCCGGCTTGAGCCTACTGTCCCCGGCTCCACGGACCAGCCGGTGGATGCCCAGGTCGGCGAGCAACGGCTCCATGTCCGCGTCGAGGAGGATGTTGCTGGGCCTCACGTTGCCGTGCACGCACTTCTTGTCGTGGAGGTATGCGAGGCCTCTCGCCACGCCGCGCACGATGCGCAGCCGCGCGCTCCACCCGAGGTTGATCGGCGACGACCCCGCCTTCCCTGCGCAGCGATCGATCGCGTCAGCATTCAGCAATGGCGCCTATGTGTATATATGTATCGGCTATCGGCAAGGGGAAACTTCTTGTGGAGATGGTGCTTACTCTTGACGGAGACGTTGGCGAGGCTGCCATTGGCGGCCAGGTCGTGGATGAGGAGCATCTCGTCGGGGCCCCAGTAGAAGCCGCGGAGGCGGAGGATGTTGCCGTGCCGGAGCTTGGCGATGGCGCGCATCTGGGCGTCGAACTCGCTGAACCGCCTTACACCGGCGTCGTCGCTGCCGATCCTGCGCACCGCCAGCGTGGCGCCGTCGGCCAGCACCGCCTTGTACACGATGCTATCGCCCGCCGCGCCGAGGATGTAGGCCGAGGCCTTGAGCAGCGTCTCCAGCTCCAGCTCCGTCTCGCCGTCCACCGTCACCAGCACCGACGAGTCCTTATCTTTCGCCTTCCTCTTGGCCGCCACCGCTTCCTTATCTGCGTTGAGGTTCGCCTCCTTGGCCGCGAAGGTGGCCGACGTGTCCGTGACCTCCTCCTCCGTGTCGTCGCTGTCGTCGCCGGCCTTCTTCTTCCGCAAGCAGCACGAGAGGCTCCGGCCGATGCCGTCCGGCGACCCGTCCGACGCCGGCTCCGGCTTTTTGAACACCGCTGCCCCCATCCTCTGCTTCGCCACCTCCTGACGCTGCCTTCTCTTCCTCACCTGATACACGTAGAAGAACACGACGAAGAGGATGGCGATGCCAGCCACGTCGCCCGCGGCAATGGCGAGGATGGTGGCCAGCTTTATCCTGCCTTGTGTCTTCCTCCTGACGCTTCAGAACCATCGCCGCCAGGCATCGCCTCGTTCGGATCATTGGGTATCGCCGCAAGGGCTGGCGGCGACTTTGCCCCCGCCGCCACAGTCGGGGGATCCACGGCGGAGGTGGAAGAAGCATCGGAGCAGAGGCTATCGAGCGGCCTCCCGCAGAGTTTATCATTACCCGCGAACGCCGTGGCCCTCTGCGCCACGAACGGCGCGACGGCCGGGATGGCGCCGGTGAGGTTGTTGTTGGAGAGGTCGATGCTGACGTTGGCCGGCAGGCTCGACGCCATCTCGAGCGGTATGGCGCCGGCGATCCGGTTGGAGGAGAGGTTGACGTACCGCAGCGCGGGCCCGCCGAATCCCGCGGGAAGCGTGCCGTTGAGCAGGTTGGAGCTGGCGTCGAGCACCTGCAGCGCCGGGAAGCCGCCGGCGGGGAGCGCGCCGGAGAAGTAGTTGCCGGCGAGGGAGACGGCGGTGAGGTTCGGCAGCAGGGTGAGGTTGCCCGGTATGGCGCCTGAGAGCGCGTTGCCGGCGAGGTTGAGCGCGCGGAGGCTGCGCAGCAGGCCGACCTCCTCGGGGAGCCCTCCCGTGATGCCGTTGCTGGCGAGCGAGAGCACGCGGAGCTCCGGGGCGGCGCGGAAGAGGTCGGCCGGGAGGGTGCCGTTGAGCGCGTTGCCGGAGAGGTCGAGGTGCCGGAGGTGCTCGACCCGGCCCAGCTCGGGGGAGATGGGCCCGACGAGCTGCGCGTTGGGCAGGATCACGCTGACCACCCTCATCTGATCCGACGAGGCCGCAGCGGCTATGGCGACGGCGGGGAAGGCCAGGCAGACGACGCCGTTCCACGCGCAGGGCGTGGCGTCGGCGTAGCCCCAGCCGGCGAGGGAGGCGAGAGGGTCGGCGAGGAGGGAGGACTTGAAGGAGAGGAGCTGCACGCCATCCTGGTTAAGCGCCGCGGCGAGCTGGACGAGTGCTAGCAGCAATGGGATGCGGAGAAGCAGAGGAGGCCGGCGGGCTGCGCCTGCGGCGGCCATGGATGTAGTAGTGAGGTGCAGTGGCATGTGGTGGTAGGCATGGGGATTGGAGGGCATAAGAAGCAGGGTTTTGGGTTGGCGAGGGTGGTGGTTCTGTTTCCTTGTTGGATTGGTTGAGGTGGTGGTTCACCTGAACGATGCTAAAGGTTGAAGAAGATGCGAGAGTGAGTGGAGTCAGAGCAGAGTCAAGATCCCCTCTACTCTCTCTCTCTCTCTCTCGTATCCTAAAGTCGAGAGATGGTGTTTGTGTGTCAGTGTGGGGTTTGGGTTGATGCACGCTCTGTTTTCTTGTGTGCAAACTTTTGGATCCCCTCGTCCCAATTCTCAGCTCATGCATTGGTGAAAAGGCGGCCCGCAGGCAGGATGCTTTGGTCCAGGGCTCCTTTTCATCACAAAGATAAAAATAGGATTGCGAATCATGCAGATGGATGGTCACGCACAAAAGTAGCTAATTTCTCCATGGAAATGCAGGATCGAGCTGTGATGATTTTTTTTTTTAGATAACCGAGCTGTGATGATACTACTATGGTTGCACATATACATCTTTCTATGCTATGTTTGCACATATACATCTCGCGTTGCGTTTTTTATGCCAGGTTTTTTCGATCATCTAAATTTCTAACCTGAAAGTGTGGACGATCAATGTGGTCCACTAGGTATATCAGGGGGAGGAAGAAGCGGGAGAGGAAGATGATGATGAGCTGGAAGGAGGGAGGTTGATCAGTGAGGGCGACCTCGAGGGCTTCCCAACGCCAGACGTGCAATGTTGGAAATGTGGGTTAGAGGCGTATTCATTATCAGTGATATGCATCAACGAATATGTGATCCGGTTGTGAAACTTTGAATTGCAGTATCACCATTCTAATGGTCCTGAAAGTTTATCTGATGCCCTCGATTAAGGGACTAACATTCTTATCTAGTACGGTGTCAGATGTTCGTTTGTTTTAACTACAATCGTGCATGTTGAAGACAATAGTCTTTATTTATTACTTTGAGTTAAATAGGATAACCGTATTATTAAGAGGGGTTTGATCTTCAAGGTCATACTGAAAATTGTTGCGCGCTCAACTCAACTCAAACTATCTTCCACAACAAACACCTCCGTTGAAAATCTCCCTATCACTACAAGGAAACTGTTTATAGCTGGCAGGCAATCACCGGCGGGTCATGAAAAACCCACTCCGGTGATACGTTGGGACCGAATTCCGCAACTAATCACCGGCGTGGGATACTCCCCCCCGCCAGTGGTATGTCGCATGTCACTGGCGTGTGATGCTCGGACGCACGCCGGTGATATGTGGGCCCAAAAACCCTACCGCGGTCGAAACTAGTACCGGCGTGGTGAGCCGGACCCACGCCAGTAATGTTCGTGCAGTTAGTGGCGTGCGTGCACTATTTTTAAGTAACCGTTTCAGTTAAAAAAAATCCCGGCCCCTATTCTTATCCACTCCCACCCCGCGTCGCTATCACTCGATCCACACTCTCCCCGCATCGCACCGCCGCCGCGTCGCTCTCTCCCTCCCCGCGCCGCTCGCCGTCCTCGCCGCTCGCCGTCCCCGCCGTCGATCCGTTCCCCTACCTCGCCGGTCGCCGTCATTCCGTCCCCGCCGTCGACCCTTTCCCCTGCCTCGCCGTGCCCGCCATCCGCCGTCCTCGCCCCGCCTCGCCGTTCCCTGCCTCGCGCGCGTCACCGGTGAGTGCTCCGGCCATCTCCATTTCTTAGATGTAGATTAGTCTACATTATAAATGTGTAGTGCCATGATTTTGATTGTTTGTTATATACATGTGTAGTGCCATGGTTTTGATTGTTTGTTATATACATGTATAATGCCATGGTTTTGGTATCCGTCCCCGTCGGCCCTCGTCCGACCTATGATTCCAATATGGTATATTAATTTTTACAACTATTTGTTTCATTTCGTGTTTATGATAAAATTATGCCGACCAACTTGACATAGATATTTTATTTAGGACATATGTGAACCGGAAATTCCTATCGACTTGCAACTATATGTCGAGAAGTTAAATATAGTTGAAAAAGAAAACCATGATTTGAAAGAAAAGTTGAAAAGAATTGAAGAAGAGAAGATGAGATTGGAGTTGGATGTTGCCGATATCATCCATGATCACAAGATCAAGATGGATGCGATGCGTTTGAAGATTAGAAAGATTAGAAAATATGCCATTGATAAAGAGGCTTGGTATCATTATGCAGTTGGATCGGTTATTACCTTAGTTGCGATTTTGATCGCATTTGTTTTTATATTTAGATGCTTTAGATAGTTGTATGTTAGTTTCAATGTATGTTAGTTTCAATGTAAGTGTTTAGACATGAAATTTTGCAATGTAATAGGATATGGCGTGTCGAGTATGCTACTCTGTGTGTAGCAGTGGTCTGTACACCGGATCCCGTTTTCTTGTTGAGGTGCCGAAGGGTCAGACAAGTTTACTGGTATGGACAATCTATTTTTGTTCATACATCTTGTTACTATGTACCTAATATGATTTTTTCGTTTCATAGGTTGTACCGTGCAATATACGGTTGCAGTTTAACGAGCTGGTCGGTAACATCGTGAATTTTGATGTTCACGGGACCAAATACAAGATAAAAGTGAGGAAAGAAAGAAGACCTACTTCTACGGGGACCGTTTGGCGGAGCTCATCGCCACGAAAAATCTGAGCGCATGTGATCTCCTTCACTTTAATATGGCCGGACCACAACCTCGAATCAGCATTGTCTATTTTGGCAATGATGATTCCGAGAATGTGGTGAGTATCGACGAGAGTGATGAGGAGGAGGATGCTGAGAGTGGTGAGGAGGATGACGACCCATTGAAGCATGTCGTCATCTCCCAAAGAGTCACTCTAAGTGATCGTGAGACGGAGCGTCTTCTTCAGAGACCCCCCCCCCCCCCCGAGATAGCTACATCGGAGTGCCTTTCGTGCATCGTCTGACGACCACTAATATCAACGGAAATAACATGGTACGTATGTTGCTTTATGAGATGATCGTTGCGGGAATATTTGACATAGTTGTTTTCTTCTTTGTTTTGTCTTTTTCTTCGAATGCCGATGATTAAAATGTTGTGGCACTAGGTGGTAAGCCTGCAGGTCTCGTGAGCCTTGTGATATGCACAAGTACAAGTCTTGTGCATCCTACTTGGCTCACAAGATCCTGCAGGTCTACTTGTGTGTCCGACCTAATTAAGTATGAGGCGCAAATCCAAGTCATTTTTGTTTAGTTTTGTATTGTGTTTTCGATAATGCCGATGATTAAAATATTGTGGCACTATGCGATTCAGGTGGTGCTGGCGAACCTTGTGATATGCACAAATAAGCATCTTGTGCATTCTACTTGGTACGCTAGCTCTGTCCCTGAAATGTGTGTCCAATCTAAATATATATGAGGCACAAATCCGAAATCATTTCGGTTGTTCTCTCTATTTCCGAATGTCGATGATTAAAATGTTGTGGCACTATGTGATTCAGGGTGGTGCTAGCGGACCTTGCGATATGCACAAGTACAAATATTGTGCATCCTCTACTTGGTCCGCTTGCCCCGTCCCTGATCAATGCGTGTCCAGTCTAAATATATATGAGGCACAAATCCGAAATCATTGTTCATCGTCTGACGACCACTAATATCAACGAAATAACATGGTATGTATGTTGTTTTATGTTCTTGCAGAAATTACCTAAGGTGATAGCGGAAAGCGCCGGCATTCAGGCGAGCGGTACTATTGGTGTACGACATGGAGAGGCAGGAAGGGTCACCGCCATTCAGTACATCACGGACAGTGATGGCCGCATTGTCTTCAAATCTCAAGCGTGGAGGGAGTTCTATTCTCCCCATCATTTGGAGTTTGGGCAAGCTATCCTCATCACTCTGAGGAACAGTGACATAGACAACTTGGACGTGCTGTTGGTAGTCAAATATCTATAGACTAATTTGCAACTTGAGAGTAGTTTGCAAGTTGAGAATAATTTGCAAGTTGAGAGTAGTTTGCAAGTTGCAAGTTCATGTCCTTGAAATTTGGTTTATGTAAATTGACTTATGTATGTTTGTTCAATGGCGTATCCACTGCCGCTGCTATTGCTTGGAATTCTTCTGTTTTCTATGAATTTTGCTGATTATTACCGTTTATTGTGTAGCCAATCGCTATATATATTAAATATTAATAGAGCTGATTGCTGATGACGTGGATCACACGTTCGCTGGGGAACCCCAAGAGGAAGGTATGATGCAGCAAAGCAGCAGTTTCCCTTGATTACAAAACCAAGATTATCGAACCAATAGGACTTGGAGAAGGCTTGCTAGGTATCAACGGTGCTAGAAAAGATTGTGGCGTGTTGACGTGGACCTGCACACAATCACAAACAAACTAATCTGTCCCAACGAAACAGAGAGGTTGTCAATCTCTCCGGCTTGCTGAACACAAAGAATTAAATGTGTAGATGTAAAGTATGATTAAAGTGAAATATGACCAGCAAGCAAATGATGATGGAAAGCTATTAAAACGGTTATAAACAGTGTTGGAAAATAGGATTGGGGTCCACAGATTTCTAGTGGTGTCTCTCCAAAAGATACACATGATGGGTAAATAAATTACAGCATGGCAATTGACAGAATTGTGGGCGCATAACAATGCTATCATAAAACAATATATAAACAATGATATCATAAAATAATATAGTTCACCATTTCATCTAATATGGGCATTACGTCAAAATACATAGACCGTTATTCAACTGCGTCTATGACTAATAATCCACCCCGGGATCGCTATCCAGCATGTCACCCAGAAGTATTAAGTTGCAAGCAACAGATCATTGCAATAAGCAAAGCGCATAATGTAAGCAATCTAAATAACACAAGGAAATAACACCACTTTTTTCTCCCTAGTGGCAACAGCACATTCATGAGCGTTTCTGTCAATCGGACTCAGCACACAAAGGCGTGAACCCACTATCTAGCATAAATACCCTCTCTGAAGACACTAACAATTACTCGGCCAAAGCATCCACTAGCATCGGAGAGCACGCAAGATCATAGATAAAACATAACACATAGATGAACAGGAGTAATGATTTCCACAATTCATCGAATCCATGCAAACACATCATGTAGCAGTTACAGATAATATCATCTTGATGATGATAGGCAGCTCACAAGATTTAAGCAATGGAGTACAAGGAGGAGAGACAGCCATCTAGCTACTGCTATGGACCTGTAGTCCCGTGGTGGACTACTCACGCATCACTCCGGAGGCAGGCATGATGGTGTAGATGCATCCAGTGACGATTCCCCCCTCCGGCAGAGTGCCGGGAAGAGTTTTAGAACCCTCCCGATCTAGGGTTGGCGACGATGGCGGCCTCGGATGTTTTCTGGAAAATATGATCGGGTCTCGGGTTTCCGCGTCGAAGATAATTTATAGGCGAAAGGGCGACTCGAGGAGGCGACGGAGTCGCCCAGGTGGGACCCCAACGTGGCCAAGACCTGGGCCGCGCCTGGGTGATGTCTGGGGGCTGTGGGCCCCCCTACAGCTCCCCTCCTGGCTCCGTCTTTGTTCCTTCATGAAAACAATTCACGTAAATTTTCAGATGATTCCGAGAAACTTCCCCGAACAACTTTTCTGAAACAAAAAGACAGCAGAAAACATGAACTGACACTGGGCATCTTGTTAATAGGTTAGTTCCATAAATCATGCCAAATTGATATAAAAACATTATAAAAACATGTGGCACTGATATATAATCAAGCATGGAACATAAAAAATTATAGATACGTCTGGGACGTATCAGCATCCCCAAGCTTACTTCCTGCTCATCCTCGAGTAGGTAAATGATAACAAAATAATTTTTGAAGTGACATGCTACCAACACAATCTTGATCAAGTAATAATGTAAAGCACATGAACTGAATGCATTGATCCAAGACAATGGTTCATTGAATGAAACAAACAATGATTAACCAGGTGTAACATCTAAACAAGAATTTATTAGAAGAGAGTACTTTGGAGACCTAAAAGTATAACACTTGACAATGATTGTTATCTCACAAAGCAATATTCTTTCGGCAAAGGAGTTTGACCAACGCAAAGGAAGATTTAAGTTTTCAGCAAAAGCTTCAACTTGCAACTTGTTTATCTCAAGATAAAGTCAATACAAAGTTTTCATGGTTAGACATAAAGATAACATGAAGTAAAACTTGAACCAAAGTTGACACCAAGTGATTGCTTGAGAGGTAAAGAAGGAAGAGGAAAACTGACTCAACATAAAAGTAAAAGAAAGGCCCTTCGCAGAGGGAAGCAGGGATTAGTCATGTGCTAGAGCTTTTTTTTTGAAAGAAGTAAAACAGTTTTGAGATATGCATGCTTTCGTCAACGACTCCACAAAAGAGAAACTAGCTAGTCCCCTGTACCAAGCAAGGCTTTTAGACTTTTGAGAGCGGCTGGTAATTAGAGGAATGAGGTCACTCCTCGTTCTCCTCTGTTTCACCACTAACCAATGTTTGACTGATTTCTCAGGTTTGCATTGTGCGGAGGAGAATGGTGGGTTATATTTATATTTTGATTAAGCCAGCTCTCGACAAATTCAAGTGAGCACGTAATCCATCCTCACCGAGTGAAAAAGGGGGAAATGACCTTGCCTGTCACAGGATATATCTAGCTTGTCTTACTGCTTCCTCATGAGCTTAAAAACAGAGACACAAAAAGGATAATTTTGTAAGTTTTAAAGGTAGCACATGAAAAATTTACTTGGAGTGGCAAGGAAATACCACATTTAGGCAGGTATGGTGGACACAAATGGCAAAGATATTTGGCTCAGGGATTTGGATGCACGAGAAGTATTCCCTCTCAGTACGAAATTTTTGGGCTTAGCGGGATATCAAGCAAACACATAACATCAACTTGGTTCAATGAATGACTACATATATACATTATGCATAACCACTAGACTTCACACCGTCTACCTTTTTAGCCAAACCAACTCTTTGCAAAAAGAATATCTAGACTTTGAGAGCTACCAAGCAGGACAAGCACCATAATTTTAAGCTTTACGGTAGTTCTTTACTAATCCATTCTTACTAGATGATCCACAAGTTTAAAAATTTAATCTACTTCATATCNTTCTTACTAGATGATCCACAAGTTTAAGCATTTAATCTACTTCATATCTCTAAACAATTGGCAAGTATCAAATATTCAAGATAATGATCTGCAAGATTATGCAAACACTTTTCACACTTACTACATGACAATTTCCATTCAACCAAACACCAATCAACCTATTTGAAACAACCAAAAGGTGAAAACACAAGAGAGTACTTCCTAACTACAAAAGCTAACATCTCTGAACAAGAGATGCATGAAAAACAAGAGCTAGAAGCAAAAATAATAAAAGCTAAACACTCAACACATATAAGTGAAGAACAAGAGTGTTTTATGAAAAAGCGGAGCGTGTCTCTCTCCCCAAAAAGCATGCAAGGATCCAATTTATTGCAAAGTCCAGAGAACAAAACACAAACAAACTGAAAGTAAAACAAACTGACGCTCCAAGAACAACACATAATGTGTAAAGGAATAAAAATATAGTACCATGAGTAAAACCGATGATTGTTGATGAAGAAGGGGATGCCTTGGGCATCCCCAAGCTTAGACGCTTGTGACTTCTTGAATATTTCAGAGGAGGGTCCATGGGGAGCCTCCCCAAGCTTAAGCTTTTATCCCTTCTTGATCTTCATTCATCACCTCGCTCTTGGATACTTGAAAACTTTCCTTCACGCAAAACTTATAGCAAACTTCATTAGAGGGGTTAGTCCACAAAAACAATATCTTCCTTCAGTTCCAAAGCACATATCATGAACTATTTTTAAACATTAGCTACTGTCACCAAGATCTAAGTAAAGCTCTTGACCTCAAAAGAACTTCACTTTGCCCGTAAAATAAGCAATGCAAAACTAAGACAGAATCTGTCAAAAACAGAATAGACGGTAAAGATGAATTTTTTCGGGGTACTTCTGGACCTCAAATCAGAAAAAGTAAACTAGAGAAAGGTAGACAAAACCCTGATTCTTGCTGTCAAAAATTTGCAGCCACAGATGACGTTCTGTGATTTTTTGGATTTTCAAACAGTGAAGAAGAGAAATCTGTTTCTCGATAGCAAACTCACCAATTAGTCTTCCTCTCTTTAGAGGCTATTCTTGTCACCAAAAACCAAAATAAAAAATACAAGGGATTTGTTACATAGGTAACATCACCCAAAAATTCAACATAAGCACTTTTCTTTAACGCCTTTTAGCTAGGCGCAATGATTTTAATGATGCTCTCATAAGAATAAGAGTTGAAACAAAAGAGAGCATCAAGAAGCAAATATCAAACACATTTTTAAGCCTAACCCACTTGCTATGCATAGGAATCTTGTAATCAGATAAACCCATGAAGAACATAGTGACAAGCAGAAAAAGGTAAAATAAAACTTTCAACATAAAGAGAGAAAACCCTTTCTTATAAGAATCATTGAGGCAAAAAGCAACCAGCATATAAAAGTAGAACAAGAGCAACCTAAAAACTTTCATAATGATTGGAATCATAGTAACATATTTCCCTCTCTCATAATAATTTTCAGTAGTCTTATTCATCAAGTAACACATGACCATCATAGACTTCATAGCATAAGTCATCATAAACAATCGTATCCCATTTTATCTCTACCTTATGTTTCTTTTTGGTTTGGTTGTGTTTTGGGTGATGTTTAATAGGGGAATCGTGGTCATAAGTGTAGCAAGCATCAATTTCCTCAAAAAGGAATATATCAAGAGAATCCATAGGAACATAACATTCATCCTCCTTTGGTAAGCATGGAGGGCAATCAAATAGTGTAAGAGTTGATGAGTTACTATCATTAGAAGGTGAGCAGGGGTAGCTACTCCATTCTTCCTCCTTTTGTTCGTCACTCTCTTCCTCTTTTTCATCCAATGAGCTTTCAGTTTCATCAATTTCTTCTTCCACGGTTTCCTGCAAGGCAACAATCTCTTCTTTTGGAGGATAAGTTCTCTCAAGAAATTCAGTAATATCAGGATTATCATTGTAATACTCAAGGCAATATCCAAGTATAACAAAATTTTCAGATTTGTAAGAAGCATCATCAATATCTTTAAGCACAGAAGTAATTTCATAGGCACCCATAAAAACAACAAATTCTTCAATTTGTTCAAGATTATCAAAATCATAGATTCCTTTAGCATAAGAAGCCAATATTTCATTATCATTATAGTCACATTGGAAAGGAAGGTGTTTATGCCTCCTACAGCAAAAAGATTCATTAAGGCACCAGGATTCATCATATGTAGAGCAAAAGTTTTCAGCAAGACTATTCAATTTATTTATTTGAGCCCATAAGTGTTTCCCTTTTTCAGACAAGCGGTATTCCTTATAATTTTTTTGTTGTTCCTCCGTGAACCCACCTTGCCAATAAGATCTAGTCTCAAACAAAGTAACCATTGATAGCAAGTAGAGAACTAGACATAATATCAAGCAAAATGATAAAAAGACTAGTGCTGGAATTTTTTATTTTCTTTGTGTTTTTTAGTTTTAGAGCAAACAAAAAGCAAAACAAGACTAACAAAAATATACTAAGAAAGACAATAACAAAGTAAAGTGAAAGGATGTGTGAAACTCCCCTAGCTGAAGCTTCCAAGTCCCCGGCAGCGGCGCCAGAAAAATAGCTTGATGACGTGGATCACACGTTCGCTGGGGAACCCTAAGAGGAAGATATGATGCAGCAAAGCAGCAGTTTCCCTTGATTACAAAACCAAGGTTATCGAACTAGTAGGACTTGGAGAAGGCTTGCAGGGTGTCAACGGCGCCAGAGAAAGAGATGTTGACATGGACCTGCACACAATCACAAACAAACTACTTTGCCCCAACGAAACAGATAGGTTGTCAATCTCTCCGGCTTGCTGAACACAAAGAATTAAATGTGTAGATGTAAAATATGATGAAAGTGAAATAGGACCAGCGAGCAAATGAGAACGGAAAGCTAGCAAAACAGTTGTAAACAGTGTAGGAAAATAGGACCGGGGTCCACATATAACTAGTGGTGTCTCTCCAAAAGATACACATGATGGGTAAACAAATTACATCATGGCAATTAACAGAATTATAGGCGCAAAACAATGCTAACATAAAACAATATGGTTCACCGATTCATCTAATATGGGCATTACGTCAAAATACATAGACCGTTATCCAACTGCGTCTATGACTAATAATCCACCCCCGAGATCGTTATCCAGCATGTCTCCTAGAAGTATTAAGTTGCAAGCAACATATCATTGCAATAAGCAAAGTGCATAATCTACGCAATGTAAATAAACACCGCTGTTTTTCCCCTAGTGGCAACAACACATTCGTTGGCATGAGCGTTTCTGTCAATTGCACTCGGCACAAGAAGGCATGAACCCACTATCTAGCATAAATACCCTCTCTGAAGATACTAACAATTACTTGGCCAAAGCATCCACTAGCATCAGAGAGCATGCAAGATCATAAATAAAACATAACATATAGATGAACAAGAGTAATGATTTCCACAATTCATAGATTCCATGCAAACACATCATGTAGCAGTTACAGATAATATGATCTTGATCATGATAGGCAGCTCACAAGATCTAAGCAATGGAGTATAAGAAGAAGAGACAACCATCTAGCTACTGCCATGGACCCGTAGTCCCGTGGTGGACTACTCACGCATCACTCCGGAGGCAGGCATGGTGATGATCTCCCCCTCCAGCAGGGTGCCGGGAAGAGCTTCAGAACCCTCCCGATCTAGGGTTGGCGACGGCGGCGGCCTTGGATGTTTTCTGGAAAATATGATCGGGTATCGAGAGTTTCCGTGTCGAAGGCAATTTATAGGCGAAAGGGCGACTCGAGGAGGCGACGGAGTCGCCCAAGTGGGAGCCAGCACCTGGGCCGCGACCGGGTGGCATCTAGGGGCTGTGGGCCCCCTACAGCTCCCCTCTAGCTCCGTCTTTATTTCTTCGTGAAAATAATTCATGTAAATTTGCAGATGATTCCGAGAAACTTCCCCGAACAACTTTTCTGAAACAAAAAGACAGCAGAAAACAGGAACTGGCACTGGGCATCTTGTTAATAGGTTAGTTCCATAAATCATGCCAAAATGATATAAAAACATTATAAAAACATGTGGCACTGATATATAATCAAGCATGGAACATAAAAAATTATAGATACGTCGGAGACGTATCAGTACCCGCTGAACCCGGCATCTTCAACTTCAAATACACATTTCGTCTGATAGTGGCTCATTCCGTCCCCGAATAAGCCGAATCAGGTCATCGAGCGTTGTTGACGGCTGGTCCCGCTCCTGGATCCAGTCATGACATGCTGATCTTCTGGTTGTTTCCCTTCTTCGTTCTTGTTCTTGGGGGGCCGTCTCCTCCCGAGCTGAGCGTTCATTCCTGCAATGAGGATGACCAGCCCCCGAGTTGGTTGGTTCCAAGATTGCCCAGCTGCTGTCACAGGGCGGTCCTAGGCCGCTCCACATGGGGTGGAAGGGCAGGGCGCATCGTCCTTCCAGAATCGGGGCCCAGCTGCCCGCGGCCGCGTATGGGAAGAGGGACGGGCGTCCTCCTGGTAGTGGAAGCCCCCGAAGTGTCGGGTGACAGGTAGTCGTCCCACCGTTCATAGTGACGGTGGCGACCGCGCCGCTTGCAACGGTGTTCACCTCGGCCTGGGCGAACCTTGCCTGGTTCCGGTCTTCGAGCGCCCCTGGTCGGGGGGCGCGGGATCCGGTTTGGTTAGGAGGACATGGGGGTGCCCTCCTCTCCCGGTGTGCCATACTTGGATTTGGTGAAGCTTGCTGGCAATGGAGAAGGCGAAGCAGAGATCCGAGCGCGCCTCCTAGCTGGCGCACCAGATGTCGCGTGTCGAAACGCGGACACCGGAGAGTTCGGTATGCTCTCCTGTCGATTGCTCGACAGTGGGGCACTGGGGATCCCTGCGTCGCTTGACGTTGTTGACGATGGTGATGACGGAACCGAAGAGAGAGAACACACAACGTTTTTACCTAGGTTCAGGTTATTCGGAGATGAAGCCCTACGTCCTGCTTGTCTTATCTGGTATTGATTTCGGGTGGATTTGAGTACAAGTGGTGGAGACTCTTTCCTTTCCCGGTTGGCTCTCCTTCCCGGGGACTACTCTCTAGATCTCTTCTTTCTTCCCTCGTGCCGTCTATGTGTGTGTCTCTGTCCCTCTTTTGGACTGGGGTTCTCCTTTTATAATCGAAGGGGATACCACACTTGTTCGTCGTACATGCGTTACACGCTGTCTGGCATCGTGTAACCGCGTAGGCCAAGTGGCAGGTCTCGCGCCAGCGCCCCGCCACTTTCCATCGCACGCGTCGTGCTAGTCCTGTGGCGAAGTAATCGCGAGTGGTCTTGTCTTGTGGGGCCACCGTGCCGGGTGGCCGACTCATCTTCTTTGTCTTCTTTTATTCTCCAATCCCGCAACCTTCCCCCCAGGATGCTCCGGGAGTCCCCCGTGGGGGACTCTCGCCGTCCCCCAGCGGAAGTACTTCTTTGGTAGGAGAGCCGGGGCTGCCCGTCTTCTTTCCCGGGGCCGCGCGACCCCTTATCTTGACACCCCCGGTTGGCAGGGTGTCGACACTCTACTTGGGCCACCATGACCGCTGTCCAATCCAGCTAGTATTCGAGCCAAAGGACCAGGGGCGAGGCGAGAGGCAATGCCGCCTGACGCAGGTCAGGCTCCAAAGCGATGCCTCCAAGGAGGTAGAACGACGCGAAGGCGACGCCATCGCCAGATCAGGGAAGACCAGGATCGGGGATTTCTCCCGAAGCATCGACGGGAGAACACCACACAAAGAGGACACCTCCAAGGAGGAGCATGACACCCGTAGGACGCCGCTGTCCATAGGCTTTTGCCCGCAGTGCCTCTCTTGACGCACCGGGACAGGTCGGCGTCACCACCCCTGCAACACAATGGGAGCGGAGCAAAGGGCCCACCAGCGGGAGGCCTCCACGGCAAACCACCGCACCACCACAACAACATCACACAACCCCACCATCATGCGCTCCAGGGGCGGGATCGGCGTCCAGACCGCGTGGACGTGGAGCACGGAGGCGACCAGGACCTCAGCCACGCGCGGGAGGACCGGGTCTGAGGCAGCAACAAACCACCGCACCACTACTGCAACGCCACACAGCCCCACCACCGCGCGCTCTAGGGACCGGGATCGACGGCTGGACCGCCTATACGCGGAGCACATAGGCGACGAGGACTTCCGCCACACGGGGAAGACCGGATCTGAGGCAGCAGGGAACTCCCGCCGAGCACCGTTGCATGCCGCGGCACATGGGAGGGAGATGGAGGCGTGGGGCAGGGAGGGAGATGGAGACGCAGGCCACCGGCGACGACGAGGGGATCCGGTGATGGAGGTGGGTCGGGAGGGGTAGCGGTGGGGATCGCCTTAGAGTCGAGAGACCCAGAGGTGCTAGGGTTTCACTCGAGGGCTCTCCTTTTATATTAGTGGTGATGATTTACATTTTTTCCACCAACAATCAATTTTACATTGTTTCACACTATAAATCACGTCGTACTTTACATTTCTTTTTCCACCAACGATCAATCACCGTATTTTAACATTGTTTGCTTCAGCGGTGCATAGTTTCCACTAGTAGAGAGGAAAAAAAGAAGTCATTTCTGTTTCTTCTCCTACCACCACCAGCACCAGGTCTCTGTTTCTCCAACGCCACCGGCATCTCTCATCCCAAATCAAACCGCCTCCCCGTCGCATCGATCCCAATCTGACCGCCCCCAAAACCCTAACCCTCACTTGCTCCGTCCCACGGCGGCGGATTGCGGCGGCGGAGGCACGAGATGACTGCGCGTGCCTAAGCATTGCGGAGGCGATCGCGGAGGTGGGGGCTTCCTGCGACCCGCGAGCGGTGTAGCTGGTGCCGGCGCGTGGGTATGGCCACGTCGTCGTCGGCTGGTGGGAGCGGCGCGGCCGGGGGCGCGCCCGGTCTCAAGACCTACTTCAAGACCCCCGAGGGGCGGCATAAGCTGCAGTACGAGAAGACCCACTCCCCCTCCGTGCTGCACTACAACCACGGCGCCGGCGGCAAGACCGTCTCCGAGGTATGAACGGCAGCCGACTCCGCACCGCTGGTGATCGGGCCGCCGGGTTTTTGGTTAGCGCGCGGGTTGGTACGACTGTTGGGATCTAGATGGGCTGCTCTGGATGGGATGCGGAATTGGGCGGTGGTGCAGCGTGTTGACTTGATCAGGTGCCGGATTCGGGTGTCTTTTTTCATGTATGTGGTTGGGATTTTGATTGATCTTAGTTAGGGTTTCTGACATTTTTTTTTTTTGGAGAGGTTACTTCGTATTTAGTGCCTCTGGTAAAGTTGGCATCCTAGGTTGCTGCCAGTCCCACACGAGTGACCATCTATGGAACCTCACATATTGATGAATTTTGTGGGTTCCCTTGTTGGGAGTCTAATGGTATAACCAATGAATTCAGTTATTTTGCTTGCTTCCTGATGACAGGCTTCATCGCGGTGTTTATTCTTCTATTTTGAAAAGTTCAGATTATATTAATAACTTTCGATGATGGCAGATGACGGTGGCATATTTGAAGGAGAAACCGGTGGGGCAGGGTTCTACACCTTCGACGCCAAGTTCTGGCAGTGGTATGCGATCTGCAGCTGCGAGACTGCTTGGTACCGGGAATGGGAACCGGACACTTAGCTTTGCGGGGAACAATGGTGTTAGCAGGGCTGTTTCGGGCAGCAGTCGCGTAGGTGGAGGCATTGGAATGTCAACGAGCGTTAGTGGATCACAAGCCTTGGTGAATTACGATGGCAAGGGCACGTACATCATCTTCAATACTGCCGATACACTGTTCATCAGTGATCTCAACTCACATGACAAAGTATTAGTTCCTTTGCCAAATGCATGCTAAAGTTTCTTGCAACTATGTTGCCTTGTGTTTCTCTGATCAAGTTATTAACTGCACCAGGATCCAGTGAAGTCCATCCACTTCAGCAACTCAAACCCGCTTTGTCATGCATTTGACTCGGAGGCCAAAGATGGGCATGACCTGATTGTTGGAGTATGGTCAGGAGATGGTCAGTGCTTTGTAATTTAGAATGCTTTGCTCTAAAATTGAACTATCTCCTGAGTCGAGTTATGTGTACATTCTGCAGTCTACTCAATGTCATTGAGGCAGCAGTTGCAAGATCCTGGAAAGAAGCCTGTTGCATCTCAACATTTTATCAATAAAGACAAGGATGGAACTGCCAACAGGCATGCTTGCTTCTTCTTTCTTTTTTGAAAAACACAAGTGATAAATTGTCATTACTATGTTTTTAAATTTATATCGGAAATTACATTACAAGTGCTCCAGCTATTGTCATATTTTTGTTTAATGCCACATCCTCACAACGCTGTTGTTAACAAAAGTTGATCTGAATCAGAGTTTCTTTTTTTTACTGATTAGAAGTCGCAACATGTAAGAGACAGCTGCTATTACTAGTGGATAAGGACACCAAAAACTTCTTTACGTACCTCATTTTGATGGATATCAGTGGATAGTAACAAACATTATATGTAAGCACTATTGGAATGTCTGGCAGCATGCTCTGCGTTGCATCTTTTTTCATGCCGATTGCTTCAAATTAGCATGCCATAGCTGTTGTCAACTTGTAATTTCCTTTTTTGAATATACCCTAATTGGCACCCGACTATGGTGGGTCCAATAGTTGTCCTTATGGAGCTTGTGAGGAGCGTTTAGTGTAAGCATGTTTCTTTGTTACGGAGAGCTGAAGCTGGATAATAATATACCTCTCTTGCCTAGTCAGAATCGGAAGTGAAGCATTTTAGTTGCATGCATGTTCTTGCCAACCAAAGGACATGAGCTCTGCCATTCAACATATGGAAAATATGAAGTAGTTACAAGTGCCATATTGGTATGGAGAAATGGCGGAAAATGCAAACCTCATGCGGATTACTCCCAACTAAACACTCACTACTGACAGCAAGATGGCCATTTGTAACTCGCAACTCACGAAACGTGAAAACCCTCAATAGATACTGTCGATGATGTTGTGGGCCGACTGCTGTGGTATCTAATGTATATCTTCTGAAATAAGTAAATATCTTCTTGGAGTGTTGGGTTGATCTGAGGTCTTTGTAGCATTGCAAAAAATAAAAATAAACGGAAAGTGTATCATATCCTGGAGCAGTTCCGGTTTTGAAAGCGCAAAATCTTGCCTATGTGATTTTAAAAACTCAAAAAAATAAATACATTTAGGTTGTGGGATGAATGAAGTATATACATGTAAATATTGGTTTACTGTTTGCAATCAGTAAAATTTGACTTTACTGGATGCCGTTATTGCAGCCGATGTACTTGTGTTGCATGGGTGCCAGAGCGCGATGGCATTTTTGTTGTCAGTAACGCGGATGGAAATCTGTATGTTTATGACAAAGTGAGCCCCTATTGTCATCATATTTTGTTTCAATGTAATCATACTTCGTTACGTCAAATTTGAACTGATTATTTTCTTTATGTCCAGTCCAAGGATGGAAATGCTGACTGGACGTTTCCAACTGTAAAGGATCAGAGTCAGCTGATGATTACGCATGCAAAGTCCAGTAAGGTATTGTAGAGCACTTGTTTTCCCTTGACTAATGCCATCTTGTAGAGTTGACATTTATGGCATCTGATATTTTCTACTAAAAACATGAACATACATGGATATCAATGTTGTGATGGTTTAACATTTGGTAACTGGAAGTACTTGCTTTGGAAACTTTTTAAAGGAAAGATTTAACACCTGTATGCCCGGGAGAACTAATGCACTCATACAATAATTCGTTGGGTTCCATAACCAGAATGTGTAAGCTTGTAACATTAGGTTTATATTTTTTCTTGAGTTTATGACTAGATTTTAAGATCTATGGCTGTTAGATAGAGTGATTCGCCAGTCAGAATATTAGTAGCATTTCAAAAACTTATCGCGACATGTTAAAGTATTATTTGCAGCATTTTCAAAGACTGCATCAGCATGTTGTCGAATCTGCATCATGGAATTAAAAAACTGATAAAAGTACATAAATGTTTCAAATATTGGTCAAATCTTTTTCAGATGAAAGCATTTTGTGCAATATTGTATCCAGCATCTTTAGAACACACATAACATTTGTAAACACTGCAAAATATAAATTTGAAGTTAACCTAATAAATTCCTGAAAATGATGATTTTTAAATTGTAGCTGCTATCATTGATTCTGGGATGTAAATAATACTGCAGAGCAATCCTACTGCAAGATGGCACATCTGTCAAGGTGCGATCAATGCAATTTCATTTTCCCCTGATGGAGCTTACATGGCAACTGTTGGTCGAGATGGTAATTTCTTGAGCCAAGATGAGAATTAACACGCACTAAAGATTTCTCATCTGTCATATATTGTACTCAAGTTTTCCAATTGCATGCAGGCTATTTAAGAGTATTTGACTTCGCAAAAGAACAACTAATATTTGGTGGGAAAAGTTACTATGGTGCTCTGTTGTGTTGCTCATGGAGGTAAACTGCCGATTGCATGTACTGCTGGGCTGATATATGGCACCTGCTTCTCGAAACCTCTGACATTAACAGAAACCCGTAATTCCGTATCTGTTTTGCGCAGCTGCATTGGTTCTGTTACTTCCCAGTCACTTCTAGGACTGTTATGTTTTACCTCTTGTAATCGCGTTGATTAATCCGTGAATCACACAAAATCATTCAAGTTTTTCTATAAATTATTCATGTCGTCGTGAGACTATTGTTTTTGAGATCTTCATCAGAAGTGACCAAATTTACATATAAAAATTGTGAAAAAAAACAGCAGCTAAGTGTATTTATGATGGCCGATTGTAGAAAACTAGCAGCAACATAGTGGGTGCAGAATTGCAGCATGTTTGTCTAAAAAAAGGCAGATTGGTAGACAATGAATTAGCTATATAAAAACGCAGATGGACAATGACACATTTAGTACAATTAAACATAATTTCTGATAGCGAAAAAATCGAGGCATAACAAAATTCTTGGAAACCCAGTGGCTCACATGGTTGAAACTTGAAAGATCTTGTACAGATGCACTACCATAGGGGTTACATGTTGTACCAGGCTACCGTAGCCCCTCAACTGTTCTAGTAGCTCATACATCGAGGCATCGAGCTATAGAAGTCATGGCTCTTTATGCACTAGCCCTATAGAGCGTATTTGAAAGTGAATTTCT
This sequence comes from Puccinellia tenuiflora, assembly GCA_012064385.1. Taxonomy (NCBI): domain Eukaryota; kingdom Viridiplantae; phylum Streptophyta; class Magnoliopsida; order Poales; family Poaceae; genus Puccinellia; species Puccinellia tenuiflora. The sequence goes on from QRDG01001243.1 coordinate 309,964, forward strand.
TGACCTCTCAATTAGAACCCATCCTGATTTTACTGCAGCGAGTTGTTGTTATTATTGGCTGGTATATACTGTATAAGTTTGAAGTTAGTTATCTTCCACCTGCTTGCTTATCGAGTTGCGCTTGACTTGGCACTTCTGCTTATTCTCTTGTACATTAATTGAGTACCTTTTTATCGCAAGCATCTGAACCCAGCTTTTGAAATGTAATGTAATCAAACATGAAAGAAATCGTTGTCCATTAGACATTGGGTTAATATCTCATCTTCTCTAGGCCCTTGCAGTCCTCTTTGTCCTAATATTGTTCTTACTATTTTCTGGTTTAAAGGAAGTTTGACCAGTACTGTGTAAAGTAGTATTGCATATTGCATCTCTTATCCCTTCGCATATTATCACAACATAACTTAGTGTTACTTGTACGATTTTCCTGATGCAATAGGATCTGTTTGTGCCATTTCACAACGGTTGTGGAGTTAATGTCTTAGCTATATAATTGTAGAACAGTGTCCATATAGAAACATGCTGCTATATATGAATGGGATAGTATATTCACATAGCCATTGTGTATTCTTTCCTTTTCCGTTTACATTTTCTTCTCTGAGACAGAACCAGGAAGATGTCAATAATTTGTCTGTGCTCTCCTGTTACAGTGCGGATGGAAAATATTTATTATCAGGTGGGGAAGATGATCTTGTGCAAGTATGGAGCATGGATGACAGAAAGATGGTTGCATGGGGCGAGGGGCACACATCATGGGTGATATTATTATTACAGTTGTCTTTGTTTACAAGCTATTTTTCGGAACTCGCTATTTTGATGCAAATCTCTTTTCTGGTCCGCAGGTTAGCTCAGTTGCCTTTGATTCGTATTGGTCCCCACCAAATTCTGATGAAGAAGTAGAAAGTGTGATGTACCGCTTTGGTTCTGTTGGTCAGGTACTGATAAGTTTATATAAAACAACAAATTTGTTAATCTGGACCCAGTGCATTTTTTTTGTTAATCTGGAGCATAATTTGAGATTGTTATGGTTCTTGACCTAACTGAAATAATAATAATAAGTGGTAGAAAAAATCTGTTTTTTTTTCTTATATAGCTGTGGTTACCGATAAGTATTGAAATGCTAGTATTATATCTGTTTCAAAATATAGGATGTTTTGGTAGGCTAAAGTGGCCTACCAAAACATATTATATTTTGGAACGGAGGTAGTAATATTTAAGTTTTGTATCAGTTACTTGTTTGCCGAAGAGGTAGTGATACACTGTGCTGCTTACCACATGTTCATGCTGGCCTTTTCCCCTTGTTTGTGAGTCTCAATTCCGGTAGGCATCCTGCCTTAAGCCTGGACAAGATGAACTGGGCTTGGCAGGGACTGGCAGGACCTCACAAATAAGTTTTTTGTATTTCCTGTTTTATGCCTCCCAAATAAATGTTTGGTCTTTCCTACTTCATGTGTGTTGTTAAGCTGCTATGTTGATTATTTACTCTTGACCACATATTACAACTTGAGATTCCATGATTGTATCTTGGACATAGGGTGTGCTATTATCATGTAGTTTATGCTTCAACTACCATTTAGCATATTGGGTTAGCACTGGAAATAATGCATTTTCACCTTTGCATGCACTTAGGATACTCAACTGCTTCTCTGGGATTTGGCAATGGATGAGATTGCTGTGCCACTACGACATCCTTCCGGCGGCTCCCCAACATTTAGCAGTGGAAGCCCTTCTGCACATTGGGACAGTGCATGCCCTCCTCCTACTGGTGTTCTTCAGCCTTCTCCACGGATGCGAGACGTACCAAAGCTCTCGCCCCTCGTTGCACACAGAGTACACGCTGATCCCCTGTCTGGCTTAGAATTCACCAGCGAATCGATTGTCACCATATGCCGTGAGGGGCTAATCAAAATCTGGGCCAGACCACTCCACAGTGAAAGCAGCCAGCGGCCGAATTCTTCTGAGCTGGTATCTGGCAATGCCATCTCAAAGGATAAGCTGACAACATCACCAAATAAAGCAAGCGCTTCCAGCTCTAGCTTCAAGCAACCGTCATCTGTTGTTTTCTCGTGACCAAAGGCTTCTGCTTGCATTTTTATCATGCTTGCTCGGCCATGGCTACTCATATCTTGTCACTAACGTGGTGATTAGTGAACAGGGCTTCGCTGGGAAATCTTCCAGCGACGGAATGCGTACTCGATAGATGTCTATGTGGCAAAAGAAAAATAACGGAACTTGCTCCTGTACAGATACAAACGTTGTCTTGAGATGAATAGTACAAGTTTACGGGTTGTGTTCCATATCATTTGGCTGGTCTTCCATAACATCTCAATAGATTAGAGTATGTACCAATTCTTTGCATAGTAATGGTAACTTGACTTCCTAGGCGCTCTTGAGGCTACAGATCATATTGCATTTGCTCCCCGAGACGTTGCTTTCTGCTTGTTATCTCCATGGAACTGTAAATTACTATTGTTTATACACTCTGAAACTTGTTGACTTTTGTGTCCATCTTCTTTTGAGTATTGATTTGTTGCCAAATGTTTTCATGGGTCATTGCTCGAGTTGGCCTGTAGTACTAGTTTGAGGCAAGTTCATGCCCAAACATAGGGTAATGCATGATGAATTTGAATTAAAATGGTAGGCAATGTGCTTTTTCTAGTATCTATTTCGACCCATATTACAAATGTGAAGTTATTGGGCGATGAAACTTGGTTGTCGTTGTTGAATCTTCTTGGCTCGGATCTAGGGGTAATCTTCCCATGGAAGCTACAGGCATTTGTACTGTAAAATTGTGTTTCTTAAGAGCAATAAAGAAAACGTCCGAAGTGGTGCAACATGGCTATTTCCACTTAGATAATGCCAAATTCTTTAAGCAGATGGTCGACATGGCAGATCAGTCCTAAAACAAGATAAGGGAGTGGAAAAATGTGTATTTCGATCACATGTAGTATTGCATAATTTGATGTAAATAGAAATTTTGTGGGCTTCCTTGGAAGTATTATGACGAGTAATGTCAAAACTGGGACACTGTACCAAACTATCGTTTGAACATAGGTCTAGTTCACCGATGCTCGAATATGTTGAGACTTGTCTCAAAAGTTATTTCATAATGTCACAATTGTATTGGGCTTAATAAATGTACTCGAGTTGAAATTTGTTGCTGAAGCACAATTTTGTAAACCTTACTGATTTCCAAAATGACAACCTTTTAGAAGAAACAATAGATGTTTACCAAGTCAGGTAAAAAAATGTACTCGCTTGGTTGCAAAATGCATGGCGTTTTAAACATGATATAATGCCAGAAGTTCAACTTTTGACAAAAAAAGTATATTAATTTGTTATAAAAATAAAAGGAGTAATAAAAAATCACAACGAACCTAATGATATGATACTCTTTTGACTATTTGAATAATCCTTTACATATCAATAGGTAAAACTAGATACTTTTGATTACACACTTTTAGGGTTGTCTTATTTTTCTTGGAATGTACATGCATCCCCAATCGTTTATCTCATTTTCTCTGCCATCCGTGGGCTCTCCCAAACATATAGGAGAAGAAATAAAGCATACATGCCAGTGTGACAACCTATTTCTCTCCCTTTTTTTGTTTCTCTGACATTATAGCCATACAAATCATTCTCACAAAACCACCATTTTACCTCGCCTCCTTACCCACACACGGCTATCCCGTCCTCACGAGACCGGTCTTGCACAAGGAGGCTGTAGCGCCCCGATCCCGGAATTATGAAGAGAGGCTATGTGACCCACATGCTATGCTACACAATCGAATGGCATGTGATTACCGCTCCCACGCAACACATCGATCATGCCATAAACACTGGCATAGCTATCAAAGCATAATAAGGAGATCAAGACTTGTGGAACAACAGGCACATTACAGACTCTACCACACAAGGAAATCATATAGCAACTCATATAACGAGAAAGTTACAAATATTACACACAGAGGTCATAGACCCATCAGTACATCATGTGGAAGCGAAGTAGTTGTCTAACCCAATAAGATCCAAAATATGGCCTAAGAGGCCTGCATATAAACAAATCCCAGCCAGCTTGTTCCACGACGTCCCAAGCTGCCACCTGGGAACCCCAAACTACTCGTCGACGTCCACGAAGAACCCACCTGTCTGCTCGGTGTCGTCCTCCTCTGAAATAAATAATATTCAACAAGGAGAGACTGAGTACGACGTACTCGCAAGTTTAGTAGGGCGATATAGGCCCAATAATGACAAGGCTCTAAAGCTATATAGTAGCTAATTTGCATAAAGCTAGTTTTCCTTTTTAAAAGAAAAATGACTCATGGCATCGACTACTCAGAATGTTTTCCGAAAAGGGATAAGAGAGTAAACCTTCATCTTTGGTTCTCAACGAACCCATAGTAACCATTTCTCATTACTCATCTCCACCAAGGCACTCCCTCGAATCACCCTCCAGGAAATGAACCTTTTATCACACGTTGAGTTGCAACCTCTAGCTGTCAAATTTTATTTAAGATTAAAGTTTTCTATGATCTCGTAAATCCATTCCCAAGGCGTCCATAACCGCGGACACGGCTTTTCAAAAAGATTAACCCTGCAGGGGTGTACTAATTTACCCACCGATACCGTCCGGCTCGCCTAATTAGCTCTCTTCCGGGGAAAGCTGGCAAGTAGGCGCGGTTAAACCTTTACTTCGCATGAGACTATCTCATCTGTGGCGACATGACAAGTTTATCCAGCCTATTTCAGCCCCTGCCCCCATCGCCACGCCCTAAACACCACCATCCTCATCGTTTCTTTTTCCACGCACACACTCACCCGCAAATGGAAATAGCAAACTAGAGGACCCTTGGATACGCCCGCACAAGTTATTCAGTTAGTAAGGAGCCCATACTCCCACCAATGGCAGCATGCTCGATTCTTGGTTCTAGCTAAAAGCACTCTCAGCCTAGGCGGCAAGAATGAGGCAAAACACCATCCCCGATGGAAAATCATCCAAGCCTTTTAGCAATTTAATTAAGTACCACATGTAACCACCATGTCCGCAACATTCCATCAATATCAATATTATGGAATTTAATCAACGGACAAAAATATAGCATTCAACTAAGCATGGCTAAGCATAGCTAAGCATACAAAACAACAAGTATATCTTTGTCTCGGGCCAACATATCAACCCTAGGGTTCATAGGTAGGGAAACATGTATTGGTTTGGGGAAAAACATGCATTCATAGGATACTCTAGTATTGACCAAAATTGACATTGGAATCGAATGCAATATTATGGTGGATAAAAATAAGTTTATAAAACAATAGGATGCTAGATGCTAAGAAGTTTAGGTTATCTCTTGCCTTGTTGACGGGGCGTGTAGTACGGCTCGTCGGGGTGGATAGGGGAACCCTCGACTCTTGAGTCTATCGATACCCAACAAATAATAAAAGAACAAATAAATCACACGAAGACAAGGTGCAATGCACAATCATGATGACATGTCAAATTTATGCAAGGATATACCCATTTGATTTAACCAACAATATTAAATGGAGTGCCAAATAATTAGTGCAATTATTTGGAAGCAACCCCATATTTAACTTAATGTCCAAATTGCTTATAAATTATTATATTACTAAGAAGTGGATCAAATATGCATGAACATGACATGAAAGGATAGGTACGATTCTTCTGATCGTTTTGGTACCTTATTTGTTATTTTTCGAGTTTCGATGAATAATTAGCGAATTAAATATTTATTTGAATTTCATTCTTTTAACCAATTAAAGAATAACTTCAAGGGAAAATTTGTGATCATGATGGGATATTAGCATGGTTTGATAGCATTTGTCATGCTGATCACTTTGATATTTTACTCACAATTTTTGGTTAATTATTTGTCGAGTTATGATTTTCCCAAATTAGGTATTATTTATGCCATTTTAATAATTCTTAATAAACAGCAAGAATATTGTTCCAAAAGGTCATTACAATGATACCAACAGGTAGGGTTTGTTTTTCTGAGCAATTTGGTATATCATTTGCTAAATTTGAACCAATATTTAAATAGTTATTAAATCTTTTATTTTATTTTAATTATAAAAAAAAAACTGAAGTTACTATTGGGCCGGCCTCCGGATCGGCCCATGCCGGTTTCTAGGCCGGCCTCATATCCGAAACAGCCGGCCTATTGGACGGCTCAGATCGGGCACCAGGCCGGTCAAGGGCCCGAGGATGCCGGCCTCCTGGCCGGCCCAGACCGGAGCCCAGGCCGGGCAAGTGCCTGAGCCCACCGGCCTCCTGGCCTGCCCGGCCGGTTCCCAGGCCGGTCGCAGGGTTGACCCAGGCGGGATGCCACGACCGGCGCGAGCACGGCGGTGACCGGCGGCGGTGCCGTGCACGGAGGCGACGCTACGAGGCGAACTAGCCCTAACGGAAGCTACGGGAGGGCTCTACTCGACAAGGCGAACTAGATGGCGGCGGCGCGTGACCATTTGGTCACCGGAGTGAGGCGTATGTCGGCGACAGGCGGCGGGCTAAGAAGACGGCGTAGTTCGGGGGAGGTAGGAGGGCAACGGGGATGTCCCGAAAGGACCAGCGGCTCACCCTTGGCGCGTGTACGTGCTCGGAGAAGACGGAGGTGGACTGCAACGACGACAATCGAGCTCGACGGAGCGGTGGCCGTGGTCGGGGGAGAACGGCGGCGTTGGCGATTTAGGGTTTCCCGAACCGATTCCTTCGATGGAGAGGCAGAGGGCGAGGCGACGGAGCTCCTGGTGCCCTCGGCTTGCTCTGAGACGGTCGGGATCGATAGCGATGCGGCGGCGCGCGCGGCAACTTCGTCGGTTCTAGGGTTAGGGTTTCGCGGGGAGAGAGAACAAAGGAGAGGGGAGGGAGCAGGTGAGAGCAGGGCAGAGTCGGGGAGGCCTCCATAGCGCGGCAGGGACCGCGGCCACGGGGGGCAGGTGCGCGGCATGGAGCCAGTGGCGGGCGCGGCATGGGCGCTGGCCACTGTGGCGACAGTGTGGAGAAGAAGGTGTTTTTCACGAAAACCCCCTGGCACAAATTTAAGTAATTGCAAACAGGTCCAGCAGCAAACTTTAGTGATTTAATTGAAGCTATTAAACATTTTATAAAATCTGCAAAAACTCAAATAGGCCTCACAGGTCATTTAGAAGCTCCACTAAAATTGGCGCCCCAAAATAAAATGTTTTGACCCACATTTGTTCATAGGGTTTAAATATGGTCAAAATTGATAATTTCCAAAATGTATTTATTTGGAGTACTTAAGCATATTCAAAATTAATGGAAATATTCATGGGGGCTCATTTTATAACAATGAAACTCCCCATAATTTTATTTTGAATTTTTGACAAAATGAACTTGGATTCAAAATTCAAAGTGGTTTTGAACCCTTTTGAATTCTCAGATTTTTATTTCTTTCCTTGTCAAGAATTTTCTTTGAACAAGAATTATAATTGGATTATTGGAACTTCCTGAACAAATTGGAAGTTCAAATTTATTTTATTGCCAAGATGAGCAAATGCATTTGGGGTTGGAGTTTGAGAGGGTTTTGCTTCCCCATTGTAATTGCTTTCAAAGTGGATTGTTAGAAGTGGCAAATTCCAATGCGTGCCATGATGCAAACATGAATGCAAAAAGTGGAAAAAATTCTTCATATTTTTCAGTGTCAAGCTGGGGCTGTTACAGAGGCATAGAGAGATGTCGTCGTGCCCGACGCTAGGGAGGGGGAGGACCATAAGGCAACAACATGAGCAAGGAGGTAGGATATGGTTGGCAACAACATGAGCAAGGAGGTAGGGATATGTCTGGGCTGCGCATGGAACCAACACCAATGCGTCGTTAGGATAGACCGAGAGGCAAGGACGAGAGAAGGCAATGACACGTCACATGCAGTCAGTGGGTCTTCAAGGCGTACTCCGGTGCGGCTGCACGATGTGGTGAAGCTCGTGTGGTCCACCATGGCTCCGCAGCATCGAGGTCGGTGTTCCTCGTTGTGGCGGACCTAGGGCTGTCAGAAGGGGCGGTATGGCATTGGGGGAAGGAAAGGAGCCTACAGAAGTAGGGATAGGGTTTTGTGGTGCTCCGGCAGTCGTCCGGTGGTGGAAGGGCACGGAATATGGTGGTACTGGGCCGCGGGTTCGAAGTCGGAGGTTGGGAAGGGTTTTCCCTCTCCCCCGTGTGTCGTTTCGTTTGGGAGAGCTCCCAAAGTCCTCCCAAATGTGGTTGGAGGATAGTAGAAAGTGGTTCTTCCAAATTTGGTTTCAGGAGCCCCGTTGGGTTCTTTTTTGGCCATATTCTTCCAGCTACACAATTTTTTTGAAGATAACTGCATTCACCAGGTACTCATACAAACGTGGTACAGACTACAGACGCAGAAATCTCGAGAACGCTCGAGACAACACAGGTGTCCGAGAACAAAGCCGAAAGACCCCTGAAGAAAGGAAAAAATACAAACAGGTCCCTGGAAGATCTCCCTCACCAAAACCAGGCCCGCGACCAGCCGCCGCCGCCACAGGACGCCGGAGGAGGACACGAGCCACCATCTTCCCCAAAAGCCGAGGTCGCACCATCGCCATATTCTGGCTTTGTGAGTCGATTGAGATCCCCACCGTAACTGGCGAGGCACATCCGCTGTGGCGCGTCGACCGGGGAGCTCCCCGTGCTTGCTCAGCTTCAGAACCGGTCACCCCCATCGACGACGTCGACGAAGCCGCACCGGATCCGCCACCTCCAGCCGCAAATCTTGCATCAGGCCACCAGATCGCTCGAGCTCCGACGCGGGCGAGACCAACGCCGGCCACGAAGCTCCTGCAAAGGCTACCGGATCCACAAGCAGAGTTGGAGAACGCTCTGCCGCGACGACGACGGATCCGAAGCACAAAAGGCCCGGGCACGGACGGCGCCGTCGTCTTGCCGCCCAAACCCGACCACACAAATCTTGCCGTCGTGCACGAGCGGCAAGAAGACCAGGCCACCGGCTCCGTCACGCCGCCCCGAGGGACGCCATGGTGGGGGAGAAGCCGCAGCAGCTTATTCCGACGCAGCGTTGACACCTCCACTCCATCAACGCCTCTGAAAAACCTAACCCTAACCCTATCTACCAGCCGGAAACAGAGAACCGTGGTTCCCCCACCCTCCCGCTGCCGTGGCAGCAAACAGAGGAGGAGGGAACCACCGGCCTCGCCGGCGTTCGACGGGGGAAGCGCAGTCGCCTCCGATTTCGCCTCTAGATGTACTGTAGCAGGAGGAGGGGAAAACGGATCCTTGGGAGAGTTTCAGGGGGAAGTTTCGTTGGAACTGCTCGAACTTTCTATTTTTCACCCACCATGCATATCCAAGGACACTAAATATAAACCCGGGAGCTATGAGAAATGAATATGCATACTCGTCTTGATTGACAGACCAAAACCACCTAACCCATCTCAAACCATTCCAGCATATATAAAGACTACATATCAATGACTTCACTCACATTTGTCAGTGGAAAGATGTTCTAAAATGAATCTACGAAGGCCAACCGACAACTTCGCAAGGTGTAACAATTAAAGTAGTATTGATTGTGCTAACATGGTAACTAAAACCCCCAACCCTAATTGACAATGTTACCAACAAAATCATAGAACATGCCAAACAAAGGATTAATTCTACTTGCCACCTGCCAACATTTGGCAAAGGAACACCATATCAAACACAAAGACCAAGGCACTTAAGATCACGATATACGGAGTATGCTTCAATACCTCGGTTTGGAAAAAAGAGAAGGACAATATATTCTACTACGAGTACTAAAAATACGTGTTTTGATTTTTGAAACAAGGCAAGTCTTCCTCTCCGGTCGTCCCCTATAAACCGAACAGCTCTCCAGCAGGACCGCGCAAACGTATCCAGTCCAGTCCCGACCGGACTCGCTGCAAATAGCAGAACCAGCAGCAGCAGGGCGCCACCGCCTCGGATCCCTGCCCAGTCGTCCCCCGATGCCGCCCCGCGCCGACGCCGGCGAACTCTGCTGAGCATGGCCGCCGCCCCCGCGGGCCCCCAGAACCGCTGCGTCTTCGGTACGCCCAGCCCCGCCCCGCGCCGCCCGCCCGCCCTTCTCTCTAGCAAACCCCGCTCCCCTCCCCTCCCGGTGTGGCATCCGCGCGCGTCCGTGCTTGTGTGTGTTCCCTCCCCCGCCAATTCGATCCGGAGGTTCGGCGCCTCTCGACGCGATTCGGCTGGCGGGGGTGTGACCTGCCGCGGGCTACGCGAGCTCGATTCGGGCTCCCAATCGCTGCCGCCTCGTCCGTCGATTCGTCGCGGGTTTCCGCTTCGCGTACGGGTTGTGGTCGGTGCGGTTTCCGGCTGAACGAAGCGCGTTTAGCTGGGGCCCTGCCGCTCGATTGGGAGTTTTAATTTTATTTCATTCGAGTGTCGGTACTATCTAGGGTTTGCCTCTCTGTTAGGTTTCATGTTCGTCGTTGAGCCCTTGGGACTGCTTTCCCCCTTCGGTTTAGGTTATTTTGAATTTTGGCGTGCGTGCGTGCTGGCTTAATTGGTGCGGCGAGTGTAGCTTCTGTGAGTTTGATTGACGCGGGCTGTTGAATTTGGTTGCAGTTGGGAACATACCATATGATGCGACGGAGGAGCAGCTCGTGCAGATTTGCGAGGAAGTCGGACCCGTTGTCTCCTTCAGGTTTAGTTGAACCGTGCAAACCCTCATGTAGTTGGTTAAGTTGACAACATTGTGCAAATACATGATTTTGGATTTAGATAGACATGTTTGTTGGATTGTAGAATTCATCAGTCACCCTCAAAATACCCATGTGCCTATTTTCATTCTTTTTGCAAAATGAGGGATTATTAGCCAATGTATATGGACATATCGCTTTGAGTGGTATTTTCTTCTTCTAAACAGCAGTGCAGCGTAACATTACCTTATGGCACATTGCTTCTAAGATCAAAAAATTTAATAGGTTGTTCTAGGGGCTTACTTCTGAGATAAACAAATAAATAATAGGTTGTTCTAGGGGCTGCCCTTGATTTCTGTCTTTTGGGTCTTTAGAAAGATGGAGTGTTAAATGATGATATTATATCTTGAATACCTGATTTACTTACTGTTATGGGTATCACTTTCTTAACTACACATGCAAAAAATTTAGACATAGTTGCTGCTTCTTGAACTCTTAAAAGTGACATTATGCTAAAACTTGTTACGAGTTATTTTCTACTCCTGCTAACTTCTTTAACATCCTGTGAAGCTGATGACACTGTTGGGCTATGACTTTGCTGAATACTGACTTCTCAAAATTGCTTGCAGACTGGTTGTTGATAAAGAAACTGGAAAGCCAAAGGGTTATGGATTTTGTGAGTACAAAGATGAAGAGACAGCTCTAAGTGCACGCCGGAACCTTCAGGGTTATGAAGTTAATGGTCGTCAGCTACGTGTTGATTTTGCTGAAAATGGGAGGAACAATGACAGAAATAGAGAAAAGGTCGAAGATCTTCAGTTCATTGCTGTAGAAGAACCTTATTTCTCACCTTGCAAGTCCCATTTTAAGATGAAAGCTTGTATGGTTTTGGTTCACATGAATGATAATAGTAGTCTTTTCCACAACAACCCTGTGTCTCCTGTTTCAGTATCTTGCACAGCATGTGTATGTATGTACAGCTGCCTGGCTGTACATATGCACACCTGCTACTTTTGCCAAATTACCTTGCGAAATTATCGTTCTGGTATCGTGCATCATCTTTGGTAGCAGAGTTCCACAATCATCGCTGCTGTCTCGACTTTGCCTTCTTTTAAGAAAGTAGCGAGCAAAAGCTACTGGCTTACGAAAAGCATATCATGTTTCGAAGATCTTACCAGAATTGTATTGAACACACGAGGTTCTCTGCACATGGCAAAAGAAGAATATCTTGTAGAAGATGTACGCTTGGTCAGTGCATCTATAGTTGCATCCCTGTGGTATGCTCAAGCAAAGGGGTTGGAATTTATAGTAAATTGATCTCTGAAAAGAATATGCAATTGACTTTTTCTTTTGGCTTATCATTACATCATTACCTTTTTCTCTCAAAGTAATTGCTATGTCCTTAGCTGCTATCAGCAGCCTTTGTACCATCTTTCGCACCTGTGTCTGATGTTGATATATATGTGACAGTTTTTGTTAGCAAGGTGTCAGAGTGCATCCACAAGGAAATACTGTGTATCAAAATTTCACAACTGGATGTAGTTGATTTTTTTTTTGGCAGGAATGCAGTTGATTGGTTGATACAGTGATTTACATAAGGATGCAATGTTTATGCTAATTTATCTGGAGCTCATAGTGAAATAGTCTTGCATGATGTAACTACACAAAGGACACTAGTTTTCAGTACCATAATCTAACTCTGCATATTAGAGATTAAGTAGCTACTGTATGGAAGAGTTAGTGCAATCAAATACTTATTTCATGCATTAACAGTATGGAATCTTACCCAATTGAAGTTATTAATAAGAAGCAGCTATTGACTGATTCTTGATATGTCTATGCATTGCAGGGTCGCGGCGGACCAGGAATGGCATCTAGTGTTGGTTGGTTTCAGTTTCTTGATCATCATTTAGTTTATCAGTTTATATGTATGCCTTAGGATAACAAATGTGCTAACTTTATGTCCGTGCATTTTAACATTGGCATCTTCCTGCAGATGCCCAGAAACAATCAACTCCATCTCCCGTTGTAGCAGACACCGGCCTTCATCAGCTTGTTGGTCTTCCACCGGCAATACATGCTGCATCTGTGATGGCTGGTGTTCTTGGGGGAGCTCAAACTGCAAATGTGCAAAATGGTTTACCTGTCCAATATGGGCTTGGAAACGACCCTCTTACCCATTACTTGGCCAGGATGTCAAGGCATCAGTTGTACGAAATCATGTCCGAGTTGAAGGTTATCTTGAAACATAAATATCAATTTCGTGAAGAATAATAATTGCCCACTGCTAACTTTTATTTGGTAATGCATTTTTTGTACGGCAGACCCTAACTACACAAAATAAAGACCTTGCCAAAAAACTGCTGCAAGGAATTCCACAGCTTCCGAAGGCCCTATTTCAGGTTTGCTTTGCCGGTAGTGATTGTGCAATTAATCAATTGCTTATTCATTGTTCCTCTTTTTGTGTACTTGGTCCAATTTTTGTATATTACAGTATTGTGTAGGTTATGGTGTCTGACTGTCTGTATGAGTTCACTTACTCAAAGTTTGCGCCTTTTTTTTGTTATGCTTCACCATCTTTACACATTTCATACACCCTTTTCAATACAAGTTTAACCAACTCCCATGTATGTTTACTAAGAATGACCTACAATCTGCATCAAAGCTTCTTGTTTCAAATGTTTGCTTCGAATGTCCTGATTTTGCTGGTTAGAACTTTGGTGTGATTCATGGCTGTCTTGTTCTCCCGGAAGGCACAAAAACAATTAGGTTCCCTTATTTGTTGAATAGGCTTGGCTTATCTATGTGTATATATAAATATTTGTCGGGTTCACATGGAGCACCGTTGTGGAAAGATACGAAGGCCATCCAACTTTGTTTCGTGGGCTTTGTGATTCCATGGAAGAGCATCTTTTGAAATTCTGTTGTTAATTGTGCAGTTGCCATTCAGCTTATAATGGAAGATTAGGACCTCATAATTTTTTCCTTGTTGTTATGCAGGCACAAATAATGCTCGGGATGGTGACACCTCAGATGGTATGTTCTTGTTTTGTTCTGAGCTTGCTGTACCTGATGTTTTCCTTGATTTCTAACATATACTAATCTAGGCCTGTTCAAATTGCAGATGCAGATGGCGAAGAACCAACAGCCCTCTAGCTCGTTGGCACAATCTTCTCACCTTAATGAATCATTTCCGCAGCCAGATGCTTTGATACCAACTGGTCCAATACCTCCACCAAACCCTAATGCCTTGCAGGAACCACCACTGCATAGTTTTCCTCAGTATCAGAATTCGTCTCAGCCTCCAGTCAAAATGTTTCCACATGCACATCAATCTGGGGTGATGGCACACCCTCCAATGCTATCTCAACCCTTTGGCACCTCTTCCAGTGTTCCTACTCAACCCCTCGCAGCCTCAGCAGGCTTGATATCACAAGTTCAGCCTCCATTCTTGCCACCTCACCCTAGGCCACCAGTTATGCCAACTAATGTACAGCAACTACCTTTGACCAATCCTCATCTCTCCCAGGTATTTATTTTTTCACGTTTCAAGGTGGTTATTGTAATTCACTAATGATGTGATCAGTAGCAAAGCCAAAAGTTTGTGATGACTTATGAATTAGGCCTCTAATTTTTAGAACTCCTGTAAACTTGCTTGAAACCAAACAGTAGTTACATAAACTATCTATGCTTGCTTATGCCCCTCAATTAACTGAATTTCTTGTCATGTTGTTTCTGTCAGTATATGGACAACATGCACCTTTAATTTATTACTGTCCACGCGATCTAACCCAATATTGTCACATGCAGGTTGCTGCTGCACCTGATATAGCCCTGAAGGAGACTAGATTGCCTGATCGAGCTAGTCATCAGGCAGAGTTGACTCATCCCTCGAAATTGCGGAAATTGGAGGATGGAACATCAACTCTTGGAAATGTAAACAGTAGTCATGCTGTTTATTCTGCTCCCTCGCAGGTAATGGTCCCTGGTGGACCATCAGGGGGCTATAGTTCTGGTGCTGTTAATTTTCAGCAACCAGAGAATGAAGTAGCTCAGGTAATGCCCTTCATATTTGAATTTAGCCTCCAGGTTTCCTGTTATTTTATTCTCCTTTACTTTCTTGGACGCTTGTAAGTATCTAAACATATTGCACTGTCTCGGTGGAATCGAATGTCTGTCGACTCGAGGGTCTCCTGACTTTCAATGTTCATGTGCTCACAATTCCAATTCTGCTTGTGATGTGCAGCTCACGCCCGATGACGAGTCAGCTCTTCTGCAGCAGGTCTTACAACTGACACCTGAGCAGCTGAGTTCGTTGCCACTAGAGCAGCAGCAGCAGGTGATCCAGCTCCAGAAGATGCTATCAGCTGGTAAATAGTACCAGCTGAACAGGCACACCTAAACTGTTACATACATAGACAGGATGGAAGAAGTGGTCAAACTGGACACGATCGTCGTCGATTCTTCTAGCCACACTTGTAGCTTCTCAACTTTGTTGTTATCTCTAGGCCATCAGTTTTGTTCTTGGTTATTTATCTGGCATTCTTTGTAAAGTTGGAGATAGAAATGTGATGGCAAAAGATGTTACGAGGAAAGGTGATAATTTTCCATCTGTTTTGTAACATTTTAGAAAAAGAATAATATTATCAAGAGGAGGGAGGTGTATTTGTGTTCCCAAACTGTTTGTAGCATCAGATGCTTTTATTTTTGTTTTCTCGGCTCTCTTAAAGCTATTGCTAAATGCTCCATATCAGGAGCTGTAAATTTGGAGAGAATCACTTATTTGACACTACTTAAAATTTCAGTTACCTATTTGACCGTGTACAAAAAAAATTCTTCCCAGCTTAATTATTTTCCCTTATATGTCACTTTAGTAAATTTCGAGCTCTAACGGTGTTAACTGAGATGTAAGTAGACCTTTCCTCCCCTGTTGCATTATGTGACTTAATGTTTATACGGGTGATATATCTGGTCATGGTTAGATGGTGTGCCTGTACGTATCTGTGAAACAAAAGAAATCTAGCTATACATTTGTCAACTGGATCGAGCAAGCAGCTTGCTTGTACTCCGTACGTGCGTGTAGCCTGTAGGCTGTAGGTGCGCGCTTGCCGGAGATGAATCGAGACAGTTTCGCTACGTATGCGTATTGCTGAAAAGTATTCGGCGAGTTAATGCAAGATACAACTGCCCATTGTTTGCCCGTGTCTTGTTTAGAAATGGCGAAGTATTAGGAAGTGCTAATGAAAAACATTTACTGGGACAGCTTCCCTAACTCACTACTCATCTATGCAAACAAACCCATTGCATTATCTCATATCTCCATCTGAGCCACTATAATTTACAATGACATATGCTAAGCTGCATCATGATCTAGCTCCGTTGCCAGTCACATCCAAATATTAGCACCTTCTTGGTCACATAATTTCGAGTACTTCTCATCCATCAGAGAGCTCACTCGAATCCTCGATTCAGTCTTGTGGGGCTGGTTTCACCCCTAGGAGTTGTAGCTGTGTGTTGCTCCATTTGCTACACCTGCGCCGTGGGCGCTCTTTACTTTCCGAGCCGGCGTGCTCATGTTGTGTTGCCGGTTCACGGCTTGTATGAACTATGTTGGTTACTTTGGCTTCATTAATTTAAAGCCGGGCTCATCTTGAGCCTAGGGTCTCAATCCTCGGCAATCTTCTCACTCCCTAACAGACTTACATTAATCTATATTCAGTAAACCAAACCAGCATATGCATATATGCAGGTCACTCGGCAGTCCAATCTTCAAGCGCCATGCTATTGAACTACAGAAAGGTCACTCACCAATACTGGTATCTCATTTCATATCAACCGCAGATCTGCAACAAATCTCTCTCTTGTCACTGGTTGACTTCTTGTACACTTGAGCAGTGGAGGGTTCTCTTTCCCTAAGCTATTGTCTGCAATCTCTGTTGGCAGCTCCACATACATAAACACTCAAAGTGCTGCTGGAAGGAGAAAAGCAACACGCTATCAACATAAGCACGAGAAGATTTTCGCAAAAAAAAAAAAAAAAACATAAGCACGAAAAGTACAATTGATGGAGTTCTCCAATGGAGCAAATAATTTCATAATCATCAAATTCAAAAGTCACACCTGCTTAAATTGGTATTTTAAGTGTCTTGTCCTCACCATTTATGTTATGTGCAGCAGACAATGTATAAACGTCTCTACAGTATATGATCCTGTTCTTTCATGATACTCCTCACATAGGTTGTTAACAAGACCTGCTTTGCTGGAAACTAAATCAAGACGGTAACTGCATGCAAAATCTGCATATCATGCTTGTTTGCAGGCATTGTACGAACAGAGATAAGCAGATCGGCCGAGGAAATTTGCAGGTATTGTATGAACAGAGACAAGCAGATCGGCTGAGGAAACCATCACCACAAACAATCGAGATACTCAAACAGGTATGGAAGTGCAAGGACATCATTCCAATAGTCCAAACTTTTGCTTGGCGCTTCCTTCGCAAATTGGCGCAGACAAACAAGCCCAGAGAAGTTCAGAGCACAGATAACCAGGTACTGCTGAAAACAGCAGCAGCAAAGGAAAATAGATCATCTAGTTCTACAAGGAATCATCTACTGTAGCAGATTTTTATCAGAGATACAGCAGGCTGCTCATCTAGAGAGCTAAATCGAGAATCATCGAGAGAGCTAAATCACAGGTGTTCCACATATCGAGATAGAAGCAGCTGCTCACCACAGGTGTTCCACACATCGACATTGCATTCGTTGTGGAGGACGAACCATCACAGGACATTGCATTCGTTGTGGAGGACGAAGCATCAGAGGACATTGCATTGGTTGGGGAGGACGAGAGCTCTCCTCCCTCCAGCCTTCGTGAGAGCTGGGCTAGGCTCCGCCGTCCTGGCCCTGGCCCGCATGCGCGCCGTGCTCCTCGCCCCCATCCGCGTCGTCTCCATCCGCGGCGTCATCGTCGTCTCCTGAATCCGCGTAGTCCTCCTCCTCCTCCTCCTCGCCGTTGAAGGGGATGATGTCGAGGTCCATGTCCTCCATCGCGAGGTCGTCAAGGTCAAAAACGATGGCCTCCCCGTCGTCCAGGAGCAGCATTGCGGCTGCGGCAGTCCATCTGCAGGAAATCGCCATCGCGAACGCGGCTCGTACCGAGAGGATGGCGGCCTGGCGCTTGCGGGCGACGAGAGCGCGGACGTCACGGGGACGAGGCTGAGTCGCGAGAAGGAGGCATGCCGACCTCAGGGCGCTCCGGGCGGAGTGGAGGTGCGCCCTCGCGACCTCAGCGAGCGTCCTCGCCGTCTGGAGCTTGACGAGGGCGCTCCATGTCGCCTCGCCCTCGTCTGGGCAAATAGCTCACATGCTACGTTTTTTCAGCGAATTGGAAGGAGTGCGACGTATTTGGAGAGAACTCCCATGCGACACATCTGAGCGCGTAAATAGCCCACGGCCAACATGGCTCTTAAACGCTCGTTAGCTGTTAGGTTGGGGTGACCATTAGGAACATTGGACCCACCACTTATCCACGTACGCACGGTGTGGGACCCACCTCAGCGCAGCTAGAAAACAATCGCGCCCGTGCCCGACCGCTCGACGCCGCGCCCGCCCATTGCTTCCCCTTTCCAACATCTCTCTCTTCTCCGGCGATGACGCGCACCGATGTCTAGCTCCTCCGCCTCGCAGTCAAGATGGCCAAAGTATGGTGCAGTGCCACTGACTCGGTGCCCTAAATGCCCACGCCCAAAGCCCCTTAAACGTTGGGTGAGTAAGACGGATGAGAATGGCAATCTTGGGCGCGAGTTTGTCAAATGCCCGAGCAAGACACTGCAAGGAAGGGATGGATGAGTTATATCTCAGTTCTTTCGCAGCCATTTGCTCTGATTTCTCCCCAATTCGTGTTTTCTCGTCAAATTTTGGATTTAGGGTTCATGTGGCCGTTTTCAGATCTTGAAGAACTGTACCCATTTCGAGTGGATGGATGTATATCTTGAGAGGCTTAAAAGGGAGGGCTACATTGATTCGAACGGAGCCGCAACCTGGGAGCTCAATTGGGGGCCGCCGCTTGGTGTGCAGAATTTGGATTTTGGGAGCTCGTCCGACCCGGACAGAGACTTGCCGACGACGAGTAATGCGTGGAATGGGGGCCCGTGGAATGGTGCAGTGCCCGCGGAGTGCGAAATGAACCAGGAACTGAAGAAGATCAAGAAACATCTGAAGCAGATGATCGATTTGCAGAAGCAAGCAAATTTGATGGCAGCTGGATTTTATTGTTGTATCATTGCTCTGTTTTTCTTTTACTTGTTGTTTATCCGTCGTTAGGGCAGAGGACGCGATGTGTGCGCCATGCCAAGTTCGTGTAACTTAATCGAATCGAAACAAATTTGTTCTTGCCCGATTAGTTGTTCTTCAGTTAACAGTTCAGAAGACAGTTCTTCAGTTAACTTCAGTCGACAGTGATGTTTTCAGTAAAAAAACGTTATGGGCTGCCAGATTAGGTGTTGGGCTGTGAGAAAAGAGGCCAACAGTTCATACCAATGTTTTTTTAGGACGAAGAGATGATGGGCCTTGAGAATCTACCCAGATCCGACCAGAAAAAGCCCACCCCCGTGTGGGCACTCTTTTTAATAGCATAGAGGCACACATGTGTAGGAAAAATGCTTGGATTATTCCTGAAAAATAAATTTTTGCGTAGAGCCACACATAGAGGCAAATGCACATATATTTTCTTTGTTTTAGCTTGTTGTAACAAATTTTGCTTAGAGGCAAACTTATCTACTTGTTTTAGCTTGTTGTAACAAATTTTGCTTCGGCTAAAAGGTAGCACATGTTTTACTTGTTTCCCTTGTTACTTGCTTGGCAAAAGGAAAAAATCACACATTTTGTGGGACACCATAGTAGCACTAGTAGCATCACACATAAAACTTGTAGATATATAGCCCGATATAGAGGGGCACTTACTAACCTTACAACATAGTAGCACTTACTAACCTTACACATAGATATATAGCCCGATATATAGGGGCATCATCTTACATGGAAATAAAGTAGATAGGGGCATATATGCCCAAGCAAACGACTAACATGGAAATAAACTACATTAAACAGAAATAAAAATAGCTAAAGGAAACAAACGGACATGGCAAACAAATACGGGCACAAACACGGTACAGCTCCTCCTTGACCCCTCCTTGGCTCCTCCGTCGGGGTGGCTCACCCCTTACTCGTCGTCCTCCTCCATGTTGTAGGGGAGGGCGTGAATGCGACCTTGGTAGCGGAAGATGTCGGTGAAGTTCGTGTAGATGTTGAAGTTGGTGAATGCGATGAACTCGCATCCAATCCAAAACACTTGCCCGAGGAGGTGGTAAGCGTCGAAGCTGTTGGTGAAGTTGACGTAGAGGCCGATGACGAGACCGTTGTCGTAGAACTCCTGGATCCGGAACATGCGCGGGGAGCCCTGGGGAAGGTGGCGGTAGCCAGACGCGAGGAAGTAGTGCGCCCAATCCCTTGCGCCCCTCCACCTCGAGAAGGCCCAGATGCGGAGCTGGTTCTCAACGAGGACACCGGGCGGGTACTGCCACTCGGGGGCGGCGGCAGGGCGCTGGAAGGTCGGTCCGTTGAACTGCATGGTGGCTAGGGCTTGAGAGAGAAGAGGAAGGATGCGGCTTGAGAGAAGATAAGAGGAAGGATGCGGCTTGAGAGATGAGTGTGAGAGAAGAGGAAGAAGAGAGGGTCTTATAAAGCCGTGATGTGAGAGAGACACGAAGGAGCGGTGGCGTTTCTTCCCCGTCGACGTGGCAGTGATTGTATTAAGTGCGATATATGAAAAGATGAGCGGCGGCGTACAGACTGCGACGATGACACGCGCACGCGCGCACGCGGGCATGCATCGATGAGACGCGGGCTGAATCGATGCATCGATGTATCGCTAAAAATAGTGTGGGTACGATGCTTTTCCTGAATCGAGGTGTGCAGGCTACGTCGAGGGCTGTGGCTGCGGCGGCATGCATGCAATGTCTGCATGTGAACGGGACCCACTAGTCAGTTGGTGCATGCAGTTACACACAAAACAAACGGAGGCGCGCTCCACGCACCGCTAGCCAATCAGAGAGCAGAACCACCGCATACGCGGATCGGCAGTCACATGCGAAGATCTGAACCATCCACGAAGAGCGATCAACGACCCAGAAGGTTTAGAGGGGTTTTGAGCAACTCGTACGGGTTGCTTCAAACAATTTTGTCTTCTCCATATTACCAAATTCTTTCAAAACCGAATGCTTTGGAATATAACCGATATGAGCAGCAACTAGGGTTTGGTTTAGAGGGGTTTTGAGCAGCTACTAAGGTTAGGTAATTTAGAGGGATTTTGAGCAGAATAATCTTCGGTATATAACACATAAAATATAGCCCGACTCAGCACATAGATATATAGCCCGATATGAGCAGCTACTAGGTGTTTGGTTTAGAGGGGTTTTGAGCAGAATAATCTTCGGTATATAAGCACATAGAATATAGCACGATATGAGCAGCTACTAGGGTTAGGTTTAGAGGGGTCTTGAAAACTTGTGTGATTTGTAATAATGCTTAATTCAAATTTTAGTAACTTGTCCAAATATTGGCCGAAATTAAAATATGATGCTAAATTCAAACTTGTACTTTTCTATGTTTGTTTGAGCTTCCTACGTTGTCTTTTTGTGAGACACAACTCATCGTTGTCGGAAACGTGTTAGAAATGGCCTCCAAAGCTAGGGGAAAGGACCCCATTTCTAACAACTTTTTTTTCGACCTTGTCCAAATCACCTAGATATCATTCCTTAGCTTCTAGATGACATTAGAAGACAATGTGCACTAGTTTTCCATTTTTTTTGATTTTTTTGAATATTTTATGATTATTTCAAATTTGGTCAAAATCTCAGTTTGACCAACATATAAACAAGTTTTACACACCAAATTGGAAAAGTAAGCCTGGATCCTTCTTAGTCACACCAAAATGAACCTTTGGTGAGGTTTTGAAAGATTTCATTTTGCAAATCAGAAACCACCTCTCTTCACACATGAGAGTTCATAGTTGCCATATATTTTGTTTGAATGTATCTAGACCTTGTTTATCAATTGGAGTTGTTAGTATATGACAAACTAAGAACATGTGCACTGGTTTTCCATTTTTTTTTGATTTTTTTGAATATTTTATGATTATTTCAAATTTGGTCAAAATCTCAGTTTGACCAACATATAAACAAGTTTTACACACCAAATTGGAAAAGTAAGCCTGGATCCTTCTTAGTCACACCAAATGAACCTTTGGTGAGGTTTTGAAAGATTTCATTTTGCAAATCAGAAACCACCTCTCTTCACACATGAGAGTTCATAGTTTGAGATGTCTGATTTCACACCACATTGCCATATATTTTGTTTGAATGTATCTAGACCTTGTTTATCAATTGGAGTTGTTAGTATATGACAAACTAAGAACATGTGCACTGGTTTTCCATTTTTTTGATTTTTTCGAATATTTTGTGATTATTTCAAATTTGGTCAAAGCTAAGTTTGACCAACATTTAAACAAGTTTTACACACCAAATTGGAAAAGTAAGCCTGGATCCTTCTTAGTCACACCAAAATGAACCTTTGGTGAGGTTTTGAAATGATTTAGAGAAGATGAAAAAAAAAGTTGCTTAGAAATGAGGGCGTTTACCCTATCTTTGGAGGTCATTTGAAACACACTTTTTATGACTATGAGTCGAACTTAACAAAAGGGCTCAGAATGATCAGATAACATACATAGTTTAGTTGAGGTGGCATTGAAACATCATACCCGAGTCAAAAGTTCAACTTCAGTCCAAATTTGAATTTCAACCGAAATTTGAATTTAAACCGAAATTTGAATTTCAGTTTGAAAACAATAACCAAACAAGTTCGGATGGAAACATGTGGATACATAGTGCCCAACAAATATTATTACATGCCATAAATTTCAAATGACCAACAGTTCTATTTCTTCCGACCACGCCGTGTACCCTTCTTCACCTTAGCATTTCTGTTTTTGGTTGCACTGCACACACAAGTTCACTGATCATCTTGGTTTTCTTCACTGGAGTCGATGCTATTACCTCCTGAAACTCGAAAGCAGGTTCAGTTCGATCAAATTCTTCAGTGTGCACCATTTCTTCAGTTTCTTCAGTGTGCACCTCGACTGCAGGTTCTTCAGTGTGCATCTCGGATACAAATTCTTCAGATACTTCAGTGTCGACAGTGTGCACCTCCATTTCTTCAGTTTCGACAGTGTCGACAGTTTGCATCTCGACTGCAATTTCTTCAGTTTCAGTGACACCAGCTGCAGTTTCTTCAGTTTCAGCACCAAATTGTTGCCACTGACTTCTCTTCCTTCTGCAGCCACTGACTCTTGCTCTTTTTGTTGGCCAACATTGTTCAACAACAAGAGGCTGACTTGGAACCTTCCTCCTGAAAACAACAAAGCACGCCACATATAAATAAGCACAATATGAAAAAAACACAAATAAATAAGCACATACTTTCTGGGCTTAGGAGCAGAGTAAATGCATTGTCTAGATCCCTCTCTGTGCCCAAGTATTTGGCACCGCTTGCATCTATTTTTGCTACCCTTTTGAACCCTTTTTGGCTTTGCATCTTTCTTGTCCTTGCCCTTCTTACTACTCCCACCTTTTTCAAACCATGCCTTGAATCTAGTCTGTTTAGGTCTGCCTGCCTTTCTTTTTGTCAGAGGAGGACACATGGAAAATTCAAGCGGCACTTCTGGCCACTGTGACTGATCTGTAAGAGGTGGGATTGGAGTTGCATATGCAGCTTTGAATTTTGCTACCGAATAATATTCATGCAGATATGGATGCATGTTTAACTTCGGCTGTGAGGCTAAGAATAGAATGGCATGCTCACATGGTTTACCAGTGTGTTGCCACTCGAGGCAACTGCAATCATGCAATTCAGTGTCAACAACATACCTCCTTCCAGTCTTGTTGTCTCTAACTTCAGCACCCCACAGTGATGATTTTTCAACAGACAAATGTGTAAGACTTCTGCTTCTATTGACCACCTGTTGCACCACTGCTGGAAGTTTATCACCTTGCAGACAATCACCAATCTTTTTTCTCAATTCCCACATCCTCATGAGCATGATCCTGATTTGGTCAACCATGTCATGCCAAATTGTTGTTGATATGATCACACTTGATGGCAGTGTTGAATCCTGACCTGTACCATAATAAAGAATGGTAGGTGTTTAACCATGTACCAAACTCCTCGCATGTTGCCATTACCTTACCAAGATGATATGAATGTGTCTGTTTAGTGTAAGATCTTGCTGCTGGCCACATTCTCCCAAATTCATCTCCTCTGAACTTTTTTATCAAATTCATCCACAAATGGCCAAAACACTCCCTCTGCTCAGCATGTGGGAACGCATTTTTAACTGCATTTTCCAGACCTTTGCATGCATCTGTGTGTATTGCCAAAGGTGACACTGGCCCTAAGGATCTTTTCAGCTGCATCATGAACCATGTCCATGAAGGCTCTGTCTCTGACTGAAACAAGCCAACAGCAACAGGAAACATCCAGTTGTGTCCATCTAGAGCATTGCATGCTGCCAACTGACCATTCCATTTGCCTGTCAAAAATGATGAGTCTATGCTCAAATATGGACGACATCCTGCTTTGAAGCCATCAATGCAAGGTTTTAAAGCCATAAAGAATTTGGAGAAATAAACCTTGCCATCCTCTTATATCTCTGTATCTATCTCGACAACACTGCCAGGTGACCTTTTCTCCACCTCTGCTTTGAAATTGTGAAGCATCCTAAATGTGTTTTCCCAATCACCATACAAATTCTTCATTGACCTTTGTTTAGCCTTCCACACTGTGGTATAATTCAGTTTAATGGGGTACAGCTTTTCCAAGTCTACTTTCAGTCTTTTGGCAGTAGTGTTCGGTGTTTTCGCCAATATTGGAGTTATCTTTTCTGCAACCCAAATCTGTGATGTCATGCTTGATACTTTTTGTGAAGTTGTAAGACAAGTATGTTGATGAGGGATTTGGTTAACCCTGACTGTACTTCCATTAGGCTGCACTCTAGCAGATATGTACCACTTGCAAGGTCTCACACCACTACCATCAAAACCTCTACACTTAGCATAAAACTTCTTTCTATCAGTCCAAAGTGTCTTGGCATCAAACTGATGTCTGACTGCATAAGTCTTGAAAGACAACCTGAACTCATCCATGTTTGGCCACAACTTTCCCACTTGAATGACAGGGTTTTCCTTGTCATACACATGCACCAGCTCATCAGTATGTGCATCATCTACATAATCTGCAGCATCTTCCATCAACTGTTCATCTACATCTTCAGGCAATTCTCTGTCAGAATTATCACTAGCTTCATCCCTCTCCTCCTCCTCCTCTCTGTCATCGACTGGAATGCCAAATAGTTTGGCCATCTCAGTGTCAGCAATTGGTGCAATAACCAAATCAGTATGCTCCTCCAATTCAACTGCATTCCAATCAACAACAGCAACATTTTCCTCTTGTGCATGTGCATTAGCCTCATTGGCTATTACTGTCACATCTGTAATAATGGGAACAATCTGCCTATGTGAAGTCCAATCAGCATCTGCCTTCTGCATTGCCAAGTGTGACGGCACATAACCCACCTTCGAATCAATATTCAGATCAACGAGCTCAGCAAAAAAATCAACCCTAAGGCTTGCCCAGCCCTCTTGCCTATCGATTTCATCAATAATATGTTCACCATCTTCAATTCTGACATACTCTCCTTTGAAATCATCATACCGCAATAGTGAAACCTCTTGCTCTGGACCCCAAACCACAGTTTCCCCAATTTTCTCCACCAATTTCCTCACCGCCTTCTCTTCCATCTTCTGTAGTTCAGTGGGATCAATCTCTGCACAATCAACCTCCCATTTCACAACTGTGTCTCTCTCGATGTTCTCCATGCTACCATCAACTAATTTTGCCGTCGATGGAAAGAAAGTGACCGCATATTCAAAGGTTCGAGCAGCATCCTCTCCCGATCTGACCACGGGCACAGGGTCCACGAGCTCGTTCTCGATCTGACGACGGGCACCGGGTCGACGAGCTCCTCTCACCGGGCGGCCCCCTCTCACCTTCTATCGATTACAAGAAGCAAAACAGAGGCACGAGCTTAGATCTAGGCGGAGGGAATTGGGGGGCGGATTGAGAGTAGAGCTCCGAATTCACTAACCATGAAGGCCGCCGCCGATAAAGAGGGCTCCGCCGCCGCCGAGGAAGAGGGCTCCGCCGCCGCCGAGGAAGAGGGCTCCGCCGCCGCTGAGACAGAGGGCTCCGCCGCTGCCGCCGCCGCCGCGGAGCTGAAGAATGGAGCGCGGGAAGGATCGGACAGTTCAGGTCGGGGGCGGGCGGGCACGGTCCTAATTCATTTGATTGATGCGGTGCTAATTAATTTGGTGGCTCGGCATGTCTTAGCGCTAACTAAACTCATCGACGACCGTTTTAATGCCTGTGTCACACGAGAGATATTTACGCGCTAAGATTCGTCGCATGGGAGCTATTCTCTCCAAATACGTCGCACTCCTTCCAATTCACTGAAAAGATGTCGCACAGGAGCTATTGGCCCCCCTCGTCTAGCTCCAGGAAGTCGTCGATGGAGGCGAGTGGCACCGCCGGGTCCTCGCTTCCGTCGGCCAGCGCGCGCTGCTCGGCGTCTGCCATGGACGAGAGTATCCCGGGGATGGCCTGGAGCGAGCCGCTGAGCCCGGTGTAGGTGGCCTCGATGTCGTCTCGCGAGGTCGGAGAACTCGTGCTGATGGGCCGGTCTCTCCCAAAGAGCTGTAGCGCCTCGAGACCGGCGCAGGTGCCGCTGAGCGCCGTGATGAACTCGGCGAAGGTCTCCCGGACGTGGAGGAGCCTGGTCCAGAGCTCGGCATCCGCCATCTCTCCGTCCTTTCTCCCTCCTCACGCTGGCGCGCGCTCTCGGTTGTGTTCGTTTGCTTCTCTGGGAGGAAGGCTGGTTTGGCCGTTGGACTGGGAGGGGGGCGGCGGGATTTATAAGAGCATCTCTAGCAATACGGCATATTTGCCGAAACTGTATAATAACTGCTCGTATGCAGTTTTGGTCAAAAAAAAAATGCCCCGAGTAGATACGGCATATCGGCCAAACCTGCAAATATTTTTGCAGGCGTCGGCGTCCGCGGTCGCCAAACCTACATATATGTAGGTTTCGCGGCTGTATGCAGGTCGATCTGCATCGCGTGCAAGGCGTTGGCGCGAAGAAAAATCCCCCCCTCCTTCTTTCCCCCGCGCAGCCGCCGCCGCCGCCGCCCAGCTCGCTCCCCCGTCGGATTCCACCTCGCCGCGGCTTTCTAGCGCTGCCATGGCGGCTCCTACCCCTGGGAGCGTGCCCCTCTCCGCCGCGCAGGTCGAATCGACCACCGCCACGAACCCTACCGTCAGATCCGCCGCCGCCGCCGCCCAGCTCGCTCCCCACGCCATGGCTGAAGCGTCCAAGCGCAAGCGGCAGGGCACGCGTGTCGTCGCGTCGTCGTCCGCGTCCGCTGCTCCCCCACCAGCTGCCGGACCGAAGACCGCGGCGACGAAGACCACCGCCAAGACGCCGGCGGTGAAGAAGGTCGTCTCCAGGAAGCCGGCGCAGAAGAAGAATGCTTCGATGGCGGCCTTGATGACTGCGCCAGCGACACCCATTCCTCCGCCAACAGACGACCACGACACGCCAAGGTACTTTTTTTTCCCTCTTTCAACTTGCCGACGGCGGTGAACACGCGGCAGCTGACACTCTCCATCGCAGGCACGCGGCGAACGAGTCGTTCGTCGACATGATGACCTCGGCGACGATCGACATTGACACGGCGCCACTCGGAGATGACGAGGATGAGCCCGCGATGGACTATGAGATGAGGCCCGAGACCGACGAGGAGGAGTGCGAGGAGGAAGCCGCGGAGGAGATCACTCAAGAGGAAGCGGTCGATGTGTTGATCAATGTCCCTGCACCGGCGAAGAAGGTGTCCATCCGCACTGCCAACTACAGCGAGGTGGAAGACATAGCTTTGATCAGGACGTGGGAGTCGGTGTCAATGGATGCCGTGACCGGCACCGATCAAACCGGCCAAGGCGATGATGATGGAGAGGAAGAGCCAAGAGAAGCAAGCCAGGTGGGAGATACTTCGACAGGATGAGATGCGCAAGGCGACCGTGGAGGAGAAGAGGGCTAGTGCCGAGGAGAACCGCGCCATGGCCGAGCTCATCGCAGAGGAGAACAAAGTGATGATGATGGATCCATACACCATGGATGCCTTCACCAAGGAATGGTGGGACTTGTCAAGGATGGAGATCTTGGCAAGAAGGAGAGCAGCGGCGGCGGCTCGAGCTGCTGCAGAGGAGGCGACGTCTGCGGCGGCAGCTGCTGCGGTGAATGGTGGTGTCGACAACATGCCGTCGGCATGATCTTCATTGATTTGCATCGCCTCAACCTTATTTGTGTCGCATTGTCATCGTGAACACCTGTGTCATTTCGTCGAACACCTGTGTCGCGAGTTTAAAACATTGCATCGACCTGTGTCATTTCGTCGAACACCTGTTTTGCAGTTTTTGATACAGGTTTTGTGTCCTCCCGGCGGAGCAGATCCCGCATGCGCAAATAACGCAGTTTGCGCACGCGGGATCTGCTCCACCGGGGCTTTTTTCGGCCTGCAAGTCGCGTTTTTCTCGGCCTGCATCCGCGCGTTTGCGGTTTGCGGTTTGGCGTATCTGCTAGAGATGCTCTAACTGATTCGGTTCCAGGTGGGCCCCACGATTGTTGGCGAGCCGCCGTGCTGGCCGCCGCGAGAAGCCCAACTCGTCCATCCACTCGACGTCCGCCGGCTCGGCGCGCGAGGAGAATCCAGAGCATGGTCGTGGACCGGGTCGAGGAACCATCCTCCCCGTCCCGGCGGTGGGCAACGGAGACGGCGCTGGTCCAGGTGGGGGCGCCAACCGCGGAGCTTGCCTGGCTCGGGGAGCGGCGCCGCCGGGTGTTCTACTTCTTGTGGGCACTGTCTCAAACAACTTGGGTGCACCACCGGCAACGCTCGCCGATCGAACCCGACCGCCAGTGTTGAGCCGCCCCCGTGCTGCCCTTTTGGACGCGGTGCTTGTCGCGGGCGCACGGAGCACTGCCCCTCCTGGCCACGATCGCGCTGCCGGCCGCGCCGACGCTGCCATGCTGCCGCAGCGCTGTGCTGCTCGATTTGTCAGGATTCTGAACACTGTCTTCAGTGAGTTCTTCACCTGCACCCTCGATCTGCTCATCTACGGCTGAGAACGCTTCTTACCTTTTCGCGCCAAGTCTTCAACGACGGAAACCGTCGGTTAAGGGTCCTTTTGTTTGGGCTTCCTGCAGCTTTCCACCAAAAAAAAAGCAGGCCAAACCAGCTAAAAGGGTTGGCGGTGCGGTGGGCTTTTCCAGAAGCAGGTTCGTTTCCTTCAGACCGAAAAAGCAAGCACGATTTTAGGTGCTTCCCGAGCTTCCCCGCTAGCTATTCGAAAGGGCATACAACTTGGGTCATTTCCTCGCTCGTAATTACGAGAAAACTGCCACCCGAGGAACCAATTGTCCCGAGCGAGCGAACCCCCACGTCCCCACCCGAGCGAGCGAGCGTACGCCCATGTCCTTTCTTTTTTCTCCCGACACAGACCGAGCGAGAGGATAGGGTTCTGGCTGCGCCGCCCCCCACCCCAAGCAGGTGACCGCTCCTGCCGCCCTCGCCCCTGCCGCCCTGCCGCACCTCCCCTGTCCGTGCCGTCGTCGACCTTCTGTTGGCCGTCCCCTGCCAGCACACTACCCGTCCGCGCCGTCGTTGACCTCCCCTGTCCACGCCGTCGCGTGCTGCATCGTCGAGGACAAGATCCGTCACCGAGGTCAAGCCCCGGCCCAACGTCCTTGAGCCAAGAATCGTCAGCTGCAACGATCTGAAGCTCCAAGGCAACGGATCTGAAGCATGGCGGCTAACCCATATTGGGGATTTTTTTTCTTTTCCTGAATTGGATCTGGGGCTGCCGTAGCTTACTTCCTTCCATTTTTTTTTAAATATTCTTTACTGAAATGGATCTGAAGAATTATGACGGGCTGGTTATAGTGGAAGTTTTGGAAAAAAAAAACTAGTGTGGATATGGATATGAAGTTGCCAACACATTGTGATGTAGGGGGTTGGCCCGATCTTCACGGATTTGAGGGGGAAAGAGGATGAACACGAAGAACACGGAGGTGGAACTGAAGAACACGAGGGGAAAAGGGCAAATCATGGGGATAACTCGCGAAGCCTACAAGGGAGAATCACCCGGCAACAAACCCCCAACGGAGCAGCCTCCGGATCCCAAAACCCAAGTCAACAACACGCTTAATGAAACCGATTTCTCTTACCGGCCGGTCCACCGATCCAATAGAAGCACCGCAGTGAAAGATTGGTTTGCACTACTAGAGACACCTAAGTGAAAGAGTAGCTACAACAAGGGTTTCATCATCCTCCTCGAAGGAACCCATCACGGGAAGGAGCAACGCTCAACTCTAGTTCATTCTTCTCTACCTCAAATGGAAAAGGGGGAAAGCTATTTATAGTTTTAGTACAAAGGGGGAGAAAGGTGGGGGTCCGGCCTGGGGGCTGGCCTGGGCCGGCCTGGAGGCCGGCGGCATCTGGAGGAGGCCCTGCCTAGGAGCCGGCCTGGAGGCCGGCAGCGTCTGGAGGGGGACCGGCCTGGGGGCCGGCCTGGAGGCCGGCAGCGTCTGGAGGGTGCCCGGCCTGGGAGCCGGCCTAGGCCGGCCTGGAGGCCGGCAGCGTCTGGAGGAGGCCCGGCCTGGGAGCCGGCCTAGGCCGGCCTGGGGGCCGGCTGGCTCCTGCCTTGTGCTTTTGCCTTGACGCTTCCTCCTCCTCATCCACGCGTACGCCTTGGATGAAATCAACTCTTGGGCTTCCTCGGCACCTCCCATCGGCTTCGTATCCATCGTGTCAAACCTAGCAATGCAAAGGGGCGGATGCTCAAGTAGCATACCATTCCAAAGGGTAGGAAATGAGATCTCGAAGAGGAAGGAGTTCACCTTTGACGCCCATGGTGACTTGGCATGTGTCGGGTGGCTTGTCATGGTGATGGACGTGGGTTGGGCTACATCATCTCCCCCACCTTCGAAAAGCGTCGTCCTCGACGCTAGATCGTCCTCATCATGTGAAGGAGATAGATGGCTTGACGTTGAAGTGGAACTCACCATGCCTCCATTGATACCTATACGCACCAAAGACCAAGCAAAATATGTGTGTGCATGATAGAGGAGCACATCATTGATGACATGTCCAAATTTGTTCATAACACCATTAGCACAACACAAATATATGGAATGGAATACAAATGCAAGGTCAATGTGCAAACAACTCGTCCAAACATCTTCAAATGTGGGAACACAAAGTCTCCAAGAAAATTTGAGAAGGCTAAGATAGCTATCTCATTTTGAACCATATGATGTTCATTGCATTGAAAGCATCGAAAAGAGAGGTTTGTGAACCACACAAGGTGAGAGAGGCTCTTATCATCGCCATCATGGGTGCAAACAAAGCAAAGAGAAGAGCAAGTGTTCATCAATTTTGTTGCAACACCAAGAAGACAACATCCAAAGGTCTCATGACAAGACATGCTCAAAATACCATTATGGTTGCAAAGAAGCCAACGGAAAGAGCAATTGTGCATCATACTTGTTGCAACACATAAATCATCTACAAGGAATATCAAGGGAGCATGAATGTCACAAAGGAAAACCAAAGCACTCACATGTTTGCACGCGAACCAAAGGAAAGAGCAATTGTTCAATTTGTTCGATGCAAAACATGAAAAAGGAAATAGAGGTTGGTCGGAGCCACAACTCTCATGGAAAATGCTCTCAAGAGCTCTTTTTGTCAACTCATGCTCAATTGAGGTTGACATTATGAAGCGTGAGCCATTACACACGAAATTCCATAAAAAGAAATTGTGTGCATGGTACATGAATGCATCATCCATTATGACGCATCTATCCATTTGCACATCACCAAACACACCAATAACAAAAGGAATGTATGACATATGTGAGTGGTCAATATGCAAAAGTAAGGGTAAATTCTCAACATGGCAAAAGGAAGAATCTCCAAATTTTGAGAAAGCTATGGGGGCATTCTCATAATACATCATATCAACATTATTGCAATCCAAGCATTGGAAAGAGAAATTGTTCAACTTCTTGGATGCAACAATGGGAGAAAATTGGAAAGATTCATAGCAAGGCATGGGTATGGAAAGATCATCACAATTAGGTAATTCCACATGATCAACATTGGTTTTGGACAAGGTATCACATGGGAATATGAAAGAAGCATATGTGGCATCAAAAGGATCATCCATAGCATGCAAGCAATCACAAGTCATCATGTCCACTAGTGGGATCATGGCATCATCAACACCCATATGCGTACCTTTGTAGTCCCACTCATGAGAGGTAGGTGTTGTGGTAGAGGTAGCGGCTTCCATGTAGCCGACTTGTTCATCATGATGTAGACATGGGGTGGCATCGTCTTCATCCTCCATGTACATCGTCTCCATCATAGGCACCATCATGTCGAGGCTTGGCGTCTCATCATCCATGGGACCTAGTACAATATGAGAAAACACACTAGAGGTAGAGGGTAAGTTGTTAGAAATCGAAATGGCCTCACTTGACCTATCAACTACCTCTCCCAACTCAAGGTGTGTATCACTCATTCCCTCAAAGTGGAAGCACTCAATCTCGCATATGGTGGAGGCACTCAACTCACTTGCACTCTCACTCAAGTGGGCTAGGTGTCTCTCATGCTCACATGGGATTGGTACCATTTTATCATTCAAGCACATAGGGATAGGCTCGGTAGTCTCAATTCCATTCGACGCCTTGGTTGAAGGGACACTCCCATGCTCAACCTCTTCACTTGGCTCGCCGTCACAAGTGGTAGCCTCTTCAATGCTCGCCTCCTTGGTCGAAGGGAAAATCCCATGCTCGACCGTCTTCTCGCCATCTTCATGGTCACCATCTTATAGTGGTGTGGACAATAAGCTCGGTGAAGAGTCATGTGAGGGCTTGAAGAACTTGGATAAGCCGGCGATGAAGTCCTCGCGGATGGTCTTGAGCTCGGCTTGCTCGATCTCGAAGTTGGCATTGTCGGTGTCGAGCTTGGTCTTCAACTTGTCGAGGTCGGCCTTGAGTTTGAGAAGCATATCTCGATCCTTCTTGGAGTGTGATTTACTCTTGGACGCCCTTTTGGTGGTGGCACGCGGAGGAGGCTCCATTTGATGTGTACTTGCCGCCAACTTGTATGTGGAAGTTGTTTCTTGATGGCGTGGCCTTGAGTGGCTGGAGTCCTCATAGTGACGTCGATGATGATCATGAGTAGATGCACGCCGATGAAGATCCTTGGTATTCCTTGACGAAGACTCATGTGCATAGGCACTTTGCGTTGGCCGCCGTCTCGAGGGTGAGGTAGCTTGACGTCGAGGAGGAGGGCGTTTCTCCTTGTCCTCTAGGTGAAGATGCCTTGAGCTCCGTCTCCTTGAGCTTGTAGGTTCTTGACGGCGGTGGCACTCTTGAGTTCTTGGTCTTGAGGATCGCCGAGGTGGGTACTCATCGTCGGTGTCGTCGTCCACATGATGTGTAGCGCGTGGCAGATCCTTGACGTGCCTTGAGGAGTCGTAGTCCATGTAGGGTCCCGCCACATCATTGGAGTTGTAGTCGTTGTAGTGGTCCGCCATGACGTTGATGCTTGAGGGATCGAAGTCGGTGTAGCTCGCCATGTCGTGGACGGTTGCGGCGTCATAGTCGTAGTAGTGGTGGTGCTCCACCATGTAGCCCATGCTCGTGGAGGTGTCGTCGATGTCGTGGTCCACCATGTCATCCATGCTCGGGGCGCCGTAGTCGTTGTCGCTCATGATGTCATCCATGCTTGGCGCACCATAGTCGTTGTCGCTCATCATGTTCTCATCATCATGGCCTCCATAGGATGCTCCGCTCTCACTAGACATGGTCAATCACAAGACAAGTGTATATATATGTGGAGTGGAAGGAACTAAGAAACCAACCTCACCTAGTAGATAGTATTGGAACTAGTGGACCATGCCAAGAGAAACCGATACACAAGAATGCGGGTGACTTGAATTTCAAAGATCCAAATGCAACTCCAAAACACACACGGCTTATGAGTGGATAGGTATGAATTGTGGAAAGCAAATGGAACAACCGGAAACCAAGATATTGTAAAGGCAAGTAGAGAACCACGATGACCACAAAGCAAATACAAGTCGATCTCAAAGGATAGGAGTGAAGCACATAGAAACACACGCTTTGGAAAGTGGGACTTGTGCAACCAAAATGAGCTAGTGATGGACCTAGCGAATACTAAAGCTCAAGTTACACAAGTGCAAGAGAAACCAACTCGATTGCAAATTATTGGTGGGCTACAAGATTTGCACAAAGATACCACACCTATGAATTTTTCATCGAGCTTGCGCGACCTACAAGAGATATGGCATTGAGGCTCTTTCTTTTTTTTTTCTTTTCTCTTTTGATTCTTTTCTATTTCTCTTTTGGCCTCTTATTCTCTTTTTTATTTTGCCTCTCACTTTGCTTGCCAACAACAACTATATCAACTAGCGCATACAAGGTTTGCTCGGAACACTACGAGGTATCAAGTGTGCAAAGCCCAAGCAATCATAGATGAGCTAGTCTCAATAGGTAAGATAGGCACAAAAGGCTTGGCTAACAAGTGATGCAAGGTGGGAGAAGATTTGGTGATGTTATACCTTTCGTCGACGATCTTCACCCGGGGAGTGGAATGCCTCTTCCTTGATCACGAAATATGGTGGCACTAGATGATGGATCAACCACTGTGGTGATGTAGAGCTTGTCGATAGCTTCGATTAGAGACGAAAATCACCAAAAACGGAGTCCGGAGTGAAAAGTTATGGCCAAAAC
This sequence comes from Puccinellia tenuiflora, assembly GCA_012064385.1. NCBI lineage: Eukaryota > Viridiplantae > Streptophyta > Magnoliopsida > Poales > Poaceae > Puccinellia > Puccinellia tenuiflora. Next base: position 344,686 of record QRDG01001243.1, read on the forward strand.
AATATTTCTGCAGGGGTGTCGGCCTGGGGGCCGGCCTGGGCCGAGATGGAGGCCGGCGGCTTCTGCCGGGGGTCCGGCCTAGAGGCCAGCCTAGGCCGGGCTGGAGGCCGGCCGGGCTACCTTCCCGTGACGCGAAAAAGTGCGATTTCGATGGAAAAACGGCCCGAAAAACACCAAATCGGATGGGAAATCAAAAGAATTTGGCCATGGGAACGCAAAGGGAGGTAGATCAACAAGTATAGCAATGGATCCACGGATCAAAACCTACCAAAACTCACAAGAATCTCAGATCGATCCAAAAGCAATTTGGGGCTATTTTTGGTGGAAATTTTCGAAATTAGCAAAATCAAAGAAAAAATTTGTGGATATGGGGGTGGAAACAAAGGCAAATCCGTGGCAACCCTTGCTCTGATACCATATGATGTAGGGGGTTGGCCCGATCTTCACGGATTTGAGGTGGGGAAGAGGATGAATACGAAGAACACGGAGGTGGAAACGAAGAACACGAGGGGAAAAAGGGCAAATCGTGGGGATAACTCGCGAAGCCTACAAGGGAGAATCACCCGGCAACAAACCCCCAGCGGAGCAGCCTCCGGATCCCAAAACCCAAGTCAACAACACGCTTAATGAAACCGATTTCTCTTACCGGCCGGTCCACCGATCCAATAGAATCACCGCAGTGAAAGATTGGTTTGCACTACTAGAGACACCTAAGTGAAAGAGTAGCTACAACAAGAGATTCATCATCCTCCTCGGAGGAACCCATCACGGGAAGGAGCAACGCTCAACTCTAGTTCATTCTTCTCTACCTCAAATGGAAAAGGGGGAAAGCTATTTATAGTTTTAGTACAAAGGGGGGAGAAAGGTGGGGGTCCGGCCTGGGGGCCGGCCTGGAGGCCGGCGGCGTCTGGAGGAGGCCCGGCCTGGGAGCCTGTAGCGATCCTGCCCTTTTAAAATAGGCCAAGATCCCTGTGTTATTGTGCTAGTCCCTGGATCGAATAGCTAGCACCACAGTTTAAGATGAAGTATCATACATTGCATCAAAATTCTATTACAACGTATGATCCAGAAAAATGAACCTTACAAATCGCATAGCCAAAGGCTAGCATGTTACAAAGTTCAGCAGCGGAAAACATATAATATCATGGAGCCACATCATCTTCATGTGCCACAGGCAGACATGTTGGTTGTAGACTCGAAACCCGAAAGCGTTCCTTACTTATCGTCGGAACAACCTGCAACGGTAAAAACGTTGCAGCCAAAAATTGGTCAGAACCATTGGAATGGATCTGGCAAGTGATACTTGTGGACTCATAAAGGCAAACTCCTATTAGCTATATGCATATTTGGCTGGTGGAGTTCAAGGCTATTTTGCATAAAGCCAACTTTATCCTATCTCTTCAAAACATTTCTTCAACATCTAAAAATGAGACAAGTATGGCATGAAAACCATTGTCTCTTCTACTCTTGTTCAGACTTCAAATTTTACTTGAGAAATTGGAATGTTGAGATTCTCCGTTGACATCCTTGTTCAGCTGCTCAGAATTGTCCATAACCGGGGACACGGCTATGATCATAGATTTACACTCTCGAGAGGTTGTGCACGTTCACCACAAGACTTCATCAACCCATTCTGTCCTTTACCTTCTTGAAGTGAAAAGGAAAGGTGAAGATGAAGACGAGACCTTTGGGAAATGTTCCCCGGTTCCTCTGGGCAGACCCATACAAGACAACATCCGCTGAGAACTGCCGGAATCGGGGCCTATAACTTACTTAGTCAAGGCAGAGCCATAATACCAAGTGGCTGCACTGGAAGCAATCTTCACACGGAGTAACTTCAAATCTCTTTGTTCCTGGGTGGCCGTCCACAAGTGCACATACTCGGGTAAAACCATAGACATGGCCCCGAGTAGCCAACTTCGCCTCCAATAGAGCAAACCAATTCCACCCAGGTGTTTGTTTAACTTAGTAGAAATTAACTTTCCATAGTAAAACTCATAGCGTAGCATTTCAATAATTCTACTAAGATATTGTATAGGTACTAGACACTTAGGATTATTCTAGGGTAATACTAAACGGGTCTAGCATAGCAATACTAATAAAACCTGACATGCAATTCTACTTAGAAAAAGTAAGCTACAATGCATATCAAAATACTTAGGAAATTTATGCAGTGAGCATCACTTGCCTTAGAATGTTGTCGTTGCTCACAATCTCTTTTCAACGTAAGATGATACTCTCCGTTCAATCTAAACAATATAAACAAACAACAAAGACAACAATACAACAATCAATAAAACAAGCATAACAATAAACATGGACAACAACAAAACAAAAGGGTTGGTGGTCCAAGTTCAACACATGATCCAATATGCAAAAAGAATCAATGCATTAGGATTTGTGGTTTTCCATTGAGGGTCAAAGGATGGTCTAAAGTTAAAAATAGGTTTGAAGGGTGGCTCAAAGGTTCTAAGGGTTGGTTTTGGTCTCTCTGGACAGAAGCAATTATTTGGGTATTTTTCTAATAAGAAAACAGGTTAAAAAGATTTATAGAATTTAAACTATATCAAAAATACTCAAATTGAGCCTTTGATTTTTAAATCAACAAAATAATGCTCAAAAATATTTTATAACAGAGGAATAACATTACACATATTCTAAGGTTTCTAAAACTATTTTTCTTGCAATTTTTGGACTTATAGAATTAAAGTTATGTTAAAATTACTCAAATCACACATTTGAAATTTGAATAATTTAAACTAACTCAAAACAGAAAACTAAAACATCAGAAAGATTCTACAGATCCCAAGGATTTCAAATATATAAAAATATTTGAATTTGGCCAAACCAATAAAAAGTTATAATAGATCTAAGTTGCAGGGTCTTTTCTGCTAAACTGCCATTTAAATCTAATTTGGGAAATTCCCAGGCCACGTGGGGCTGACTGGGCGCAGACGTGGCGCTGACTAGGCACTGACTAGATCTGCCACGTAGGCATACCGATTCGGTGTTAGTGGTTCTAATCGTGGCCGTCGATTTCAGATCCGACGGCTGAGGATCTAGGGTTTATACCAGACGGCGGCCGGGAGTCGCCGGTGAAGGAGCAGACGGTGGCCGGCGGCTCGGGCGTGGACGAGCTCGAAGTTCCCGTGGTGCTTGGGCTTCGGGAAGGTCACGACGGTGTGCAGGAGGATACGGCGGGGTCGATGGAGCGGACGGAGAGCTCGATTGCGTCCTGGCACGGCGAGGGGGAGCAGCCGGAGGTGCGGCGGCGGGAGGAGCGTTCGGGTCGATGAGGAAGACGTCGATTGGCTGCGAAGAAAAATGAATGGAGAGGTCAGGGAGGTGCGCCGGGGAGTGGGGGTTGGAGTGATGCCAAGAACGGGCCGCGGGGACCCCTTACCTCGCCGGGAACGAGGAAAGACGGCGGCGGACAGAGCAGACTCCGGCGAGCAATTTCGCCGGCCTGGCGGCACGAAAAGAAGGGGGAGGAGAGGGGAAAGAAGGAGGGGGGCAGGGGCTTTTATAGGAGGGGCTCGGAAAGCAAATCAATGGCCTTAACGGCGAGGAAATCAAGCGCAACAATCACGGCCGAAAATGGCGTGGTTGCATTTTGAAGACGATGACGTCAGCATGACGTCATCCCTTCCTTTTTCTTTTTATTTTTCTGTTTTTCTTTTCCAGATTTTGAAATAATGCTCCAAATCAAGTCAAATAAATCTGTAAAAATTTGTAAAATTCAAAACAGTCATTTTTAACACTTTGGAACTTTTTCCATAATTTTTCAAAGTTTGAAAAATTCAAATAATGCATAAAGACTTATTTGACACCTTTATGTTATTTTAATAAATATGGTTTTAATAAATCTTTTGAATTCAAATAAAATCCAGAAAATTTGTGTGAGTAATATCATTTAAAATAGTAAACTCAAACAAATAATTTGGGACAAAACATTTTAATTAAATAGATTTTGATAAATCCTTTTAAATACCAATGCCCATTTAATTAATAGGCTTTGGCAAAAATAATTAAAATACTTTGTCAAAAAGGTTTTTAGGATTTTAATAGAAATCCAAAATACTATTTTATTTCCAAAACTTTAAATCTTGAAATCAGAAGACAAAAGAATATTTAAAAAAATATATCCCTTTGAATAAATCAAAATAATCTTTTATGATGGTTTTTCTTGATTTTTGGAGACTTTATTTACTTAATAATAAAAGTTTTAAAATTTTGTGATTTTTAAAACATTCCAAAATTTGGGATGTTACAGAGCCGGCCTAGGCCGGCCTGGAGGCCGGCAGCGTCTGGAGGGGGACCGGCCTGGGGGCCGGCCTGGGCCGGCCTGGAGGCCGGTAGCGTCTGGAGGGTGCCCGGCCTGGGAGCCGGCCTAGGCCGGCCTGGAGGCCGGCAGCGTCTGGAGGAGGCCCGGCCTGGGAGCCGGCCTAGGCCGGCCTGGGGGCCGGCTGGCTCCTGCCTTGTGCTTTTGCCTTGACGCTTCCTCCTCCTCATCCACGCGTACGCCTCGGATGAAATCAACTCTTGGGCTTCCTCGGCACCTCCCATCGGCTTCGTATCCATCGTGTCAAACCTAACAATGCAAAGGGGCGGATGCTCAAGTAGCAGACCATTCCAAAGGGTAGGAAATGAGATCTCGAAGAGGAAGGAGTTCACCTTTGACGCCCATGGTGACTTGGCATGTGTCGGGTGGCTTGTCATGGTGATGGACGTGGGTTGGGCTACATCACGTCGCTTTCGTTGCGGGTCACATGACGACACAGGACGGCGAGATCTCCATCGACGACTCCACTTGGGGTCCAGAATTCGACTCGCTCGAGTGCGGATATCATGTTTTCTTCGGGCAGATCGATGTCTTCATTAGGCTTGTCAGCATTGGAGAAGAAGAGATCTCCGTCTCAGGAGCCGTCACCATCGTCCAGTCCGACGGCGAGGAGTCCATCGGGAACACGGAGCAAGTATACTATGACACACAGATCTAGGAGGTGCAAGCCCAGGAGGCAGAGTACGGCAAGTCAATCCTACCCTTGTTCGAGAATCGGCCTCGCTACGATACCCAGGAAGAGGAGTACGAGGAATCGCCGAGTCCTACACATCCGGTTGCGATCTACATGGCGGGTCCTGGCGAAGGAGCGGCAGCTTCTGGAAGCAACTCGGCCGTCCCAAACGTTGACCCAGCTATACTCACCGTGGCAGTAACCCCGGACAACTCCGCGGCACGAGCGGTAGAGCTCGAGGCAGCACGAGTCGCCATGGAAAAGCAGCTTCAGGACCTAGCCGCAGAGAGGCAACGCATACAAGATGACGCTAACCCTCTTAGATACTGAGGCTCGCATACTCCAGGATCGGCGTGAGTTCACCACAATACAACACAAAAGGTATCGGAGCCAGCTCATAAGAGGAGCTAACATGGTTGACCCAACAACGCTCTTTCAAACACCAGGCACAACGACGAGTCCTGCGGCAGGAGCCGGCACAACCGCAGCAGGAGCCACCGCGGCGGTACCAGGAGTCGGCACAACCGCAGCAGGAACCACCGCCGCGCCAGAAGCAGCAACAGCTGTGGGTGCGAATATGCCAGCACCACCATCACCAAAGAGGTTTCATACCCCTTGCTGGCCATTATCCTACCCAATGGACAATGTCTATGTTGTGATACGTCCAATTATTTCACATCATATATATGTTTTAATGAAGTTTGTTCAGCTATCACTTACTGTATAGATAAGGATTCAACAGCTCCGGTGAAGTACATGTATAAGGAAAACCCTTTATACTTGAAGCCCCGACGGAATGTATAGTATACTCCAAATTCTTAGGGGGTAAAGAAGAGATATAGCAAAGAGAAATATCAATTGTAATCATTTGAACATAAGACTTTTGCCCGAAATTCATATTGGTTCTTGTGATCCCAAGGTAGAGACATGCATGAGCTCCACGAAAGGACGACACTGAGTCCATAAACACATCCTCAAAAGCTCTACGCAGGCATTGCTGCTACTACCACATGCATAGAGGTTACTTGCTTCAACACAAAGGACGCTAATCTAAAGATGATCGCTGTCAAGGGCACCACAATACGCGTGTGAGCTGTTATCAGAGTCACATGACACTAACGGTTCTTCTTGAAGGCGTCCCGGAGGACCGAGTGCGAGCAGAGCACCCTTTCCCCGCCGTGCTTGATCGCGTGGAGCTCGCACAAAGCACGGCCAGCGACCTTCCACACGAAGCCGCACAGGCGGACGTTGTCCTGCCGCAACGCGTACTCGTACACGATTTGGTAGATCACACAGGCCTCGCCGAACACCTCGGACCATTTCCTTGGGGTACTGTCGAACTCCTCGGCGTCATACAGCATCTGTAAGTGTAACCGGGTTTGATTTTGTCACGAGAAAATCTCTGAATGTTGACCACTCAATGAAGAGGATGACGTAAACACAAGATGCTTACCTCCCTATATGTTCTGTAAAGCTTTAAGAACCTACTGTCTCTCTCTTCTTTGCTGTAATTCACATCGTAGATGGCTGAGCTCTCCTTTCGATAGTCCTCGTAACGGTTTGTCCACAGCTCCCTGCACTCATCGGTTACCAGTTCCACTTCCTCCGTAAAACACGACAGAAGCGATATATCTGAAAAAACACAATGGACACAGGAAAGAAGACAACAGGTAAAGCACTGTTTGAAAATTGCAGCGAGCTAGAAGTATTGTTATTGTCGATTTTCCGTCAAAACAGATTTATGCATTGGACATCCAATCAACATTGACATAATAGAGAAGTACAAAACAAATTATAAATGTGTGGTTCTTTGGAAATGAGAAACTTCCTAAGAAGAATACCAAAGGGCTCGATTAAGAAGGAAAATAATACTTGAGAAGCCAGTGGATCACTGGACCCCAAGTCATGTTCTCTGGAAGGAACCAAAAGCACCATCGCAAGTCTAATCCGTACGTGGTGCGCTGCTCAATGCTGAGCAGAGGCAGATGAAGCCTATCATCTTCTCCAGCAATCATGCCAAGTACATGTATATTATGTTGGTTAAGTTTTTTAGCAAGTAACCGTGGCTTGTGATGTTAAAAGGATCATAACTGTGGTTTGTCATCACAAGGTGCACAAAATCCTCCTTACGCTCTTGGAGAACCTGCATTTTACTGTAATGGCATGAAGAATGCACTATTATGAACAGATCCTTGCGCGCTTCAAACATGCTAGAATTACACCAAGATGGCCAATTATCATTGGAACAGATTGCTCTAGGCCAGTGGCGGGCACCCATTATGAATTTATGATCGATTGAGCGTCAAATGGATTTTTTTCCTACTTGTTATCCCTAAAGATTTATTGTATACATAATAACATGTGACCAATAAGAAGCTATTTTACAGCAAAAAAAACAGGCTCTATTCTTTAAAAAGTAATGCCAGAGGAAGGATATGTATTCCGTTCCATATACACAAAAGGAACCAACATGGGCAAGGTAGAAATAGCAACTTACTGATTGGAGGAATAATTTCACACTTCCGTGATAGTGCTTTATCATATATTTTGCCCATCACTGAGGTTGAATGGTAGAAAGGATATGGTTTCCTTTCCATATAATGTGGATATTCTTTTACCCTCAGTGCATGAGGGACGGCGATCTATTTGAAAGATAGGAAAAGAGTAAAAAACAGTTAAAAGTTACAAACCATCGTTTTCTCACAAATGATAAGAAATTTACTAACCAAAATTCAAATCTACACATGCCGCTCTCCTGCGTGGTATTTTTAATTAAAAAAGGCATTTCTTCTTTTTCGGCGTTACATACTTCGAACGTTTCACATCATCACATGGCAACTTCATCAAATAATTCACAAAACCACATATACAATTTAAAATTATATATCAAGATGGGCAGTATTATATTAATGTAATCTTACTAAGAACACAACCTAAGTTACTATCTGGTGATATTACTTATTAGCAGATGCAAATGAGTAATAGTTAAACTGTTGACTCCCCTCCCTAGGACTGCTGGGTGCCCAGATGCAAAATATTAAGATATATAAATCATTTTTATTTTCATTTTGGATCCTTCCTTATAGATACCTAGTTTTTTTTTTTTCTTGAGTGGGCTCTCCCTACTGTTCTCATACTAAAATTCTCATACTAAAGTAAAGTTTTAATATTATTCGTAGTAGCATGCAAAGCAATAAGCAACTCAACCGGTGGACTTGCTATAACTCGCCTCTAATTAGGCTTACTAACCCTTGCAAATTCTAATTCCTGAACTGGAAGCGACAGAACAGCCCTTTTAGAAATAGACCACAAACAAGCTAATAACAGCACACAAACAGTGAAAATGGGGTGTCAGAACTACAAAGCATTGGTGACCATTATATAAAATAACCTCATTCCCTGTCTTTGGAGCATCGAGAGCATCATAATAAATATCAACTAATTCAAGCGTCTTAGTCTTAAGTTCCAATTCTCTTCGGTTTTCTCGAACTGTCAAGAGTTGATCCATATAGGTCAACCAACAGTCTGCTGCTGTGCCCATCACATGACTGAAAGCAGGAAAATACAAATCATGTTAGACCACATAACTTGTAAAATTCATAAGTATCTATTAAATGGTCACGACAAAACTAGACAGCTAAATCATACTGATCAGGGTGATTTCCATTTATGTTTGTGATTTCAGCTGGCAAAGCTAATAATTAGATGGCATCTATGGTGATAGTTTTTTTTTTTGTGGATCATATATGGTGATCGTTCGAGTTGGAACGACAAATGAAGAAATTAATATTATCTACAAAGGAGACCAAACTAATATGTAAACACAGCACAAATCCAACAGCGAAAACTGAGGCTTAAAATGTATAATCAAGAGATTTTTAAAGGATATAATTGCCAAGATGATTTTTTTTCTTAAGTGCTCCGAAATTTAATAATTTATGATCTGAAATTCTCAACTAGCCATGATTTTGGCTCAAAAATTAATATTATCTATCACAAGATTTAAAGTACGTGTTAACAATAAATTAAAGTAAACATTAATTGGACGCACGGTGCTTGTTTTTTAATTGCCAAGACACAATCCAGACTTCTTGGAGGCTCTGACAGGCAATAACATAGCAATAGGATAATAAATAATACCTGGGTGCAAATCTAGCTGTCAAGAATTGAGAGAATAACAGGCTTTCCAGCTGGGGTTCATCCCGAGGCTTCTTTTGATCAGTCTTTTTTGGTAGTTTTCTCTGAACCCATGGTTCAGATGGTCTGAAGTGCTCCAGTAACTGAAAAGGTCATTTTGTAAGAGAGTGGCAGTTTTGCAGAATGATGGCATACATAACACTTTGGTACTAAAATAAGGCTACAAAGATACAAAAAATATATGGAAACAATGGCACTGAGTATTGACAAGTGAACGATTCTAAAGAAACACAATAATATAACTCAACAGCTTATTGAGTTAAAGAAGCCACAACATATGCATCAGATCTATATTTATCAAATAATATTAACAAAGATCAAAGGGGAAACAAAATATATTATTGTGTTCAACCACATGTGTTTCCATACGACCTAGCTAGTATCTTTCATACCAGAGAGTATGCAACAAATACAAATATTTAGGTAGTATATATTTAAGTAGTACGTATATTTTTTTGGCATGCTCTTCTATTATATGTAAATACACGAAGGTGGTGCTCCAAAGTGATCTAAAATATACTACTAAATACTATTGACTCATTTGAGAACATGATGAGATGGGAGGGGATCTTGGTGGGGCTGCAAAATGAATAGTTGACTGTACAACGCGAGAATAAATAAGCCGACCTGTGGGTTTCTTGAGACGAAGAACATGTCACCATCGTAATCGCCGCCTGCCATTTCATCAGCTAAAGGTCGTGGCCCAGAAATAGGAAAAAGTATAACATATTTGGAGAATCCCACGATATTCTTCTCTAAATTAGGAATAGGAGTTGCAGTCAGGACATGTACATCTCCAAAATGTAACCCAGGATATCTGTAGACAAGAACCTCTCCAGAAAGTTGCCCATTCTCACTGTTTAAATGAATAAAAATTAGTAAGAGTGTAGAAGCTGACACTTCGTCTTAAGAGTGCCTTTTTGGAGGATTTGTATTGACATTAATTAAATGCAGAGACGCCCCCACATTCTATGTTACCCTGATATTATGTCATTAGTCTTAACATATAGTTCAGGAATCATGAAGCCAGACTTTAGACCAATCTGATGACAAAATTGCTTCTGAACATACTATTTGCCATGCATTTTCGTTCACGACGAAAGGATAGTCCAACTACTAACGAACTAAAAATGTAGTTCTGTAACATCTCTATGATATGAAATAAAATAAAAGGTACAAAACCATCTAAGCGGATGTTAGGTACAAATTTTTTAGGGCATTAAACAAAAGGACTTTCTGGTCTAAAATGAACTCAAGAGATGAAAGTCAGAAAGATTGTACCATTTGGCATGTCAATATTATAAGGAACTTGAAAAATTGATTGGGAGAAACCAATGTCTTGTGTATGTTAAAGAATAGGTACAAAATTTTTAGGGCATTAAACAAAAGGACTTTCTGGTCTAAAATGAACTCAAGAGATGAAAGTCAGAAAGATTGTACCATTTGGCATGTCAATATTATAAGGAACTTAAAAAATTGATTGGGAGAAACCAATGTCTTGTGTATGTTAAAGAAGAGCGACATGAATTCCCCCTTCTTATGCAGAAACTTTCCAAGGCCCGCCTCATGGTATCCAAGTTGAAAGAGATAAGTTGAAGTATGGTCATCTTTTATTGGGACGTACTATTAAACCAAAATTGGGATTATCTGCATTAAAATTACGGTAGAGCATGTTATGAGTGTCTACGTGGTGGACTTGATTTTACCAAAGATGATGAAAACGTAAACTCACAACCATTTATGCGCTGGTGAGACCGTTTTGTCTTTTGTGCCGAAGCTATTTATAAAGCACAGGCCGAAACCGGTGAAATTAAGGGGGAAGAAAAAAGTTGAAAAACATCAGGAAGACATAATGGATTACTCGATACTTAGCACTTACTGTATGACACAAACTTCATGGGGCAATAGCGTCCCTGTTGGGTCTATTGTGCCCTTCAGATTGTAAGATTCATCGATGGGAATCCTTCCTAGTTTGATACCTTCCCTTTCCTCTCGAACCATTGTAGTGAGCTGGTGTTTCAGATATGCGTCATCCTCGGGGTGAATTGCAGACAGAATCATCCGTGCAGACATTGCGTCATCCATGTAATCATGATTGTATGCGACTGTAAAAATAGACATTATTAATAGAAGGTCCAAGCCATGGCTTCAGTCTGACTGGGTGAATATATACGTAAAATGGAATAATAATTGGAACATGAAGATTTTCCGAACATAACAGAAATATAACCCCTGCCACATAATGTAGTATGAGCATATGATCAATTCACATTACACAATATGTCAAACTGACCTTCCAGGGCATCAGTAGCATTATGAAAATCTTTCTCAACATCTTGTAGCGCCTTCTCTGCAAGCTCCAAAAAATAATTTGCTGGAACCCCTCCATAATGAAGCAATGCAATTAAGAACCTTGATGTAAAGGCTCTTTTTGGACGGTTGCTGAAAGGGGATGATGTTAGTGTCAACCAAAAAGAAAGGATACCAAAACCCTAGATAACTACCAAGGGAAAAACTTTACATTTATCAAAAGCGTAGTACTATGACTATATAGAAATTAGATTTATGAATTTCGGCTACCAGAACCAATCGATCAAAGCTTAAAGCAGTGAGTAAGTGCGAGCAACCCTATTCATACGAAAAAATAAAATAAAAACACCCGTCACTATAGCAGCCGGTAGCATTGTTTTAAAGAAGAACAATCAGACACTAGTCACTCCGGTGAGTGCAAATTAATTCCACCTCATGCGGGAGTTGAACCCTGGTAGGCGGGTTGAGACTGCTGCACCCTCACCAACGGAGCGACACGAGTACACTAAATAGGTGTTCAGCATATAAGATTCAATCAAAGGCTAAAGGGAATATGACCAAAATACATCAAGTTTGATCACTTGTGTTAAGTGCCACCTCCAATCAAAGAGTTCTGAAGGATAAAATGATAAAATACATACGTATCCGATCATACTAACTATTTTGGTCTGAAGACCAGATCAACATGCTCCCTCCATCCCCACCCTAAATTTGAAGTCATATTTGTTTGTGCAAGTCAGTTGGAACAAAAGGAATCCTTTTTGCCATGAATAGTGGACTCTGTAGCTTGTCCTTCCCTTTCCCACATCCTTTAAGTTTGTTGGCAATTCGTTATTCTTGTTTCTTCAAAGGAAAATTCATTTTGACTGTGGAGTTCGAAATGGTGATTTTTGTAAACTAAGAGCAACTCCAGCCGTCCCCCGAGAGCCCCCCCAGGACCCCCTTTTTGACGCCGGCGGATCATCATTTTTCCCGTAGTCGCCCCCCCAGCGCCCCCCCAAGGCCTCTTTTTTCGCCGGATTTGGCCCAATTTTTATCCGGCGTCCCAGGCCGAACCCAGCGCCCCGGGTTCGGCCTGGGGGTGCCGGCGAAAGGGAAAATGGCGCGAAACGGCGCGGAGCCGAGGGAAACCGCGCGAAGCATCCCGTGGACCCGCGGTGTCAGCCGCACAACCGTTTCGTCGTCCTCATCGCCTCGCCTTCCGCGTCGCATTACTGCTCTGCCGCCGGTCAGGCGTACCGCCGTCGAGTCAAATCGGCCACGCGGCGGAGTTAGGCGCGCCGTAGTTATTACTGCCCCGCCCTCTCCCCCGCCGGTATTTATTTACTGCACCCGCACACCGCCGATCACACACTCGCCGCACTTCCTCACCGAGCATACACCCTCGCCGCGCTTCCTCTCGATCACCGAGCGCACACCACACCCAATGGCTAGCGGCGCGGCGGCGAACGGCTTCGGCCGGAACTGGCTTAAGGAGCGGGAGGCACGTCTCCTTCACGAGGCGGGCTACCCATGCCCACCCGGCATGAAGCTCCCCGGAGGAGGATGGCGGCTCAGCCAGATGGGGATCCCGATCCCCCCCATCCCCACCGCCGACCGGCGGTGGGCCGAGATCTACGCCGTCCGCGATGAGCTGACGGCGGAGCAGCAGGAGGATCCCGCCTGGCACCCGGAGAACTCCTCGACGTGGGTGCCTTTCTTCGAGGACCGCCACGAGCGGCAGCTCAACGACTTCCCCGGCCCGAAGGACCTCGCCCCCTCCCGCAACAACAGCGAGGGCCGGAAGGACTGGTGGGGAGTCCCCGGCCGCTCCCTCCAGGCCGTCCTCGACCACATCGAGGGCGGTAACGAGCCGCCGCTGCAGGGCCCGGCGAGGAGGGGACGGCGGCACGGATGGGAGCCGAGGAGGATGGCGTGCTCGTCGTCCTCCTCCTCCGACGCAGGAGCCCGCTCCTCGACGCCGCTCGCCAGCGTCATCAAGCAAGAGCCGGCGGCGCCCTCGCGCGGCATCGTCATCAGGGAGCCGGGCACCGGCGGCGGGAGCGGGAGCTCCTCCCGCCTACTGACGCCGAAGCGGGAGCCCGGCACCGGCGTCGTCGGCCGCGCCCTGAAGAAGGCCTTCAGAAAGAAGGCCGTCGTCAAGGAGGAGCCCTGCGACGAGGAGGCCGCGATGGCGGCCGCCCTGGCGGCCAGCCTCGACAACGTCCCTCCGGCGCCGGAGGATTTCGCCTGTGCGTGGTCGACCCGCGAGCACGAGCGGGAGGAGGAGGAGCGCAAACAGCGCGTCGAGGCCGAGCAGCGGGAGGCCTTCGAGCGCTACGGGCGCCGCAGCCGTCGTGCCTCGCCGGAGGTCGTCGTCCTGGACGACGACGACGAGGAGGCCGGCACCAGCACCAGCCGGTGGCTGACGCCGAAGCAGGAGCCAGGCACCGGCGGCGACGGCGAGGCCGGGCGTGTCCCTACTCCCTGCTGCTCCTCCGAGCTATGGCGGCGGCGGCGACTCCGACGACGGGGAGGACTACACCGTCTTCTACAGCCGCCTCGGGCTGTAGACGCCGCCGCAGTTTTTTTTCTTTTTTTTTTAGTTTTATTGTAAAATATCGCCAAATATCGCTAATTATCACCGAATATTATGAAGTTTCGTCGAATTTTATGAAGTTTCGTCGAATTTGATGAAATTACGTCTTGTTTTCGCCGTACCGTCTGGGGGTCACGACTGGGAACCACTCCAACCGCACGCCATTTTTTTTCGCCGGCGCCCCCCCAGCAAGGCCAAAAAACGCCGGCAATTCGGCCGGGGGGGCCAACGGCTGGAGTTGCTCTAAGTACTTGCTTCTCCACGATTTAATAGGAACTTCACCATTTTGAGTCAAACTAACATCGCCTGAATGATCACATCTTAATTATGGTTTTTGCCCCCTACTCATACCTAAATCCAGTAAGCACAAGTCTAAGTTGCTTACCTTGTAGAAACTATCTCCAGTGAGTTGAAGCATTGGCCGCGTGGTAAACTTGGATCCGATGTTACCTTTATCATTGATGGTCTTATATGAATAGTTCCGCTAGGAAGCTGCGATAGAGAACAAATACATTATCACGGACTTTGATGAAAATGGTTCGGTTGCAGAAGAAAATTAAAGATTTTATTTCAACTTGTCCATGTTGACAACATAACATAGAATTAGAAAATGATATTTATTGTGACATTTATGATATTACTAGTACCGAATTATCAGGCCAATAGGACAATACAATCACTAAAATCATACTGCCATCACGGACTCATGATATAATGTAGATTGTACACACGGAGGGCATTTAACACGCAAAAAGGTATAATCAACAGAAATGAAAAATAAGCAAAGTAAAAAATCAATCAAGGTAATATTTAAAGCAACCATTAGTGATTCAACCTGCCAATTTTCTAAACAAGAAAAAGCCTACTAAAAATAATTTCAAGAACATACCCTTCTATCAACAAGCAGGGTCCCCTTTACAGCAAGTCCGTCGTAGAACATACGGACCTGCATAAGAAGAGGCTAGAGAGAGAGGGAGGGAGAGCAAACTGATAAGTTATATAACAGTATTTGAGAAGAAACAGATAACCTCATCAAGTTTTCAGTTCACCGAATACATATCGTAGTAAGGTATATCTTGAAGTCATGGTCATGCTATTTCCATGTTCACTACGGGATTTAACCGGGGGAATAAAAGGATGTTTTGGGAACTAATGTAGACCCTGTGTCCATGTATACCATGTGATCTTCCAACCACTAAACATTTAGGATGATAAATCCTAATATAGGGAGCATATCAGTAAATGTTTCAACATGAACGCAGAAACAAGAAAACAACAGATCGTGGATATATAGTTAACCAGGTAAATATGAGGGAAACATATGATTCAATGATTACGGTACTTCTTTAGGTGAGTTCACAAGTAAAATAAGGTTCCACCTAAACACCACCGATCCTATCCTTCATAGACGCAAGAGTTGGTATACCTATGATATTCATGTTCATAAGCTTCCACCATAGTCAGTGATAAGAATGCTATTGCATGTGCACTATATATGTACGAGGTCTAGTTCCGGATTCATATTGTGAAGAGAGATTAAACTAATTACTCTGCCATAACTTTATCATACAGGATCTGTGATTTTATCCTAGCTTTATGTTCTAGAATGATACAGAGATCTCATATTTCTTTTAAAATATATATGCAAATGGATAAAAAATAAATGACATTCTGATATCATGTAGTTTAAGGGAAAGAAAAGCAGGCACACACTTGCAGGTCATGAGTCCTCAAAACTTTTCCCTTAAAGACACTTGCAGGGCATTTCTTGGCTAAATCTTCTGATACCAGGCCAGTCCCATCACTGTGAATTGAAGTCTCCCCGTGACTGAGAACAACGTTTCCATTTTTATCCTGGAATATTCCACTGGATATAAATGGTATTTTCAATAGCAAGATAAAATACCAGAGAGAAATATAGAGATATTTACTTTGCAGGGTAAGTCCTCGATAATTTTAACTTTCACGTTTGATAGGTCATCAGCATCCAGTAGTGTTGTCGTTTTTGACAATATTAAAGAAAACCTGTGTCATTCCCAGAGAACAAACACATAAATTCCACTCATAAAAAGGGACAGTTATTGAAGCCACAAACAATGAGAAAAGACAGACAGAAGAAGTGTCCAATGTTCGTTTCAATTGTATAGGATGTTCAATCATCCCAAATGCAGTAACAATGGAAGAAACATGGGAAAGGAAAAAAAAGGCCATAGGTTTGTTTAAAACCATCAGCCGTGTTGTAACATTAAATCAGATTTCCTGTCCAACACGGCAACACCTCCCTTTGCTTATTTTTTCAGTAGCCGTTTCAATGCAGATCACAAAAGCACTCCTCTAGTAACGGGACGTATCCTAATATATGCTGAAAGGTACGCATTAAATAGTTGTAACAGCGAAACAGAAGCAATAAGATTCCTAACCTGGCCACATATTTCGCAACTGTTGGAACGGTGTGAATATGCATAAAGCTCTTTCGGACCTCATCAATTTGTTTATTGGAAAAGATATAAGGCTCGTCCCTGTCCCAACCTGACTCGGTGCGAACAAAGTAGCATCTAACTGAAGAGCTATATTTGTGGTTTCCCTCGTTCTTTCCGTTTTCCTGTTTTCTCTTCTCCTTCCCTCCATCTTTGTAAACTGGCAAGATAGGCAGACAAGTCAAGACAAACTCCAACTGAACCAGTGAAGTTACTTAACATGAGACACAGCTCATTTCAGTACAAAAGAGAGTAGCATCAATGGTAAACATAAGTATAGAAAATGGAGAAGTAGTAAACTTTCCACTTCTATCTAAGTAACCGAGTGGCTTATTGCAAAATCGTAAACTATCAACACAAAAATATCACTTTGTTGAAAATAGCACAAATTTATGCCAGTTTATAAGCAGGGAAACTTCTCATGATTTCATCTACTTACTGCACTATAGTTTACAGAACAAGGACGAAACCTAGAAGAAAATATTGTTACAATTAAGCTTCATTCAAATATGTCACATCAGAAACAAAGACAAGCATAATGTTCTCATCAGAAAGTGTAACTTCCATGCCATGATCACCATGTATTGCAATCATACAATGAAAAAAGATTAGGAAACATATTTAAAAAAAATTGGCATGAGCGTCAGGAAAAATTAGAGGGTATGTTTTACTATGTTATTTCTCTGTATTGTGCTGGATTCTCTTGGTCCTTAGTAGTTAGTACCATAGCATGCATCCTAGGCATGGTGCCTACATCCCGCTTAACAGATCTATAATGAGAATGTGGGTAAGGCAGAAGTTAACTGAAGAGTTGACTAAGCTGTGAAGATAGAGCAGAGGTTGGCAAATCGGTTGGTTTCTACTTGCCAGTTGGACATGGAATCTCTACTAGCAAAATCCTTTACTGTGGTTAAAAAACATTAAACTAGAATAAGATCTTGTTGGGTGATTTAAATATTCTGGTTTCTAGCTAAAACACACTCTGGGTGAACTGTGGTCCAGACAATATATCAATATTCTGGTTTTTCGCCAACATTTACTCTGTGGCATGTAGTAATAACTTTAGTTGCAGTCTTTACGCAGTTGTCCTAGGCAGTAAAATTTATTTTTCATTATCCGTTCATCATAGGCACATTATACCCTGGAATGCTTCGGTTTTGAAAGCTGCAACTGGCTTTAGTGTGCTTGTGGAATAGTAGTCCACTAAATATATCAAATCAGATGTCTGAGTATTGCATTGTAAATAGATACGATTACATGCTACATTCGAAGTGGTAACTTACTCAGAAATCGGTAACGACGCAAACCCAATACGATCCCCTCTTCAGCGACCTGATCGTAGGTATCACCGACGTTTGTATGACTGGGCATTTCTGGAAACTTCACTACAAGTATATTATCGTCACCAACAACTTTCTGGAGATGATTCTTTCCGTTCTCAAAATATGGCCCCTGAAACCAATCAAAAAAATCTGAAGTTCTAATGTATTGATATATTGGTACACAAAGAGCATTATTAAATCAGCTTCCCAGGTAGTATGAAACAAATAAGAATGAAGATAAGTCACTGTATTGATGGTGTCTACTAGACTATCACAGCCATGACTTACATTTTCCTAAAAGTGGATTTAATGCAAGCTTGCACTTGAAATTACCAAAGAAAAGTGAATATAATCAAGTCTAATGTTCCACCATTAAAGAACAAAATACATTCAAAGCTGGCCATGCCATTTCATGAATGCATTCAAATATGAGCATTCAATAAGTTTCAACGGGAAAAATGATTTTGCACATATAAATCGCAGATTTGGTGCCCACGACCAGGTTAAAGAAGACATGACACTGAAATTCAACATGAAATTTTGCAGGTGCCTATAACATCGATATACAGATAAATTTCTGGGTGCATTTGGGGTAGTGCAGCAGGCAAGCACTTCCCATAAAACAGCGAAATGTTCCACTAGGAAATATCAGTAGACTGAAGAGAAAAGATCAGAATAGAAGTGTATCATGAGGAAATATCAAGTAACAAAGTCTCGGCTATAGGAGAGCTAGGAAACTTTCAGACCTTGAAGATTGTTAGTATGGATTCATCTTTTATCTCAATGTAGCAGTGGTACACTTTTGTCTTCATAGGATCCCAATCAAGGTTCTGCGAGTATCAGTTGGACAATAATTCCATAAGACACATGTTAGCATGTTACTATACAGAAAAAAAAACACAAACAGAGGAACTGACTTATCTGAACAGGACTGCTACTACTACTTGAGTCTACAGCAAGTTAGAGGAGATGCATAATGGCTTGTGCGTATAAACATTATGGCCACAAAGCTTTGAAATAAACATTATGATGCTGATTTCTTTTGTTTCCTTAGAAGAATTCGTATGAATGTATGTTATACAGAAACATATATGTAGTTTCTCTAAGATACGAGCAAGATTGTACCTGGTTCTAGTAATTGTTAGCAATCCTATTCTTGGTTCTTCATAGAAAGATGGCAGCTTGGTGCCACTAATATTTAGTTCTTCCATCCTTGGTTAAGTAAATTAACTAAAAAATACTCCCTCCGTTCACTAATATAAGATGTTCTAGTTTTTTTTAATTTGTATGTATCTAGGCACGTTGTAGTATGTATGTTCACTCATTTTAGTCTGTATTTAGTCCATATGGAAATATCAAAAGCATCATATATCAGTGACTGAGGGAGTAGTATTTAACAAACTTATATATGTGAAAACATCATAAGAAGAAAATGAATCTAATAAAATAACATGTACACATGCTGGTTTGGGGGTATGGGGGGGGGGGGGGGGGGGGGGGGGTTGATATCCTATAAATATCTATGTTCTAGATTGTGAACCTCAAACCTGAGAAATCGTAAGGTATTGTAGCCATGAGGAAACATAACTGACAATAATGCATAATATAATACAAGTTCAATACATAGCACTACCTTTCTTCTTTCAGATTCTGCTATAAATTTGTGGCCAAATTTGTGCCAGATTTCTGGCTCAAAATCATCCATTGGAAGTGAATACAGGGACTTAATATATTGTTCCTGTAGCTCAAACACATCCTCTATCTTGTTCCTATAAATGAAGGCAAAACCGATAGCAACAGCATAACACAGGCAGCAAAAGTCCAGAACAAATTGTGCATTGATGTAGAATTATTAAGCTTTAGATAATAATTAATCATAATAAATGAAACAAAAAGGTTATTGGTAATTTAGCTGCTAGGGGTAGCAGACAAGAACCCCTTATTTGCAAAAGCTGGATGCATTGAGGAGACTTACCCTGCAAGGTACACATAGATCAGGAAAATTTTATCAAACTGTAACTCCCCAAGGGCTACCATCTGACGGCTCGCTCTTGCCCTGAATTCGTTTGCATTGGCAAGGGGTTCTGATGTCTTCATGTGTGGCGGGGTTGGCGGTGTTTCAAACCCTACGACTCTCGACGGGCCTCTCAGCTGAGATAGACTGTCTGTGACGTTTCGCACAGGGCTTGGGGTGGAAGCCATTCTTGGTGGTGAAAAAACGGCATGCCGGACTGGGCTCTGATTCCCCACCTGATGCTGTAACGGATCATCACCTGATTGATCAAAGGCACCGTCATTAGAAAACAAAAATAGCCAAAGTAAACTGGGATGTGAAAGAGTCGTCAAATCTATAATTACAGCCAAACAGACGAGCATGAATCAAATGGTGAAATGAACAGGCTCCAAAATAGTAATAACTTGAGAAAGAGCAACACGAACATCATGTTTGAAGCAGCCCTCTGTAGGAGTCCTCAAGTACGAGAGCAACGAGAACTTGAGCATTGGATTAAAAGATCAAGAAGACTACAAGGAGCTACTGCCTTTATATGACGTTGCTAGGGTTCCCTCCGCCGGTTCCCCTGTTTTCTTCGCGCCCCGCCTGCTTCCGCCACCTTCCCGCGGCCAAAAGATCGCCGCCATCTCCCCTTCCTGCGCCGCCCCGGCCAGGCGGCGAACGGGCGAAGGTCTCCCCCTCGTGCGCCGCCCCAGACTCGCCCACATCCTCCCACTTAACCAACCGGCGGCCGGTTAAAGAGAGGACCCAAAACAAACAGGTGGACCATCTCAAGCAGATCCATTAATAAAACCACATAAAGCCGTTTCACACCTGTTTTGTGGACCATTCTCTGGATGCATGCTAGCTTGTTTTTCTTGATTTTTTAGAACTTAGAAATCCGATTAATCATCTGCTCCCCTCTACTCTATTGGCCTAAACTTTGATTCGGATACGTACCCCGTTCCGAAAACTCCCCCTATTATTTACCCCTCTTTCTTCTCAACTCTTGTGTTCGTACAATCAAGCTATCCAACTCCATCCGGCACTCTCTCTCTCTCTCATCTACTACATGGCACGGCTACCTCCCTAGGCTTCATTTCCTCAAGAACTTGCCAACAGCCAACTGACTATCAGGCACCCGTAAGAAGAACTAGCCAAATGTGTGGGGAAAAAACTCAGATTCGTACCAACGAAAAACGACCGAAATACTGAAAGCATAATGCATGTAGCTTGCTGGATCATGCATGTCCGCACCTTGTCCTGACCGAGGGGAGACGGAGCCGCGGAAGACGGGCTGGGAGTGGGGGCTGGTGGGCTCGTCGGCAGCGCAGTGCTTCACCATCCACCGGACGTAGGCGGTGAGGTTCCGGACGGGCTGCCGGGACTGCCCGATCTTCTGCAGAACCCGCAGCGCCGCCGCGTCGCGAGCTCCTGCTGCGCGACCGGCTCCGCTCGCTGCCCATGCCGCCCCTCGAGCCGCGCTAGCTCCACCGCCACCGCCGCCGGGAGCTGCCAAGGCTCGGTCATCTCTGCCGGCGATCGAGCTAAAGCCTGTTCTCAGGGGACCGAAGTGAAGCTCCAGATCAATGGAAGGAAAACGAAGAGGGTCTTGTAGCTGTCGACGGGTCGTGTCCACGCGGCTGCGCGTGCCAACTGGTTAGGAGTGCGGATTGACACATGGCTCGTGAAGGACTTGCAGCACTCACACGTATAGACCACGGTCTCACAGATGCGCCCGGCTGCGACACGCGTGGAGGTCCGGGGTGAGGGGATTATTGGAGGTGAACGGCCGATGCTGATTAGGCCCCTCATTACAGCTATTCAATCCAGCATCTCCTTCCAGGAAGAGATGATCGATCGTCTGCCCAGGGGTTCCAATGTCAAAGCCCATCATCACTACGATTCAGAACAGATCTTTAGTAATCAGGTGCTTATGTTCAAATACAGGTCATTGTCCACTCAGGGACATCCTTTCTGTTGCTAATGCTCCCCTCTGTAAAATTTAGCACACACCGAAACGCCAAGCCTCCTACAGATTATTGCTGCAGTAGCCCGTAGGAACGGCCGCACAGACTCGGCCATTCTCCTCGCACATGGAGACTAATCTCCAACAGCTAGCTTATCCATACAACGTGCACCAGTCCTCTAACAATGCACGCAAGACTAGTACAGACACACACACACACACACATTGTGCCAAGCTCGCTCACGACTTTGGCATAGCGTACCATGCTCACGTCCTTTCAGCTTGCCTACATGCACATGAATACATGATGACATCTATATTGCTCATATTGCCGCAGCTTCTAGTGCTAAGACTCGATTACAAATGACAACGTGATCTAAACACCTACACTAAGCACTAATAACAAGATTAGTTCCAACAAAAAGAGACAGAAATGCAGTTCAACATGTACACAACACTGCTGTTACTACATAGATAGATATGTACTTCCACACATTTAGGGCACTGCAAGTGTCAAGAAGCCGGGCACACAGTTACGCGCCGCGATCCCTCTTGAAGGCGTCACGGAGGACCTGCAGGTTGGCGAGCACAGTGTCCCGCCACGCTTGATGGCGTAGAACTGGCACAGCGCGCGGCCAGCGACTTTCCACGCGAAGCCGCACCTGTCGACTTTGTTTGGCTGCGCATACTCATACACCAACTGGTATATCGCGCAGGCCTCCCGGAACACGTCGAACCGATTCCTCTGGCTCTCCTCCAGCTCAGCCGCGCCGTACAGCATCTGCAAGGGCGTTGGGTTTTCAGGAGCCGCTCTCAGGATATTTCCTCGAGCTGTTAGTACTGGATGGGAAGATGTGGGGAGGACGCTTACCTGCTTGTATTTCTGGTACAGCTCCCGGAACCTCAACTTCCTCTCTTCTTAGTGATAGGGGGCTCATATAGTGATGAGCTCTCTCGTCGATAATCGTCGTAACGAGGGCCCCAGAGGATGCGCTCTTTGGTTACCGGTTCCTCGGTGAAGCATGTCAGCGGAGTTATCGCTGAAAAAACAGAATGGAAATGGAAAACAAGACGGTCATAATTTGTTTGCAATTGCCAGCTTCTCTGTTTTGGAAAACAGATTGGAGACGGAAAACAAAATACAAATGCTAGCTATGTAAGAGGTTGTATAGAAAAGGAAATGGCACGAGGCCGACTAGAAATAATGACGTACTGATTGGTTGAGCTGTTTCCGGCTGCTGCGACGTTGCTTCGTCATAGATTTTGCCCAGCACCGATGTCGAATGGTAGAAAGGAAGATTTCCTTTCCCTTCCATAAAGTGTGGATACATTTCGACCCTCAGCTGACGAGGGATAGTGATCTATTTTTGGAAGATGGATAAAGGGAAAAGAAGCAGTCAGCTAAAGTAGAATGTAATATACATTTTCTTGCAAATGAACTAAATTATTAAGCAAGACAGACAAGTTCTATTGATGATAGCACACAGAGAATCATCCAGTGTATTTTTTTTAGCTTAAGGTGGTCGATATCCACGCTCGATTAGATAGAATGGAGTTGACCCAGTTTATAAGGAAAACCGGGTCCAAAAACCATATTTCATCCACTGTATTGAAGCAGAGGCTCGCATTCTTTAGTCTTAGCAGGAAGCAACAGAACAATAAAGAAGTCTATCCTTGTATCTCAGTCTTGACATGATCTCCTCTCTTTGACTAGATTCCCAATTTTACTCGTTTCCACACAACTACAAGCCTCTTTCTTCTAAAAGAAAACTGTAAGGAAGCCCCGACATATAAATAGACACCCAAATTCGATCCATGAGAACTTGAAACACAAACACAAGTCATGAGATTATACATCCACTGCCTAACTAACTCCCCAACTAGGCTAACTTCCTATAGAAACCTATTTCCAACGGATGTTTACCCGTAAATCATCTGTCACTATTCATCACAATTTCTAAAAACAAGTTCATGACGAGCACAGGGTACCTCCACTAAGTGACAAATAGTGCCACCGGCGAGTTCATGAAATGGTTGTGGAGAAGAGTAGCAGGGGTAGGGAAAGGGATTAGCTACTGGAAGGGAGGCTCGTTATTTCTTTCTTCATCCCAACTACTAGTTACCTTATTTATAGAGGGCTTTGAACCAATTTCATTTTATCCCAGGACTCTAACTCAGTTAGAGACATAATTAGATTGGCTGCACAACTGAATTCCACCATTACTAACTCATCATCACTAATTCAGATCACTGACTACGTAACACATTGCCTTTTTTTCTTTTTTGGATGCTTAATTCCATACCAGCACGTGAAGAGCAAAAAGCACAATGTCTAGACTAGAGTGTATATTAACCAGGATTTGAAACAACCTTGTTCCCTGTCTTCGGGGCATCCAGAGCTTCATAGTAAATGTCAACTAACTGAAGCATCTTATCCTTTATCGACTCCCATTCTTCTTTGTCTTCTTGAACTTCACATGTCAATAGCCGATCCATATATGTCAACCAGCAATTTGCAGCTGCACCCAGCACATAACTGAAGAAAGGAAAAATCTCGAATGGTATTGGACCACATAACTAGTCAGCTAAAACATACAGATCAGATCTAATATCCAAATATCTGTGATGTCTGATGTGCAAATAGATGGCATACTGATTTGCGGCAGTTTGGACAACAACAAAGAAAGAAAAAACTACAACATTCTGCAATGAAAAAGAAATCACATTGTGCTTACTTTGTTAGTATAGCACACAACATGCAGCTAAATTTGAGGCCTACAATCTATAAGTAGAGGAGATAAGATTTTCAAAGGGTAGCATATGTCAACATATTATTGATTTATTATTTCCCTTAAGAAATTGCTCTATAAGTCAATAACATCTACTACCCCGTTTCTAAATATAAGATGTTTTAGCTTTTTAGCCTTTTTAGATTCGGATGTATCTAGACGCTTTTTTGTGTGTTGCTACACTTATTTCGGTGTCTAAATGACAAAATCTGAAACATCTTATATTTAGGAACGGAGGAGTATAATGTTAAGTTCTCAATAATGATGATATTGGTCCAGAAAGATATGATGATGGTAATTTAATCCATGGTTGAATCTAATAAATCATAAGTGAGTTCATTATAGATGTACAGTTGTCAATTTGGTACGATCACCTCCACATGAGATGGATCCTGTCAGTTTATCCAGACTGTAATTGAGACACCCAATAAAGATTAGAATGCATTTTAGGTTAGTTCACCTTAATGACGATGCACTTAAAATTTTAAGGCTTTAAATGTCAAGACATTGTGCAGCCTTAGTGCAGATAACAGCAATAGCAGGGTTTATAACTGTCCATGCAAGAAATAAAAAAGATCACAAATAAATAAACCTGGGTATAAACCTAGTTCTAAAGAATGCACGGACTAACGCGCGTTCTAGCTTGGATTCATCAAAACCCTGAGGCTTCTCTTGTTCAGTCTTCCTCGGTGGATTTCTTGGATCCCATGGTTCAGATGGTTTGTAGTACTTCAGTAACTGTAACGGTCATTTGGTGATAGTGACAATTCTGCAGAGTATGATGTCGTACCAAAACAATTTGGTGCTATAGAAATAGAAACACTCAACGATTGCCTTTGGGTCCCCAACTACATAATAATTTAGTTATCAATGGATTCTGTTTGTCGGCAAGGATAGCTAAACTGAATAGTTCACTGCAACATGTCAGAAACACTGACTAACCTGTGGGTTTCTCGAAATCCAGTACATGTCACCATCATGATCGCTGTTTGCCATCTCATCAGCTAAAGATCGTGGTCCAGAAATAGGGAAAAGTATAGCATATTTTGAGTCTCCCACGAATCCTGTATAGCATCATACATAGCTGTCAAGACATGTATATCACCAAAATGCAGCCCAGGATGTTTATAGACAAGAACCTCTCCAGATATGGGGCCATGGTCACTGTTTGATGAAACAAAATCAGTAACAAAAGAAACAGATGACACTTCTATCTTCTAATTCTCTTCAAAAGGTTGGTACAGTCTATAATTAAATCCAGAACATTATTGAAGCCTAGAAGCCACATACAAGTCAGCCTGAAAAGGTATCATCCGCCAAGATCAGAGAGACATTTATTAAAACCATGTTCTGACCAGTCTAAATAAAAAAACGTTATAGCCTCAAGTTATTGCTTCCTTGTCATACCTTCTTCATTGAAGGAGAGTTTATAGTCAAACAATTAAAGCACTCGCACAAAATTCTTGGCACGAGGTGTGTTATTCTTTTAACGTATCCATACAACAAAAAAATAAAAACCCTCTTGTCCATATGAAGGTGCACAGTTGCATGCACCAACCAATTCACGTAACAGCTTTAAGCTAGATGACGAAGAAAGGTGAGGAATATACTCTTACTGTAACACTCTCACTCATGTCTAGGCTCCCCCAAAGCCTACGATTTGGACTACAGTAAATTGCAGATCTAGTTTTTTTTAAGTCATCAACGATTTGAACTAAAAACCTCTGGATTCTGGTACAGATTGACTCGCATGCATCAGCTAGTTTATCCAAAAGTTTAAGCTGACCAGAAAATGTGAGAAATATACTAATACTTCATTGGTCCTTTTAACTCAATTTCAAGGCATTAAATAACAAGACTCCCTGAGTTAAGATAAAAGGGTAAAAAACAAAAATGAATTTTAAGTTTGGCATTCTCCTTCCACAATAAATGGTACGTACTAAACAGATCCAGTGAAACCAATATCCTGTTTTTTATGTTAAATTCTAAGATTACGAAAGCTGAAAATTTGAATAGCAATTATAGCATAAGGAAGACAATGGAAATTTCAAGCAATAGAAAGGACATGGTGGGTAGGGTTACTGGATATTGCTGCCACTTACAGTATCACGCAGACTTCATGGGGCTTTAGTGTTCCTGTAGGGTCTGTTGTGCCCATCAGATAATAACACTGATCGACACGGAACCTGCCTTGTCTGATTCCTACTCTTTCCTCTTTAGTCATTAAAGCAAGCTGCTGTTGTAAATATGCATCATCTTCTGGTCGAATTCCAGAAAGGATCATCCGTGCAGACATTGAATCATCCATGTCAGCATGGTTAAATGCAACTGCAAGAGGGACCACATTAATAGAACATGTAAGCCAAGGCATGAAAATGCATACTTAAGATGTTCGAATAGTTGAAAACGAAGAAAATCCTAAACATCGAAAAAATATAGCTTATTCCCTATGGCCATAATGCAGCATATACATGCTCTATTCATGATATTTCAAACTAACCTTCAAGGGAATATCTAGTTTTATGGCGAGCTTTCTCAACATCTTTTAGTGCCTTCCCTACAAGCTCCATAAAATAATCCACTGGAACCCCTCCATAGTGAAGTAGTGTTATTAAAAATTCGATGTCAATGCCGTTCTGGGTCGGTTGCTGGAAAAAAATGTTGTTGAAGTGTCAACAAAAGGCAAGAATTCCAATAGTTGTAGAAAATGCTCAAAAAAAAAAAACTCAGCATTCAACCACCATAGAGAAATTAACTTTGTGACTTTCAGCTACCAAACTCATTCACCGCATTAATCAGTTAGGTAAGCATGAGCGACCCTAAACATATAAATTGAAGACAAAGCATGTATCAATTAAAACTGCCTGTCACAGATTTATGGGAAACTTTCCCAGTTCTTATCAAAACCAGCATGTTTAAGCGATTGCATCAAATTATGGTTTGCACAAGATATGCTACCAAAACTCATTCACCGCATTAATCAGTTAGGTAAGCATGAGCGACCCTAACACTATAAAATTGAAGACAAAGCATGTATCAATTAAAACTGCCTGTCACAGATTTATGGGAAACTTTCCCAGTTCTTATCAAAACCAGCATGTTTAAGCGATTGCATCAAAATTATGGTTTGCACAAGATATGCCCCTTACTCATACCTAAATCCAGTAAATGCATGTCCAGGTTACTTACCTTGTCGCAACAACTTCCAGTGAGTTGAAGGAGTGCCCACCTAATAAACTAGGATCTGGGTTTACTTTTATCATTGATGGTCGTATATGGATAGTTCTGCTAGGCAGCTGCAATAAATAAGTCTCATAAAAAAATTTGATGGCGAAAGTTTAGAAATTTGATGGGCCAACAAAAATGAGATAGCTCAATCAAATTCATAGTTTTCAACTTATCCATGTTGACAATAATATAACAAAGAATAAGGAAA